>CM066040.1:32260038-32604989 GCA_033557465.1 Ichthyophis bannanicus
AATAACACTTTATCCTTTTTAAGATATGGTGACCAGAATTGCACATAATATTTAAGGTGCGGTCACACCATGGAACGATACAGAGGCTTGATAATATCCTTTGTTTTATTTTCCATTCCTTTCCTTATGATACCTAGGGGTATGTTTATTAAACCGTCTTAACGTGCGCCCGGCGATAGTGTGCAGGATGCCATAAAAGGAGTGGGCATTTCGGTCTTAACGTAGCAAAACGGGATTATCGCGCGCTGCGCACATTATCGGGTGAAACGCCGCTAAGCACATTAACACGCGATAATCTTAAGTAGGCGCGCAGACATGCCTTCATAGAAGCAGAGGTGTAGCACAATGGTTAATACACTGACTGATAATACAGGGGTCATGAGTTTGATCCTCCAGTGTGCTTAATGCATAAGGCTGGCTGAGGCATCACCCTTTATGTTTAAGTAGTGCTTTTTGAGGCATTTTACTTTTATTTTAATTAGTGCTGCCAGCAAACACACCATCACGGTGGCGTAACCTAAGGTGCTGCATAAGGCACCCCATAATGCACTCCATAGGGCACATTATAAAGTGCACTGTCCACCAATGCACCCTATAATGTCCCCTATAGGACACCTATTAAGGCACCTTATAAGGCGCTTGATAGGGCGCCTTATAAGGTGCCCTATAAGGCACCTTAAGGTTACAGTACTCTGAGGGTGTTTTTGCTGGCAGCCCTAATGTACATTAAAAATAGACAATGCCTGGAAGGTAGCGGTATATAAGCAACTGTTAAATAAAATAAAATAAATAAATGACCTCTGACTTCACAGGCAGTGAAGTAACCAGTGGGCTACAGCTGCCAACAAACCCCTGGCTGGCTGCAGAAGGAGTGCATGTCACCACACAAACTGTCTGCTGTGGTTACCAGGATAGGGGTAACCCACCCATACCCATGATGCACTGCACATGCACATCAGCAGTCAACAGATGGGCACAAGATGGGGTATGCACCCCCACAGCACCTCAGCCTGGTAGGGGGAACTGACCATGTGTGGTACTGGCACAGAGTAGCCACAGACCATCACATTGTGCAGGTACTATGCTCACCCTGAGGGTGAGCTGGGGCACCCAGCATCAGGTCCACAGCACCTTTCATGGCTGAAATACACTATGCTGCAGGTCCCCATCAGTGCTACTGTGTGTTTATTTATTTATTTACATTTGCTTATATACCACGCTATTCTGCATCAGTGTAGTTTACATTGAACAAACTGAAATTACATTGAACAGGGCATTATAACTTGGAGATAACTATTTTACAGGGAACATGGGCTATGGAGGGTTAAGTGGCTTGCCCAAGACCACAAGGAGCATCTGTGGGACTAGAAACCCCAGTCCTTCTGGCCCAAGGTTGCTGTCCTCTAGTGGGATTTGAACCCCCAACCTTCCAGCCTGAAGTACCTTGCCCCAACCACTAGGCTACTCCTCCACTCTGTTAGGTAGTTCCTGCAGACACACCTAGGATCCATATGTGTCCTTCTGTATTTCTCAGTCATGTCTAGCCCTTATGGGCTATGATGCACCCAGAATAGTGCATATCCTGTGTTGGTGCCATGGTTACATGATGTAGGTGAAGGGGGGGTGTTTGGACCCATAGGCAGATTATGTACCACTACACAACCCACCCTCTGGGGCTCAGGGTGAGAAACAGGATCGCCCACCAACAGATCCACATTTTACCTCGCTGCAATGGTGGCAGTAGAGAGGACCATCAACCCCAGCCCTGCTGGGGAACAGATATCCATAAAGCAATAGCAGACAGACAGTAGGCCTGGAAATGCACAGCTGTCCCCCACCACTCTCTGACATTCTCCAGCAGCAAGCCTCCAGCCACTGCACCCTGCAAAGTGTTCCAGCATGACACATACTAGCTGCAGACAATCTGCTAGCTAGTCCATAGTGCATGGTCCTGGAGAAGATGCGTGTACCCAGAACTGGGATGTCAGCATACACACAAAGCAGATAAGCCAGTGATTGGGCCCCAAAAGAGAACCCATAAATATTACATGACAGAAATACTATACAGCCCTATGGGAGAACCTAGCCATGCCGTGGTCACTGCTCCGTCAGGGTGAGAGTGACCTCCCAGCAGGACATGCTGTGGCCACCCTGTCCGTGCAGGTGGTGGCTGGCCACTACAATGTCCGAGCCATTGCCCTATGCTATGTACAGATGAATCCGGGCCAGGCCACCCTATCCTGGCTATTCCCACAGTATCTTGCTCCTCATTATGCACATTGGCAGGCCAATACTGGCAACAGTACTAGCAGTGTGGGCTGTGGAGGGTGTTTGCAGCCACCACACACTGGATAGACAGACACACACTCCCCACACCTATGCCAGCATCTTTCGACTATAGAGGTGTTTGGCAGCCCTGGCCACCGCACTAATCCTGGGCACAGTGCAGGCATGGCTATGGTACGCAATACTGTTGGGGTCACTCCCCAGGGTGGTAAACACTGTCAGACACAAGACCTGTAGCACACTCCACAGACATCAGAAAGGTTGCTATTCTGCAGCTCACTCAGAAAATTGTACTTAACCTCGGAATTGCTATCTGCCAGTAATCACAGCAACCTTTTGATAGCTGTGTACCGTATTCCCAGGTTTAGGGTGGCATTGCTAAGGTATGCAAGTGCTAATATTGGGAGATGCACGCAGGGCCCAACATCCTGCCTCTCCAGGAGGCATTGGATAATGGAGCCTGTGGGTGCGGGTGTGTCTGCCCCTGTTGGCAGCTGCTTTAGGGCAGAGGTTCCCAACTTCAGTCCTGGTGGGCCAGACACTGTTCAGGTTTTCATGCTGTCCCTCATGAATATGCATGAGATACATCTGCATACCGTGGGGCGGCGCATAGAAATGCAGCACAGGCATCTTTATTAGAGACAGCATGGAACCTGAATGGTGTTTGGCCCTCCAGGACTGCATTTGGGAGACTCTGCTCTAGGTAATGCGCATGTTTATGGTGTCTGTGCTCTCTAAGGTAATATGTAGGTGTTTTGGGCATGTTTACGTCATCTGCAATAAAGGTTCTGGCTGTATTAGTAGTGGGTAAAACATGGGGACTGGGTTGGCAGGAACCACAGCTGCGACTTGAGCCTGTGATCTTCTGCTTCTGAACACACTGGCTGTGTGCACTGCACCACTGTGTTGCCACAGAGACAGTGCATTCCCTGGGGATACCATGACTGTTCGTCAGAGAGGGCCTGTCTGTTGCAGTGCACGGCACCCACCTAAACAGGGCTAGGCCACGGTCTGCTCTGGGAAGCTGCCACTGCCCCCTCCACCATCAGTATCCCTCAGCCACCATGCTGACATGGCCTTCTGCTGGTGGTTCTGGTGGTGTGCAGTCTCAGGCCATCCAGTGTGCAGGTAGGCGGCTGCCTATGGTGCGGGTTCTGGGGTAGGGGTGCCTGCATAGCTGTCCACGCTTCCCCCCAGCACTGCATGCCAATGTTCCGTGCCCTTCGGGGTACCTGCTGGGTACTATCCCCTGTGACACTGTGGGAAGCACACTCGTGCCCATGTTGGGCCCTCAGAAGTTGCTGTCTGGCTGCTCTACTGTTTCAGCATTCCTATGGGCCAGCTAGGCATCACCCTAGTCCGCACTGTGGGCCAGCTGCACCACAGAATGTGCCGCCTGCAGCCCTCTGTGTCCCCTTTTCCAGCATCTGTCCAGTTGCCCATTCCGACATGCCCACCCTGCTGTTGTGGAAAATGTGCATGCCATAGGAAACCTGGCCAATGGAGTCGGAACCCCTGCTCAGCGCAATTACACTGTAGGCTCATTCACCTTGTATGGGGACGAAGCATAGACCCTTCCAAAATTCATATCTTTTTTTGGAGCTTTCTTGGGAGTGTTTTGTGATGTTTCCCATTGATATCACTATTGGCCAGCTTGGTTATTTTATTTTTACATTTTCCTCTGTACATTTTCAAGGTTTATTTGCCCTTTTGTTCCGTGCACATGTATCACACTTATCACTTTTCGTAAGTTTCCCTAGTTTTGCTGTACATTGCTGACGGAAATGGTTTCTTTTCCCTTTAAATCAGCTCTAACGCCAGGGTTTCACTGGCGTTAGTTTTGAGCCCCGGATTTCACAGTGTTAGTGTGCGGGGAGCCTCTCCCCTCCTACTCTCCACCCATTGACCCCTTCTCTCCACCCCTGGGGAGCCTTCTTCCGCCCTCCGGGAGCCTTTCCCCGCCTTCAGCGCTCGTTTGCACTGCTGCGCGCGTTATCGTGCGATAAGGTACCTGTGCACCTGATAAAGCGCCATTATTGCGCGATAAGGTACCTTATCGTGCGATAACGTCACAGAGCGCACATTAAGACGGTTTAGTAAACATACCCCCTAGAATTCTATTTGCTCTCTTGGCTGCCGCTGCACACTGGGTGGAGGGTTTTAACATGTTATCCACAATGAAACCTAAATCTTTTTCCTGGGTGGTGGTTCTTAATGTGGAACCTTGCATCGTGTAACCATAGCTTGAGTTGTTCTTTCCTAGGTGCATAACTTTGCACTTGTCCACATTAAATTTCATCTGCCATTTTGATGCCCAGTCTTCCAATTTATCAAGATCCTCTTGCAATTTTCCACAATCCTCTTGGGTTTTAACAACTTTAAATAGTTTTGTGTCATCTGCAAATTTGATAACCTCACTCGTTATTCCCTTTTCCAGGTCATTTATGAATATATCAAAAAGCAGCAGACCCAGCACATATCCCTGGGGTACACCACTATTCACCTTTCTCCATTGGGAAAATTGGCAATTTAGCCCTACCCTCTGCTTTCTATCTTTTAACCATCATGATCCATCTTTTATACCATCATGATCAATATCCTTACACACCTCTCTGGGAGCCTCGGCTTGGATGTATTCCTCATAGATTTTCTTGGCCTTCAGGGTTAGTTTAAAGGGTGACTTGGTCTTCTTAAAGTCCTCGCATGCAATCCAGAACTCAATATTTTCCTCGCTGAATTCGGATTTCAGAAAATTTCTGAAGGCTGTGAGCCCATCTGAAAATAAAACAGCAGCAATAAAAATGTTATTTTTCAGGTGTATATGCTTTTGGAAAATGATCTAGTTTTACTTAGTCAGTCATCCTCATATAGGGGCATGTTTACTAAACTGCACTAACCGCTACTGCAGGGTTCAGTGAGCAACGAGCTTGCCACTCTTAATTCAATGCAGGGCCCTGTGTGAAAATCCTGGGCTAAATGGTTAGTGCATGAATGAGCAAAGACAGGGCAAGTAAGGGGCATAATATCGGCATTGACATGAATCCTGGTTCGCGTGGATATTCTGGCTGCACTGTAATCGTAATTGCAGATGTTAGTGCAGGTGTACTTAATACCACCTCAATGGATTGCGTTAGGTGCACCCGTGTGCTGGGACATCACCATGCCATGCATTAGCAATGTGCCAATGGCAGAGAAATGCACATACGTGCCCCCTGAAGTTGGAGCGGGTCTCTTCAGTGGTCTTGTGGTCCGAGTGCTTGTTAATGGCACTTTTGTTAGTAAATATGTCCCATAGAGTAAGGACCCAATATTCAAAGGGATTAACATGGTTAGCAGACCTGTTAACTGTGTTGATCTCCTTGTCTGGGTTTTTCAGCGGCACTAACACATTTAATGCAGCTGAATATCCACCGCTGCTACCCTGCTGCTCACCCCAATGTTCACCGGTTACAGGCTCACTCCATCCCAGACGTACAGCCGCTCTGTATGTCCGGTTTGAACCAACAAAAAAGCATGAATCCACATGCAACAAACCGACCCAGTACAAACCGTGGATTGCAAAGAAAGAATATATTTTATTAATCAACTCCAGCCATTGGCCCGACACAGGCCATGTTTCGATGAGCCTTCCTCAGGGGCTAAAATGGCTAAAAAATATATATACAATCATAAAAACATACAATAAGAAATGATAAATTAAACACTCAAATATAGCATATAAAGACAAAGACATGAACATCAGTAACATGTTCTAAATCATAAATTTAAATTAACTCATATACAAACTTTCTTGTACAGCAAAATATTTAAAACGGAGACAAAAAAGTGTAACTATAATAGAAAATAGATAAACGAGTTAAATAAATAAATGAATAATAATGGAATCAATATAACGCATAAAATACGTAAAAGCTTGAAAATCATAATTAAATATAGTCAAGTTGTTATAAATAATTTATAATTTATGAAACCAGCTCACTAAGGATGTGACAAAAACTATGAATACATAAAAACTTGAAAATCATAATTAAATATAGTCAAGTTGTTATAAATAATTTATAATTTATGAAACCGGCTCACTAAGGGTGTGACAAAAACTATGAAAAGAACATACCTGTATGTATTGCTCTATGTTTGAATCAAATCTTTTACCACTATGGGAGGGAAGATAACATCATTCATGAGCGAAGACTGAAGTCAAGGCAGCAAAGGAATGAGTGGACGTGGCAAAGTCTGTACTTTATGTTAAATTTCTAAAAATAGAATATGTACTAATTCTATGCATATTAAGAATGAATGCGGTACATTCCAAACTTCCCTTTTAAACCCCATGGCCCAGGGAGATCCTCAACACTGCGCCTATGAAACATAGACATTGTCTTTGTTTATAATTTAAATTTTAAGAAAACAAAACCAATATTAGTACCGTGTCGTTTAAGTATGATATACACAACGTTTGTGTGTCATAAATCAAACCGCAAACCCTGATAATTATTACAAAAGGATTTTTAAAAATAATTACCACTTCTGCTCTAATGAATATATCAAACAATGTTTTTGGCAAGGGGACATATACTAATCATCCTATAGTATACTAGCTGTTAAATAAATAAATATATATACGTGCCTGTACAATGTGGCACTATCTACTGTCACGGCGTGTAATTTGATCCAATTCTAAAACCATATATAACCAACCCAAAATAATGGCATAAAAACTCTCAACCCACAGGTCTTTAAAGTCTTTTAACGACTTTTCACCTGCGATTAAAACAGAAGTGCGAAAGTAAACTGACACATACATAACATGTTTAAAGATTAGAACTGCCTGTATAACGTAGATCCATTTTCAAAAATTTGTCGCAAATACGAAAGAAAAGGGGATATAATGACTGCCACAAAAATAAGTATCTAAAAGGTATCATACATGTGCACTGTGAATGCACTCCTACACAACTCTAGAGGAGAAATAAACTAGATACTTATGTACAGTACAACATCAATTGCTATAGCAAAATTATGTGTTATAAACTCACTACTAAAAGTATAAAACAGACCTATGGTAGATAGGTTCTGAACCACAAGGTATTCAGCAATTCCCAAATTTGCTTTACGGGCAGAAGAGCATAGAGTAACCCCTGTCCTAGGTGATTGATAAAAAAGAAAAAGTGTATTGTGACATAGTGGGTCCTTCCAGCCCGTTAGAAGAAGCTAAAAAGCAGGAAACAGGAGTAGTGCTGAGATGTAAACAAGAGCACATGGCTTCTGGTTACCACAGAAACCAAGCACAAGGGAAAGGGATACGCCCGTGCTACCACTTAGAGAATGAGTCACAAGTTGATTCAGCACACCTGTTAGGGGGAGGAGTCAAGCTCTACCCTAGAAGTCACTCTAATAAAGAGGTCACAGTTGAGTCTATGGAGATAGGTGAGTTAGGCAAAGGCGAAGGAGGTGAAGGAGGTGAGACGAGCAGCCAAGCAGGCAGCCAGGTGGGCTACGAGAGCTGCATTGAAGAGAGCAGTGAAAGGAGAAGGATAGAGTCTCCGTGGAAGGGTGAAATGGAGCTTCCCTTCAGGAAGAGAACAGAAACCCCAAGGGAAGGATACAGCAAAGGCAGTCTGGATTACCTGCCGTATTCTGGGGAGTACAGAAAAGAAAGAAAGCCAGGAAGGCAATTGAAAGCTTCTGTGCACAGCTCAGGTTGGGAACCTACAACCAGTTCCAAGCCACAGAGAAAACCTCTACCAGCTAGGTTTAAAGGTAAGCCTAAAGGCTGGGGTGCTAATGATTACAGTGATTTCATTTATCCAGAGAATTGGGGCTGTAAAGAGAAGGACTGTACTGAGAATGCTTATCTGAACCAGTATTTAATTCAGGAGTATCATAAGAAGCCTGGAGCATTAAGGAAAGGCGTGGCACCAGGGTTGCAGTTACAAACATTTCCTGGTTCAGAGGAAGAATTAATGGACATTGAGCAAGAGCATGTAAATAATAAGAAAGAGTAATGGACTGTACGATAACTCTTTCTAATGAGATAATATCATTACCCTGAGCTCATACTTTAAAGAGTAAGGCAGCATTGCTTGGAGTTAAAAGCATACAGCTGTGAAGAAACAGAACTGTTACCTTGAAATGCTGGAAACTAATGTGTTTATGCTGAAGTAAGCCTTTATGTTGAAAATCTTTAATTTGTCCTTATACCAGAAAGTACCTGGTTTTGTGTTACCTTATTTCCTGGTTAAAAATCCAACCCCGGGAGGGGAAATAAATCCTTTGTTTGCTTGAACCACTTTTGAATCCACAACTGCTCCTCATTGGTCAGCGAAGGGACTACATCTCCCAAGAAGCTCTGCTTTAGGATTTGTGAAAGTAGCTGTTCAGCGGGGAAAAACCACTCGCTTAAACCCTACCTATTGATACTGGGGGTTTTAAAGGAGAGTTGGTCACAGTATCTATACATTATAAAAGAATATTTGAAATGAAATTTAATGTATGCGTTGGGATACTAGATTTGGCCGTTGTTACCATGTAAAACCCAAAAAGTTACTTATGATTTCTATCAGATTCCTTTTTTGGATTTACTCATTAAAAAAAACAAATGAAGGACTGAGTACCACTCTATACAGAAAACCCACAGAAAGAATCCAATTATTGCACTTCACAAGTTTCCACAATTCTGCACTTAAGAATAACCTTCCTGTGGGTCAATTTTTAAGGACAAGGAGAAGATGTACATCTATTCAAGACTGTGAACAGCATGCCTCTGCTATGAAAAATAGATTTGCAGCAAGAGGATACCCACGACATCATTATAAATATAAAATTGTAAACAAAGACAATGGGGTATGTTTATTAAACTGCGGTAATGTCATTCGCGTTAGGTTCTGCGGTAAAGGTACAGATGCCCATATAAAGGTGTGGGCGTTGCATCGTTACAGCAAGCTGTAGCAGCTAACGCGCGTTACAAGGCGCCTTAGACTAACGAGCATTACAAGGCACCTTGCAAGGCACCCTGTAAGGCATCTTGCAAGGCACCTTGTAAGGCGCCTTACAGGGTGCCTTGCAAAGTGCCTTACAAGGTGCCAAGTAAGGTGCCCTGTAAGGTGCCCTATAGGGCCTCCTAGGCTAAGCGCCATATTAGGCACCCTTGAACAAGGCACCGCAGAAGGCACTCTGGGCTATGGAACCATAGGTTAAGGTGGCCTAACAAGGTTATGGTGTCCTACGTTAGTGTGCCCTAGGGACTGCAAGATGCCTCAGGATGACATGCATGACCTGTGCAGAACAGAGACAGATATAGCCCTAACACTAGATAGAGCACTCAGGAAAGGCAATGAACAGGTGAGTGAAGGAGGGAGAAGTGGGAGCCGCTGGAGCTGCCATATCTGCGGGCATCCCATGTGCCTGCTAGTACTGATGACAAACATGGTGGGGCAGCTGTACTACAGCACAGGGTGTTGGCAATGTAAAGTCCCTGAAAAACAGTTGGTGGCAGACGATGGGAATACATGTCCCCCAGTGGAGCCGGAGGTGGCAGGATAGTTACAATGATGGGTGGACAGGGGAGTGGTGGTGCCATGCAGATCAGGCACAGGCGAGGCAAGCATGAAGAGGCGCAATGCAGGAAAGGGTAGCACGGCATGACATGGGGTGGCAGTCTGCACTGGCAAACAGGACTCTACACAGCTGACAGACGCAGATAGACGGACCAAGGGAATGTTGGCAATTGTGGCAAGGGTATTATGGGCTGGAAGCACAGATCTGCAAATATATGACCTCTACAGGCATGCACACTATTTGAGTAGGACAGGCATGAGAGGAGGGAACAATGAGGAACTGAACCCATGAACACTGCCAAGAATGGCATTGTATTAACCAGTAGGCTATACCTCCATGGTGTATGTCACAGCAATGTCTGGGTACAGAAGGACTGCAAGTCACCACACAAGCTGTCTGCTCTGAGTGCCAAAATAGGGTAACCCCACCAGTACCCATGATGGAATGCACATGCTGAATAGCAGTCTACAGCTGATCACCAAATGGGGTCTGCACCTCTCCAGTACCTCAGCTTGGAAAGACGAACTGACAGTGCGTGATATTGGCACAGAGTAGCTACAGACCATGCCACTGTGCAGGTCTGTGTTCACCCTGAGGGATAGGATGGGTGCCCAGCACTAGGTCTGCAGTACATGTGGTGCTAGAGATAGGTCCAACTGTACATCCCCATCACTACCAGTGTGTGACAGGTGTTCCTTGCAGTGCAGCCAAAGGTAATTTGGTGTCCATCTGTATCCTGCAGTCACATGTGGCCCTGTGGGACCAAACACCAGCCAGATTGGTGTGTACCCCATGTTAGGGTCTGGCTGACAAGGGCAGCTATTATCAGGGCAGAGGAGTTGCTAGAATTGCATGAGGTATGTGTAGCAGTGCCTTTATAGGTTGCAGTGGTATATACCCTAAAGGACCCACATCACCTTTTTTGTAGGTAAAGAACAAGTACCCGTGCCCCTGCCCTTGGGAAGCAACCTCCATCCTGTTTGTATGAGACAGCCCGCCAGGGTTGGTGGGCCAGAGCCATACCTATGACTGAAGCAGTGGCAGACCAGCAGCAATGCTGGGGTTAGGTCTGGAAAACCCCAACTGCCTCCCAGTCACCAGCAGACAGCACAGTCAGACTGTACCTTAAAGGTGTTTTGACCATGTACAGTCCAACTGCAGACAGTCCACCAGCCTGCTCACAGAGGAACTATGTGCAGCAAGCAGGCAACTCAGTGATTGAAACCCCAGGACTGGGGAACACAAATATATCACTGGAAGCAGAGAATATAGAGCACTATGTGAGAACCTAGACCTGCCAAGGTCACTGCTCGGTCAGAGTGAGTGCCCTCCCAGCATGCCATGCTGTGGCCACCCTGTCCATGCAGGTGGTGGTCAGGCACTACAGTGTCCCAGCCATTGCCCCACACCCTGTGAAGATGCATCCTGGCCAATCTGCCCTGTCCGGGCCATACCCAAAATACCTTGCTTCTCATTATGCACCTATTCAGGCTAACACTGGTAACAGTGGGACATTTTGGGCAGCCACAGAATAATGGATAGACATACACACACGCTCACTCCTATTGCAGCATTGTACAAAGATAGGGGTGGTTCGCAACCCTGCCCGCCACACTGGTCCTGATCACAGTGCCAACATTGCTAAACTGTGCAGGGGGTAGTAGTAGTGCTCTGGTGATAACTTCAGCTCAATGCTGGGGCCAACAGCCTGACTCTCCATGTATCTTTGGATTGTGGAGCCTGTGTAGGTGGGTGTTTGTGCCCCTGTTCGCTGCTGCTTTGGGCTTTGCACATGTTGCTGTTGTATCTGCATTGTAGGGTAAACATAGGGACATGCTCTGCAGGAACCACAGCTGGGGCTTGAACCTGTGACCCTCTGCTTCTGGACACACTGGCTGGGTGTACTGCACCACACTGTTGCCACAGATGCACAATAGTCCCTGGGGCTACCTGTAATTTTCCTCAGCCAGACTTTGTATGTTGCACTGCACACCATGTACTGATGCAGGGCATGGCCTAGGTCCACTGCAGGGAGGTGGCACTGCCCCCTCCAGCACGGGCACTCCCCCCTGCCAAGCTGACATGGCCATTTGCTTTCGGTGCTGGTAGTGCGCAGTCCCAAGCCATCCACTGTGTAGGTAGGCGCCTGCCTAGGGAGCGGATCCCGGGGTGGGGGGCCATACATGGACATCCTCACAACCCCCCCATCCCTGCCTACCAATATTATGTCCCTTCCACATGGGGGCGGGATGGCTGGGGGGATGTCAGGTCAGTGCCCTAGCAACTATTGGCTAGGGTGAACCAGGTAGATATAGGTGGATTGTGTTTGGCCTTGGCCAGCTGCTATCTTGCTGATTTCCGGTTTCTATGTTCCTATGTGCCACCTAGGCGCCCGCCTGGTCCACCCTGTGCCCCAGATGCCCATGCTACATTTCCCACCTGCAGCCCCTATGCCCCATTTGCACCATCGCCATAGCGGCCATTCATACTTTGGCACTATCGTGTTGCTGAAAATGGAGCACTACTATCACATTTCTTGGGCTCCCTGCCTTGGCTGTACATTGCTGACACTTAAATGGTTTCTCTTTCCTGCAAATGTGCATCTAACAGCAGGTTTTCATTCGCAGTAGGATTCAGCCCTTCAGTTCAGCGCGTTAGTGTGAAAGGGGCCTCTCCCCGCCTACTCTCCGCCCATTGACCTCTTCTCTCCGCCCTCTCTTCACCTTCTGCGGTGTTTACCGCGGCCGGGGACGTTAACGATCGTTAAGTAACGTTAATGCGCATTAACATTACATAGCGCGCGTTATGGATCGTTAACATTACATAACGCGCGGTATGTAACATTACCGCAGTTTAGTAAACATACCCCAATGCCTATGTTTCATAGGCGCAGTGTTGAGGATCTCCCTGGGACATGGGGTTTAAAAGGGAAGTTTGGAATGTACCGCATTCATTCTTAATATGCATAGAATTAGTACATATTCTATTTTTAGAAATTTAACATAAAGTACAGACTTTGCCACGTCCACTCATTCCTTTGCTGCCTTGACTTCAGTGTTCACTCATGAATGATGTTATCTTCCCTCCCATAGTGGTAAAAGATTTGATTCAAACATAGAGCAATACATACAGGTATGTTCTTTTCATAGTTTTTGTCACACCCTTAGTGAGCCGGTTTCATAAATTATAAATTATTTATAACAACTTGACTATATTTAATTATGATTTTCAAGTTTTTATGTATTTTATGCGTTATATTGATTCCATTATTATTCATTTATTTATTTAACTCGTTTATCTATTTTCTATTATAGTTACACTTTTTTGTCTCCGTTTTAAATATTTTGCTGTACAAGAAAGTTTGTATGAGTTAATTTAAATTTATGATTTAGAACATGTTACTGATGTTCATGTCTTGGGGGTATGTTTACTAAACTCCGAAATTGTGCGTGGCCCCGTTAGTGTGCCTGTGCCATATAAGGAGTGGGCGGTTCAGACAGAAAAAAGAAAAAAACGGGAGAAAGCGACCGTACTTGTGCGCGTCGCGCAACTGTGCGGGGTCCATATTAGCGCGTGGGAAGGCTAAGTGTCGTGCTGCTGGGCACACAAACAAACAGAGCTGTAGTACAATGGTGAAGACACTGAGCAATGGTGCAGGGGCCACGGGTTCGAACCCCCACTGGGCGCAAGGAACAAGGCTGGCTCAGGCAGTACCTATTATGGGGAGGATTGTTTTAGGAGGGAGCCTAATTTTGTGCAGCAGAAGGCGGCGCGCCGATGTGCAAGCATAGGAACAGAACCACAGCACAATGGTTAAGACACTGACCAATGGTGCAGGGGCCATGGGTTCAATCCCCCAAGGTACCCAATGAAGAAGCCTCACAGAGGCATTATGTATTATGGGGATGAGTGCTGTAGGGGGCAGGTTAATTTTATCTCAGTTAACACTACTAGCAAATGCACTCACAAAGCGTGTTAACATAAGGCGGCCCATAAGGCACATGTTAACGTTCACTGTCCGCCAAGGCACCCTAGAATGTCCCCTATAGGGCCCCATATATGTTGCGGTACAGGGTAATGTATAGTGCACCTTATATGGACGGCAACCATAAGGTGCCCTATAGGGCGCCCTATAAAGCACCCTCAGAGGCACCTTATGGGTACAGTACGCTGAGGGTGTTTTTGCTGGCAACAACATATGTACATGACAGTTAGAAAAAACATTGGACAACCTTCTAAAAGAACCCCACTGTGGGTTTGAACCCATGACCTCTGGCTTCACAGGCAGTGACATAACCATTGGGCTACAGCTCAATAGCTGCCAGCAAGCCCCTGGCTGGCTGCAGAGAGCTGTCACGTCACCACACAGACAGTCTTCTGTGGGAACCAGGATAGGGTTAGGCCACCCGTACCCATGATGCACTGCACATGCAAATCAGCTGTCCACAGATGAACACAAGATGGGGAATGCACCCCAACAGCTCCCCGACCTGGTAGGGGGAAGTGTCCGTGTGCACCCACACAGCACCTCGGCCTGGTAGGGGGTACTGACCGGGTGTTTTACTGGCACAGAGTAGCTACACACCGTCACATTGTGCGGGTACTGTGTTCACCCTGAGGGTGCAATGAGGCGCCCAGGACCAGGTCCACAACACCTGCCATGGCTGAAAGAGGCCATGCCGGAGCTCCAAAGCAGTAGTAATCTGAGAGATAGGTAGGTCCTGCAGAAACACCCTGGATTACTGTGTCTGTCAGTGGAACCCCTTATGGACCCCTAGGTGGGCGATGTACCACCATTCCCCCCTCAGCTGCAGGTGAAAAACAGGGTCCCCTATCAACAGATCCACATTCTACCACACTGCAATGGTGGCATTAGAGTGGACCATCAACCCCTGTCCTGCTGGGGAACAGATACCCTACAGGGCATCCAAAGCAGCCCTATGCACATCCATAACACAATATCAGACAGACCTTAGGCCAGGATATGCTAAGCTGCACCCCACCACTATCTGATATTCTCCTGCAGCAGGCCTCCAGCAGCTGCACCCTGCAAGGCACTCCATCAAGACACATACCAGCTGAGAAGTATCTGCTAGTTAGTCCTGGTGGAAATGCATGCACCCAGAACTGGGATGGCAGCGCACACAAGCAGATAAGTCAGTGACTGGGCCCCACAAGGAAACCCATACATATCACATGAAAGAAATACTACATAGCACTATGGGGGTGCCTAGCCATGCTGGCGTCACTGCACAGTCAGGGTGGAGTGTACCCCCAGCAGCACATACAGAGGTCACCCTGTCTGTGTAGGTGGTGTCCGGACACTACAATGTCTCTGCCATTGCCCTATGCCCTGTACAGATGCATCCTGGCCAGCACACCCTGTCTGAGCTATACCCATGGTACCTTGCTGCTCATTATGCACATTGTCAGGCCAATACTGGCAACAGTGCTGGCAGTGTGGACTGTGGAAGGTGTTTGCAGCCAACACACACTGTATAGACCAGTGTTTCCCAACCCAGTCCTATGGGGCACACCGGCCAGTCAGGTTTTCGGGATATCCCTAATGACTATGCATGAGATATATATGCATTAGAGATATCCTGCCAACCTGACTGGTTTGTGGCCCTCCAGGGCTGGATTTGGAGACCCCTGCCTAACACCTCTGTCATCTAAGATTGTGAGTGGGCAAGGTGCAGATGTCCTAGACATCGAAAGGGTATATAGAATGTGACACATTCCTCCTCGATTCTCACCACCACCAAAAAGTTGTCTAATAGACAATATTTTGGTGGTGGTGAGAAGTGAGGAGGAATGTGACACATTCTATATACCTTTTTGATGTCTTGGACATCTGCACCTTGCCCACTCACAATCTTAGATGACAGAGGTGTTAGGCAGGGGTCTCCAAATCCAGCCCTGGAGGGCCACAAACCAGTCAGGTTGGCAGGATATCTCTAATGCATATATATCTCATGCATAGTCATTAGGGATATCCCGAAAACCTGACTGGCCGGTGTGCCCCATAGGACTGGGTTGGGAAACACTGGTATAGACAGACACACACTCCCACACGTATGCCAGCATTGTGCCACTATAGAAGGGTTTATCAGCCTTGCCCACCACACCAGTCCTGGGCACGGTACAGGCATGGATATGCTACGCAGTACTGTTGGTGGTCACTCCCCAGGGTGGTAAACACTGTCAGAGACCAGACCTGAAGCATGCACCGCAGACATCAGACAGATTTTTATGTTGGAGATCAGAGAGCCAAACGTGCTTTAAGTAGGACAGTCTACCTGCCAGTACACATAGCAAACGTTTGAGAGCTGTCCACCGCATACCCAGGTGTAGGGTGGCATTGCTAAGGTATGCAGGTGCTAGTATTGGGAGATGCACGCAGGGCCCAATGTCCTGCCTCTCCAGGAGGCATTGGCCAATGGGGCCTGTGGGTGTGGGTATGTTCGCCTCTGTTGGATGTTGCTTTACGGCAGAGTTTCCCAACTCCAGTCCTGGTGTGCCTACCACTGTTCGGGTTTCCCTGCTGTCCCTCCTGGGTATGCATGAGCTACATCGACATGCCATAGGGGTGGTGCATAGATATGCAGCACAGGCATTTGTATTAGCGGCAGCAAGGAGCCTGAATGGTGTGTGGTCCTCCAGGACTGCATTTGGGAGACTCTGCTCTAAGTAATGCCCCTGTTCATGGTGTCTGTGATCGGTGTGCGAAAAGATAGGCGTAATACCAATGCGTATGTCCCCAGCAATCCTGGTTTGTCTGTACTATCACGGTTTAGTTGTGTTAAAAATATGTGGACAGGATTGGCAGTAGTCCCAGCTGGGCTTTGAATCTTTGACCTTCTGTTGTTGCACACACTGTCTGGGTGCACTGCACCACCATGTTGCCACAGATTGACTGGAATCCCTGGGAAGTCCATGACTTTACATCCGACAGGGCCTGTCTGTTGCAGTGGACAGTGCCAGCCTGCACATGGATAGGCCACTGTCTTCGGTGACTAGCAGCCACTGCCCCCCCACCACCTGTCCCCTTACGCCAACATGCTGGCATGTCCTTATCTTGGTAAACGCATATGGCCTGATTGAGTTGTGGCACTCCCGGACTGCATTTGGGGGACTTGGCTGTAGGTAATGCCCATTGTCATGGTGTGTGAGCGGTGTAGGGTAAAATATGGGTGTTTGCACCATGCTTCTGTACTCTGCAATAAAGGGGTGTCTTTACTATCTCTGTTTAGTGGTGGGTAAAATGTGGGGACTGGGCTGGTAGGTGCCACAGCTGGGATTTGAACCTGTGCCTCTCTGGTCCTATAGGTACTGGCTGTGTCTGCTGCACCACACTGTAGCCACAGAGACAGTGCAGTCCCTGGAGATAGGAAACCTGACTAAAAGAGTAGGGAGCCCTGCTCTGCACATTTTTACTGTGGGCTCATTCACCGTGTCTGGCGACAAAAGTGCACATAAAACCTGCAACTGAATGCGAAAAACGGGGGTAAAAATATAACCAAGCTGGCAAACAGTGATATTAATGGGCACACATAAAAAACACACCCAGGAAAGCTCCACACAAAGGAAATGATTTTTGGAAGGGTCTCCACTCCGTAGACCCTTCCAAAATTCATTTCTTTTTTTGTAGATTTCCTGGGTGTGTTTTTTAGTTTTGCCCATTGATAGCACTATTGCCCAGCTGGATTATAATTTTTAAACATTTTTGTTGTGGTCATTTTGGGTTTTATATGCACTTTTGTTCTGTGCACATGTATCACACTGCTCACATTTTGTAGGTTTCCCCGGTTTTGCTGTACATTGCTGACGGAAACGGTTTCTCTTCCCTTTAAATGCCCTCTACCGCGAGTGTTTCACTCGCGCTATTTTTAACTTGTAAATTCGGCCCCGATACTGTGCGGGGAGCCTCTCCCCTCCCCTTCCCCGCCCATTAACCCCGTCTCTCCGCCCCTCGGGTCCCTTCCTCCGCCCTCCGTTAGCCTTTCCACGCCTCTATCGGACATTTGCGGGCCCGTACTTGTGCGGGGCCCGTTAGTGTGTCGCGCACATGTGCGGGGGTTCATCGCACGTGTGCGGGGCGCTTAAGAGCACTTAAGTGCTGCTTTTAGTACGTTATTGTGCGGCGCGCAATTGTGCGGTTTTTAGTAAACATGCCCCTTGGTCTTTATATGTTATATTTGAGTGTTTAATTTATCATTTCTTATTGTATGTTTTTATGATTGTATATATATTTTTTAGCCATTTTAGCCCCTGAGGAAGGCTCATCGAAACACGGCCTGTGTCAGGCCAATGGCTGGAGTTGATCAATAAAATACATTCTTCCTTTTCAATCCACGGTTTGTACTGGGTCTGTCCGGTTTGAACCAGACATACAGAGGGGGTCATGATTCTGATCCTGTGGGACATGTCTTGTCCCATGGAACCAGAATTGCAAACAGCCCTGTGTGAGGAAGTTATTCCACCTCCGAGGTGGAATACCTTCCCTGGACATCTTTTTTCAGTGGGCCCGGGGTGTGGAGGGGGCGGGGAGTGGGGCCCGAGGACATTCCCCGCAGCCTGACCCTGGCCTTAAGAGGCCTTTGTTCAGCCAGCAGCTGGGACCGCAACTTTACAATGGAGCCACGGTGCCATGGCAACCAGACACCATGGTGCTGCGACTCCATTGTAAAGCCCTGACCGAGTTAGTCAGGCTTTCCCTGTACGTGCAGGCCGGACTGAATTGCATTTTTTCCCTTTAGGTGGATGTTTTATTTTTCTTTTTATTGTATGTCATGTTTTAAAATGTACTATGCGTTATATTCACTGTGAATGTTATACAGGGTGGCCCAAAAAAAGTGAGAACATCTCGTAACCTATAAGTTATTTTAAAATTCAAAAAGACAGATGTAAACGATTGACAAATTTAAAAAAAAAAGATGGTGACCCGAAATTGTCGAAATAAAGACGTTATATAGCTAAAAAGGTAAATAAGTAAACTATTTAAGCTTTTAATTTACGAGATGTTCTCACTTTTTTTGGGCCACACTGTATATTGTAACTTGCGCAGTAATTTTTATGATGGGTGAGTAATAGGTTTTAATAAACATAAACATGTGTTTTGGTTGTTTCCCTTGAGAGTTGCCCTAGACCCTCGTTTGTCTGTGGAGCAGGGACTGTCTCTTATGCGTATGTATACAGCACGGTATATGTCTGGCAGTGCAATTTAAATAAGTAGTAGTAGTAAAGGGTAGCACAATTTACTGCATCAAAACCTGCGTTCTCTATAACCTCCTTTCTCTCATTCCCTCCTCCAATTATCATTCCCTCTTCCTTAGGGGCATGTTTACTAAACATTCCTAACGTGCGGGGCCGCGGTAGTGTGCCTGTGCCATATAAGGAGTAGGCGGTTCAGGCCGAAAAAGGAAAAAAAAAGACCATATGTGTGCGCATCGCGTTAATGTGCGGGGCCCACATTAGCGCGTGGGAAGGCTAAGTGGGGCGCAGCTGGGCACATATAGGAACAGAGCTATAGCACAATGGTGAAGACAATAACCAATGGTGCAGGGGCCACGGGTTCAATCCCCCAGTGTGTGTAGCCCAAAAAGGCTGGCTGAAGCACCACCTTGAATGTGGAAATGTGTGTCAGAAGGCAAAATAATTTTGGGGCGGCATAAGGCGGCGCACTGTCCATTGTGGGGCGGCATAAGGCGGTGCACTGTTCATATTGGGGCGGCATAAGGCGGCGCACTGTTCATTGTGGGCAGCAGGATGCGGCGCACTGTTAATTGTGGGCAGCAGGATGCGGCGCGCTGATGGCCACAAGGCGGCGCGCTGATGCTAAAGGAAAGGAACACAGCCACAGCACAATGGTTAAGACACTGACCTATGGTGCAGGGACCAGGGGTTCAATCCCTCACAATGCCCATTGAAAAAGGCTAGCTGAGGCAGTATATTTTATGTTGTGGAGTGCTTTAGGAGGCTTTTTAATTCTATTTTGTGATAACTACTAGCAAACGCACTCTCACAGCATGTTAACATAAGGCGGACCATAAGGCACATGTTACAGTGCACCGTCCGCCAAGGCACCCTAGAATGTCCCCTATAGGGCAGCATGTATGTTGCGACACAGGATAATGTATAGTGCACCCTATATGGATGCCAACCATAAAGTGCCCTATAGGGCGCCCAATAAAGCACCCTCAGAAGCACCTTATGGGTACAGTACGCTGAGGGTGTTATTGCAGGCATCAACATATGTACAGTAAATGTAAAAAATGCTTTGGAAAACCCTATCACAGAACCCCACTGTAGGTATGAACCCATGACCTCTGGCTGCACAGGCAGTGGTGTAACCATTGGGCTACACCTCTATAGCTGTAAGCAAGCTCCTGCCTGGCTGCAGATAGCCTGCACGTCACATCACAGACAGTCTGCTGGTGTAAACAGGATAGGGTTAGGCCACCCATACCCATGATGCACTGCACATGCAAATCAGCTGTCCACAGATGCACACAAGATGGGAACTGCACCCCTAAAGCTACCCGGCCTGGTAGGGGGAGGTGTCCCTGTGCACCCACACAGCACCTCGGCCTGGTAGGGTATCCTGAGTGGGTGGACAAACGGCAAAGAGTAGCTAAACACCATCACATTGTGCGGTTACTATGCACACCCTGAGTGTGTGATGATGCGCCCAGGACCAGGTGCACAACACCTTGCATGGCTGAATGCGGCCATGCCAGAGCTCCAAAGCAGCAATAACCTGTGAAATAGGTAGGTGCTGCATAATACATCTTGGAGATCACTGTCTGTCAAAGTTAGTGGAACACACACACACACACACACACACACCCCCCCCCCCCCCCCCCGTGGACAAAACAGGGTCTCCCACCAACAGATCCCCATGCTATCATCTTCTTCTTCTTCCTCCTCTCTCTTTCCCTCCCCCCCCCCCGATGGCAGTAGAGTCAACCATCAACCCCAGTACTGCTGGGGAAGTAGACCCCCCACAGGGCAGTCCAAGCAGCTCCACACACATCCATAACACAATATCAGACAGCCATTAGGCCTGGATATTCATAGATGCACCCCACCACTATCTGATATTCTCCTGCAGCAAGCCATCAGCCACTGCACCCTGCAAGGCACTCCATCAAAACACATACCATCTGTGCTCAGTCTGCTGGTTGGTCCTGATGGAAATGCATGCACCCACAACTGGGGTGATAGCACACACAAGCAGATAAGTCAGTGAAAAGGCCCCAACAGGAAACACACATATATCACATGAGAGAAACACAATACAGCACTATGGGTGTGCCTAGCCATGCTGCCATCACTGCTCACTCAGGGTGAGAGTGATCCCCCAGCAGCACATACAGAGGTCCCCCTGTCTGTGTAGGTGGTGGCCGGGCACTACCATGTCCCTGCCAGTGCCCTATGCCCTGTGCAGCTGCATCCTGGTCAGCCCACCCTGTCTGAGATATACCCATGGTCCCTTGCTACTCATTATGCACATTAGCAGGCCAATACTGGCAACAGTGCTGGCAGTGTGGGCTGTGGAAGGGGCTTGCAGCCAGCACCCACTGTATAGACAGACACACACTTCCACACCTATGCCAGCATGGTGCTACTATTGAGGAGGTAATTAGCCTTGGCCACCAAACCTGTCCTAGGCACGGCAAGGCATGGATATGGTACGCAGTACTGCTAGGGGTCACTCCCCAGGGTGGTAAACACCATCAGAGGCCAGTCCTGGAGCATGCCCCGCAAACACCTAACAGATTGTTCTGATGGGGTCAACTAGCAGTATGTGCGTAACGTATGGATATCTATCTGCCAGTACTCCTAGCAAACGTCTCAGAGCTGTGTACCGTATACCTCAGGTGTAGGGTGACATTGCTAAGGTATGCAGGTGCTAGTATTGGGAGATGCATGCAGGGTCCACTGTTCTGCCTCTCCAGGAGACATTGGCCAATGGGGCCTGTGGGTGTGGGTGTGGGTGTGTCTGCCCCTGTTGGCTGCTGCTTTACGGCAGAGCTTCCCAACCCCAGTCCAGGTCTGCATCACACTGTTCGTGTTTTCCTGCTGTCCCTCATGAATATGCATGAGCTACATCTACATGCCATGGGGGTGGTGCATAGATATACAGCACAGGCATTTGTATGAGTGGCAGCATGGAACCTGACTGGTGTGTGGCACACCAGGAATGCATTTGGGAGAGTCTGCTCTAGGTACTGCCCCTGTTCATGGTGTCTGTGCTCAGTGGGGTAAAAGATAGACGTATTACCATTGCATATGTCCTCGACACGAAAGGTGTGTCCTTACTATCACTGTGTAGGTGTGGGAAAAATATGTGGCTAGGATTGGCAGAAGCCCCAGCTGGGCTTTGAACCTGTGACCTTCTGTTCTTGCATGCACTGTCTGTGTGCACTGCACCACCGTGTAGCCACAGATTGGCTGATTTCCCTGGAACGTCCATGACTCTGGATCCGGCAGGGCCTGTCTGTTGCAGTGGACTGTGCCAGCCTGCACATGGCTAGGCCTCTGTCTTCTGTGGCTAGCAGCCACTGCCCCCTGCACCACATGTACTCGTCCGCCAACATGCTGGCATGAGCTTCTCTCAGAAACAGCAGATGACCAGATTGCAATGTGGCAGTACGGGACTGCATTTGGGGGATTTGGCTGTAGGTAATGCCCATTGTTGTTGTGTTTTTGCAGTGTTGTGTAAAATATGGGTGTTTTCCCCATGCTTATGTTCCCTGCAATACAGGGGTGTCTGTGCTATCTTTGTTTAGTGGTGGGTAAAATATAGGGGCTGGGCTGGCATGTGCCTCAGCTGGGATTTGAACCTCTGACCCTAGAGGTATTGGCTCTGTCCGCTGCACCACACTATGGCCACAGAGACAATGCAGCCCCTGGAGGTAGTAAACCTGGCAGGATGGAGTCACAAACCCTGCTCTACGCATTTTTACTGTGGGCACATGCACTCTGTCTGGTGACAAACGTGCACATAAACCCCGGAAATGACCACAGACACTGGGGGACAATATATCACCATGCTGGGCAAAAGTGATATTAATGGGCAACCATAGCAAACACTCCCAGGAAAGCTCCAAAAAGGACATTTGTTTTGGATGAGTCTCCGCTCCGTAGACCCTTCCAATATTCATTTCTTCTTTCTGGAGCTTTCCTGGGTGTGTTTTCTATATTTGCCCATTACTATAACTGTTCCCCAGCTGCATTACTATTTGTGATATTTTTGTTGTGGTCACTTTCTATTTTTATTTTCACTTTTGTGCTGTGCACATGTATCACACTGCTCACGTTTTGCAGGTTTCCCCGATTTTGCTGTACATTTCTGACGGAAATGGTTTCTCTTCCCTTTAAATGCCCTCTACCGCGAGTGTTTCACTCGCGGTAGTTTTGCTTTGGGATTCGGCCCCGATAATGTGCGGGGAGCCTCTCCCCTCCCCTTCCCCGCCCATTAAAACCGTCTCTCTGCCCCTCAGGAACCTTCCTCCGCCCTCCGTTAGCCGATTGCGGGGCGTTTAAACGCTCTTAAGTACCGCTTTTAGTGCGCTATTTTGCGGCGCGCAAATTAGCGGTTTTTAGTAAACATGCCCCTTAGATATAGACTGGGCTGGGCCATATTCTTCAACTTTTTCTCGCATGGGTCAGTCCTCTCATTCCTCCCTCCACTCACACTGAGTGTCAAACCCTCTCCTCTTTTCCTTTGTTCGCTCTCCTTGTCCTCTGCTGATGTCCTCATCTGCTCCATAGCTTCCAGGCTGCCATTTCACCATAGGTCTACTGAACAGGCTGATTCATTGTATGCATAGATTTCTAGTACTGATCTTTCCATTGTTGCAAGTAATGGGACAAAAACAGGACTAGTTCCGCCTCTACTTTGATGGTTCGAGATTTATGAGCAGTCAGCTGCTGAATTTAGCAGACCTTGGTCAATCCGATGTTTCAGCTATTTCTATGGTGCCACAAGATCTACGTAGCACTATGCACGTAAGACAGCCTCTGCCTTTTATGCAGAGTAGAAAGAAGCAAGCTCTGGACTCTGAAGATGGGGGACACATTAAATATGGGAAGAAAAGGGAAGGTTATTGAAGAATGGGCGTTTGTTGCAAGTAACATTCGCAAACATGGGAAGATGAGACCATTTTTTTGAGCCGATAAGTGTGCTTAAATTTTAAATTAAGTGATTGCTTATAAGCAAAATTAAAAAATGAAAAATAAAAAAGATTGGATTATAGGGGAGGTTTTTTTATGCCTGTGACTATGAGCACTTCCATGAATAACCGCAACAGTGCTATTAACCTGAGGCTTTTTCCTCCCTTTCATGAATTACACATTGAGCTGCATGATAGAGTTTAATTGATATTTACTATTAGAGGTGAGGGTAATTTTATAAACCATTTTCACATCCAAAACAGTATTTTACATGTGTAAATGAGCATTGGGTTATGCCTGAAAGTGTGTGCAGTACTGGTAGAGTAGGTCTGCACAGGGGTGGAGTTTGAGAAGAGCGTGGATAGAGTTGCGATTTATTTATGTATTTTAGAAAGTATGTGTTAACATTTGTACTTGCCCTTGAGAAGGTCTAATGCCTATACCTCCAAAGCAGGAATTATTGCTGCTGGATTTGCGCTAGTATTTATAAAGAAACATAGAACCCTATGCATCTTTATAAAATAGGCACCTTCCTGCCCATTTAATTAGGCAAGTTATAAAATGATCTCCTTAATGTTAATGGCTGCAGGATACAGTTCTATAGGCATGGAGTGCTCTCCTTCCTAATGATTTGGAGGGAGGGGAGCCATCTTAAGGAGACTCACAGTGTTCCAGAGGTTGAGGCTTCTTGGCAGCTAAATAGGCTTACCATTGGTTGCCGATATTTTATTGGATTAAATTTAAGATCCTCTGGCTTGCCTTTAAGGCATACTATCTAGGTTGTCCTAGTTATTTGGCAGATTTGTTGGTACCTTATGGTACCTAGGTCTATTAGGTCACAAACCTAGGGTCATCTGGTGCTCCCAGCAGACTTGTCTGCACGGTTAGTAGCTACGTGACAGTCAGTATTTTATTTTGTGGCCCCTTGGTTATAGAATTCCCTCCCTGTGTATATTCAGCAGGCAGAATCCTTGAAGCAACTCAAGACATATTTTTTGAGCAAGCCTTTGGTGTAAAGTAGGATGCATGAGTCTAGTAGGGTAAACATTTGGGAAATGTTCCTTGTGGACACTTCTTGTATTTGTGTTTGTCGTTTTGTTTTGTGTTGGATTACGGTTTTGTAGAGATTTGAGTTTTTATTGTACGAGGTCTTTATTTTTTGTAAACCGCTTTGATGCATTCAGCTAAAGGCAGATAATCAAATTTACAATAAACAATAAACAAGATGGTCTTCAGCCACTTTACAGGCATGGCTGGCAGGGTAGCCACTTTAATCAACACCTGCCAAGTAGTGGTGCAGGACGCCCAACCTGTGGAGGCAGTCTAAATCATTCATCTGAGTCCAGTTATCAAGTAGCTGCATAGTAAATCTTAACATGTAGACAACCTGTGCATGGATTTGTGTTCCATCTCCTTTTGTCATTTGCTGACTTATTTGGGAACCCTGGACCCAACAAAGTGGTGATGTTCAGAAGTGATTTCAGTTGCAGGCTTGAGGCTCTCAACTGTTCTGGTCAAGATATCCTACTAAGGGAGGCTGTTCACTTTTGCTTTTTGTCGGACATCCAGCATGGACAGCACCCAGCTAAACTTGCATTAGTGTGAGGCAGGGCAATGCATCCTAATTGGCACAAATGGTGGTATTTTAGTAACTTCTTAATGCTGTGAACCGTGAGTGCCATAGAACTCAAGGCCTTTTTGCATCACCACGTGGTGACTGTTAAGGTAAGGCTCAATTCTGAACCTTGCACCACCCACTGGCATTTCAATAACTTCCTCCTCAAGGAAGAAGACTCATAGTGGCAGTCAGAACTCTGGGTGGATTGGAATAACCAGAAGGCTGGCTTATCAGTTTGTCATTGGTGTGCCATGAGGAAGTCCATCACATGGTACTCGTCAAAAGATATGCCAGGAGTCTCAGAGTGTAGAAGACCAAAGAGAGGAGGGCCCTCGCAAACAACAGAAGAACACAGTAAGTGAAGGCCAGTAGAGGTCACAGGTGCTAAACTTTATTAGGCAAGAATCCCCTACACATTTCGGCACACAGCCTTCATCAGGGGGTACGCATCTAAAAACAATTATAACAAATAATAATAAGTAACACCAAAACAATTAAAAACCATAAAAATGAAAATGTGTGTTATAAACAATCAATATGCATAACAACAATTATAAAACAATACAAATAAAATATCATTCACAAACTGTAAATGTATAAATTATATAAAAATGAATAAAACATATAAATAAAGTTAAAACAAGTAAATCAACAAATAGAAACTATTAAAATGAAATGTATCATCCCAAAAGTAGTCAAAAGCAGCAAAGGTTAAAATCTGAACAATTAATAGAAAAAAGAACACAGAGAGGGTATACTTACATATTGCACCGTGTAAACTTAATTGTTGGTCTTAAAAAAGACCTTTCTCATTAATGTTGCAGGGCTAAAAAGATAATAAATAAATAAATAATTGTCTAAAAAGAATGAATCAATATATATTTAAGATACCTATAGAAAAAAACAAAGGAAAACCCAAAGCCAGACAAGAGAGGAGTAAAACCCAAACAATCAATTATAACAAAGAGAACAATAATTAAAAAGTGACTACAAATTGATAAAAAACCAAATCAAAAAGTTAAGAAGTCACAGGGGTATGTTTACTAAACTGTGCTCAAGTGCGCGGCGCACAATAGCGTGCGCTAAGGTACCTTAGCGCACGCTAATGATGTGTTTTTGTGCCCAGCACACGTGCGCACCGCACTAAAGTGCCCGCTCATGTGCGCGGCGCGCTGATGTGCGATAAAGGCGTGGAAAGGCTCCCCAGGGGTGGAGAGACGGGGTCAATGGGTGGAGAGTGGGAGGAGAGAGGCTCCCCGCACACGAGCGAGGCTGAAATTCAAGCAAAAAAATACCGCGAGTGAAAACCTCGCGGTAGAGCCGATTTAAAGGGAAGAGAAACCATTTCTGTCAGCAATGTACAGCAAAACCAGGGAAACCTACAAAAAGTGAGCAGTGTGATACATGTGCACGGAACAAAAGGGCAAATAAACATTAAAAATGACCCCAACAGAATATAAAAAAATCATAAGCAAGCTGGGCAATAGTGATAGTAATGGGAAACATCAAAAAACACTCCCAAGAAAGCCCCAAAAAATAAATATGAATTTTAGAAGGGTCTACGCTCTGTCCCCATAGAAGGTGAATGATCCTACAGTGAAAAAGCACTGAACAGGGTTACGTCCTCCATTGGCCAGGTTTCCTATGGCATGCCCATGTTCCACAGCAGCAGGGCGGGCATGTCGGAATGGGCAATTGGACAGATGCTGGGAAAGGGGATACAGAGGGCTGCAGGCGGCACATGCTGTGGTGCAGCTGGGGCACAGTGCGGACTAGGCAGATGCCTAGGTGGCACCTAGGAATGCTGAAACTGTACAGCAGCCAGACAGCAGCTGATGAGGGCCCAACATGGGCATGAGCGTGTCTATCACAGTGTCACAGGGGATAGTACCCAGCAGGTACCTCCAAGGGCACAGAACAGTGGCAGGCGGTGATTGGGGGACGTGCGGACAGATATGCAGGCACCCCTACCCCAGAACCCGCACCATAGGCAGCCGCCTGCCCGCACACAGGATGGCCTGAGACTGCGTACCACCAGTACCACCAGCAGAAGGGCATGTCAACATGGTGGCACAGGGGTACTGGAGGTGGAGGGGGGCAGTGGCAGCTTCCCAGAGCAGACCATGGCCTAGCCCTGTGTAGGTGGGTGCAATGCACTGCAACAGACAGGCCCTGCCGGACAAACAGTCATGGTATCATCAGGGAATGCACTGTCTCTGTGGCAACATGGTGGTGCAGTGCACACAACCAGTGTGTTTGGAAACAGAAGGTCACAGGTTCAAGCCCCAGGTGGGGCTCCTGCCAATCCAGTCCCCCTATTTTACCCACAACTATATCGTGATAGTAAAGATGAGCCTTTATTGCAGAGAACATAAGCATGGCTCAAACACCTCTATTTTACCCTACAGAGCACAGATACCAGAAACGTGCACATTACCTAGAGCAGATTCCCCCAAATGCAGTCCTGGAGGGCCACAAATCCTTCAGGGTTTATGCTGTCTCCAATCTAAGGATGGAGCGGTACTGGTGGTGGAGGTGGCAGCAGCTGGTGTCAACAGCAGACCATGGCCTATCCCTGTCCAGGTGGGTGCCGTACACTGCAACAAACAGGCCCTGTCGGATGTACAGTCATGGACTCCCCAGGGAATGCAGCATATTTGTGGCAACATGGTGGTGCAGTGCACACAGACAGTGTGTGCAAGAACAGAAGGTCACAGTTTCAAAGCCCAGGTGGGGCTACTGCCAATCCAGACCACATATTTTTCCCACAACTAAACCGTGATAGTAAGGACAAACCTTTATTGCAGAGAACATACGCATGGTTATTACGCCTATATTTTACCCCACCGAGCACAGACACCATAAACAGCCGCATTACCTAGAGCAGAGTCTCCCAAATGCAGTCCTGGAGGGCCAAACACCATTCAGGTTCCATGCTGCCTCTAATAAAGATGCCTGTGCTGCATATCTATGCACCACCCCCATGGTATGCAGATGTATCTCATGCATATTCATGAGGGACAGCATGAAAACCCGAACGGTGTTTGGCACACCAGGACTGGAGTTGGGAACCTCTGCCGTAAAGCAGCAGCCAACAGGGGCAGACACACCCACACCCACACCCACAGGCCCCATTGGCCAATGCCTCCTGGAGAGGCAGGACATTGGGCCCTGCGTGCAACTCCCAATACTAGCACTTGCATACCTTAGCAATGCCACCCTACACCTGGGTATACGGTACACAGCTATCAAACGTTTGCTATGATTACTGGCAGATAGCAATTCCTACGTTAAGCACAGTTTGCTGATTGAGCTCCATCATAACAACCTTTCTGATGTCTGTGGTGTGTGCTTCATGTCTGGTCTCTGACAGTGTTTACCACCCTGGGGAGTGACCCCCAACAGTATTGCTTACCATATCCATGCCTGTACTGTGCCCAGGACTGATGTGGTGGCCAGGGCTGCTAAACTCCTCTATAGTAGCACAATGCTGGCATAGGTGTGGGTGTGTGTGTCTGTCTATCCAGTGTGTGGTGGCTGCAAACACCCTCCACAGCCCACACTGCCAGCACTGTTGCCAGTATTGGCCTGCCAATGTGCATAATGAGGAGCAAGGTACCATGGGTATAGCCTGGACAGGGTGGCCTGGCCAGGATGCATCTGCACAGGGCATAGGGCACTGGCTGGGACATTTTAGTGCCCGGCCACCACCTACACAGACAGGGTGGCCTCAGCATGTCCTGCTGGGAGATCACTCTCACCCTGACTGTGCAGTGACCACAGCATGGCTAGGCACCCCCATAGTGCTATATAGTATTTTTTTCATGTGATGTTTATGGGGTTCCTTTTGGGGCCCAGTCACTGACTTATCTGCTTGTTGTGTATGCTGACATCCCAGTTCTGGGTGCACGCATTTCCACCAGGAACATGCACTATGGACTAGCTAGCAGATTGTTTGCAGCTGGTATGTGTCTTGATGGAGCGCCTTGCAGGGTGCAGTGGCTGAAGGCTTGCTGCAGGAGAATATCAGATAGTGGAGGGGTGCAGCTTAGCATATCCAGGCCTAATGTCTGTCTGCTATTTCATTATGGATGTGTACAGAGCTGCATTGACTGCCCTGTAGGGTGTCTGTTCCCCAGCAGGACTGGGGTTGATGGTCCCCTCTACTATCACCATTGCAGGGAAGTAGAATGTAGATCTATTGATGGGAGAACCTGTTTACCACCCTCAGCCCTGGAGGAGAAGGGGGGTGGTGGTACATAATTCTCCTAGGGGTCCATAGGGGCTACACCTGACTGAGACAGACAGATATATCCAAGGTGTTTCTGCAGAAACTAACTACCTCACACATTAGCACTGATGGGGACCTGCAGCATGGTCTATTTCTGCCTTGGAAGGTGCTGTGGACCAGGTGCTGGGCGCCCCACCGCACACTCAGGGTGAGCACAGTACCTGCACAATGTGACGGTGTGTAGCTACTCTGTGCCAGTAACACACACGGTCAGTACCCTCTAACAGGCCGAGGTGCTGTGGGGGTGCATACCCCAACTTGTGTTTATCTGTGGACAGCTGATTTGCATGTGCAGTGCATCATGGGTACGGGTGTGCTAACCCTATCCTGGTGACCACAGCAGACTGTCTGTGTGGTGACATGCACTCCCTCTGCAGCTAACCAGGGGCTTGCTAGCAGCTGTAGCCCAATGGTTACTTTACTGCCTGTAAAGCCAGAGGTTGTTGGTTCAAACTCACAGTGGGGTTATTTGATAGGGCTGCCCAAAGCATTATCTCTTTATCATGTACAATATTGCTGCCAGCAAAAACACTCTCAGCGTACTGTACCCATAAGGTGCCTCTGAGGGCACCCTATAGGGCACCTTATGGTTACCGTCCATATGAGGTGCACTATACGTTATCCTGTGGAGCGACTTATATGGTGCCCTATAGGGGACATTTTAGGGTGCCGTGGCAGACAGTGCACTTTATAATGTGCCCTATGGAGTGCCTTATAGGGTGCCTTATGTGGCACCTTCAATTACGGCACGTGAGGGCGTGTTTGCTAGCAGCAATTAATAAAATACAAATAAAGTGCTGCAGGAAACAATACATACATTGCAAAGCTGATGCTTCAGCCAGCCTTATGTATTAGGCACACTGGGGAGCAAACTCATGACCCTTGTATCAGCAGTCAGTGCCTTAACCATTGTGCTACACTGCTGTTCCTCCTTGCATGTCAGGGCACCTACTTTAGATTTCCATGCGTTTAAATGCACAGTGCTGTCATCAAACACAGTGCTATGACCTTGCTGTGCCTCATAGGGCACCCTATATGGCGCCCTATATGCCACCCTTTCAGCAACATTGTAGGGTGCCGAGGCGGACAGTGCACTTTAAAATGTGCCCTCTGGGGTACCCTATGAGGCGCCTTATGCAGCGCCTTATGTTACAATACTTTGAGGGTGTGTTTGCTGGCAGCACTTTTTAAAATAAAAATAAAATGCCCCCCTACAGCAATATTACCTATAACAGGTAATGCCTCAGCCAGCCTTCTTCATTAGGCACAGTGGGGGATTGAACCCATGACTCTTACATCAGTGCTCAGTGTCTTAACCATTGTGCTACACTGCTGCTACTCCTTGTATGTCAGCGCACCTACTTATGATTTTCATTCCTTAAACTGCACAGTGCTGCCATCAAAAACAGTGCTGTGACCTTGCGGTACCTCATACGGCACCCTATAAAGCGCCCTATAAGCAACATTGTAGGGTGCCTTGGTGGACAGTGCACTTTAAAATGTGCCTTATGGGGCGCCTTATGTTAACACGCTTTGAGATTGCGTTTGCTAGTAGAGATAATTAAAATAAAAATAAAATGACTCCTAAAGCAATCTTCCCCATAATAGGTAATGGCTCAGCCAGCCTTCTTCATTGGGAACAGTGGGGGATTGAACCCATGCTCTCTGCACCATTGGACAGTGTCTTAACCATTGTACTGTGGCTCTGTCCCTGTATTTGCACATCAGCGCGCCACTTATGCTTCCCGTGCAACTTTCTCATGCGCTAATGTGCAGGGCGCACATGAGCACAGCGCACATTAGCGCATGATTAATCCCGGTTTTGCTTTTTTCTGACTGAAACGCCCACTCCTTATATGGCATCCGCACACTAGCGCGGCGCGCACCCTAACGGGGTTTTAGTAAACATACCCCATAGAGAAAAGCCTATCATAATAACAAGGGAAAGGGAATAAAAAAGGATGTCAGTGTGTTAGAGTTGGCAACGGATATAGAGCATGGAGGTAAATTTAATACTGGAGAGATCAATAATATCAATATCATAATATGCAGGATAATAAATAGATAAAAAAAAGTGGGGAATTATATGATATTGACAGAATTGCTCTTTCTAGCATTAAATTTAAGGGTATGTTTACTAAACGGCGCTAACGGCACAGCTGTGACGTTATCATGCGATACATAACGTTATCGCGCGATACATAACGTTATCGCGTGATAATGGTGCTTTACCGTACGAGAACGTCACGTATCGTGCGATAATGTCTGCGGCGACGTTAAGGTGTGCAGAGGGTGGAGGAAGGCTCCCCAGAGGGCGGAGTAAGGCTCCCCAAGGGCGGAGATGAGGGTCAATGGGCGGAGAGTGGGCGGGGAGAGGCCCCATGCACACTAACGCCGTGAAATGAAGCTCTGAAAATTAGCGCCAGTGAAAACCTCGCGCTAGAGGCACATTTGCAGGAGAGAGAAACCATTTCAGTCAGCAATGTACAGCAAAGCCAGGGAAACCTATAAAAGTGATAGTAGTGATACATGTGCACGAACCAAAAAGGCAAATAAACATATTAAATGACCAGAACCACATTTCAAATCCCCATAACCAAGCTGGCCAATAGTGCTACTAATGATAAACATAAAGCAAAACTACTGACAAAGCATAAAAAGGAAGATATCATATTTGGAAGGGGCTATGCTCTGTCCCCCTGCAAAGTGAATAATCCCACATTGAAATAGCAGTGAGCAGGGTTTTCTCCTTTATATTGGGCAGGTTTGTTATACTGTGGTCCAGCTGTGGCACAGTGCAGACTAGGCAGATGCCTAGGTGGCACATAGGAATGCTGAAATTGTAAAGCAGCAAGACAGCAACAGACGAGGGTCCAACATGGGCACGAGTGTGTGTCCCACAGTGTCACAGGGGATATTACCCAGCAGGTACCCCCAAGGGCACAGAACATTGGCAGGCGGTGCTGTGGGGAAGCGCGCATGTCCATGTAGGCACCCCTACACGAGAACCCTCACCATAGGCTGCTGCCTACCGGCACACTGGATGGCCTGGGACTGGGCACCACCACCACCACCACCACCACCACTGGTATAAGGACAGGTCAGCATGGTGGCGGAGGGGTGCTGGTGGTGGAGGGGGCAGTGGCATCTGCCCACAGCAGACCAAGGCCAAGCCCTGTTTAGGTGGGTGCCCTATGGTGCAACAGACAAGGTCTGTCCAATGAACACTAATGGTAGCCCCAGGGAATGATGTGCCGCTGTGACAACAGTTTGGTGCAGTACACACAGCTAGTGTGTTCAGGCTCAGAAGGTCACAGGTTCAAGCCCCAGCTGTGGCTCCTGCAAACCATGTCCCCGTACTAAACCGTGGTAATAAAGATGGAACTGTTATTACAGATTAAATAAACAATCCATAAACACCTATATTTTACCCTACAGGGCACAGACACCATAAACATGTGCAATTCCTAGAGCAGAGTTTCCCAAATGCAGTCCTGGAGGGCCAAACACCATTCAGGTATCATGCTGTCCCTAATAAATATGCCTGTGCTGCAATTGTATGCCACACCCCCATTGTATGCAAATGTATCTCATGCATATTTATTAGGGACAGCATGAAAACCTGAACAGTGTTTGGCCCACCAGGACCAGAGTAGGGAAACTCAGCCCTAGAGCAGCAGCCAACAGGGCAGGGGTTCTCAACCCTGTCCTCGGGACCCACCTAGCCAGTCGGGTTTTCAGGATAATCACAATGAATATGTATGAGAGAGATTTGCATACACTGCCTCCATTATATGCAAATCTCTCCCATGCATATTCATTGTGGCTATCCTGAAAACCCGACTGGCTAGGTGGGTCCCGAGGACAGGGTTGAGAACCCCTGCAACAGGGGCATAAACACCCACACCCACAGGCTCCACTATCCCAGGGGTGGGCAACTCCGGTCCTGGAGGGCCGCAGACCAGTCAGGTTTTCGAGATATCCCTAATGAATATGCATGAGATATATATGCATTAGAGATATCCTGCCAACCTGACTGGTTTGTGGCCCTCCAGGGCTGGATTTGGAGGCCCCTGCTTTACACCTCTGTCATTTAAGATCATGAGTAGGAAAGGTACAGATGTCCTAAACATCGAAAGGGTATATAGAATGTGTCACATTCCTCCTCGATTCTCACCACCACCAAAAAGTTGTCTAATAGACAATATTTTGGTGGTGGTGAGAAGTGAGGAGGAATGTGACAAATTTTATCTAACCTTTTTGATGTCTTGGACATCTGCACCTTGCCCACTCACAATCTTAAATGACAGAGGTGTAAGGCAGGGGTCTCCAAATCCAGCCCTGGAGGGCCACAAACCAGTCAGGTTGGCAGGATATCTCTAATGCATATATATCTCATGCATATTCATTAGGGATATCCTGAAAACCTGACTGGTCTGCGGCCCTCCAGGACCAGCGTTGCCCACCCCTGCACTATCCAAAGCCTCATGGAGAGTCAGGCTGTTGGGCCCTGCGCAGAGCAGTATCTCCCAATACATTCCCACTTGCATACCTTAGCAATGCCACCCTTAACTTGGGAACATGTTACACATATATCAAAAAGTTGCTATGATTAATGGCAGATAACAAATCATAAGTTAAACACATTTTGTTGACAAAGCTGCATCATAGCAACCTTTCTGATATCTGTGGAGTGTGTTTCAGTTTTGGTTTCTGACAGTGTTTACCACCCCGGGGAGTGACCCCAACAGTATTGCGTACCATAGCCATGCCTGCACTGTGCCTAGGACTGATGTGGTGGCCAGGGCTGCCAAAAACCTCTATATTTGCACAATGTGTGTGTCTGTCTATCCAGTGTGTTGTGGCTGCCTACACCTTACTGAGCCCACACTGCTTGCACAGTCTCCAGTGTAAGCCTGCCAATGTGAATAATGAGGAGCAAGATACTGTGGGTATGGGCCGGACAGGGCGGCCTGGGCAGGATGCATCTGCACAGGGCATAGGGCAATGGCTCGGACATTGTAGTGGCCGACCACCACCTGCACGGACAGGGTGGCCACAGTATGTCATGCTGGAAGGTCATTCTCACCCTGACTGACCACGGCATGGCTAGGTTCCCCTATAGTACTATATATTGTTTCGCTCAAGTGATATTTGTGTGTTTCATTTTTTTGGGGTCCAATCACTGACATAGCTCCTTGGTGTGTGTGTGTGTGTCAGATCCCACACCAGGGTGCACAGTGTTCCTTTTGGAACATGCACTATGTATGTGCTAGCAGACTGTCTGAAGCTAGCATGTGTATGGCTGCAACACCCTGCAGGATGCAGCAGGTGCACAGTGACTGCCCTCTGCTGTTGAATGTCAGAATGTAGTGGGGGGCAGCTTAGATGACCAGCTGCACTGCCAGTGGTCCAGTTCCATGTTCAGATATGCATCAGCTCTCTGTTCCTTAGTTGGCTGGTGGTTGCTGATCCCACAGTCTGTCATCATTTAGCTGAGCTGGTCCTATTGAAAACAATGATAGTGTGTGTCTGTTGTTTCCAGATCATGTTCCCTACCCTGACCCACAGAGGGTGAGCTTGCTCGTATATCATCCTCATGTGAGTCCAGACACACCCCTGCTCCAAAAACAGGTGTCCATAACAACCTCACTCAATATGCATTATGCTATGAGCATCATGGTCCACATAGGCTACGCATCAATGGCATATAGAAATGTACATAGAAAACGTCCAAGGCTATTTTCAAAGAATACCCCATACACTGGCAGTGATGGTGAACTACAGCAAACCCTACTGAAAACAACCCGGGTACTGTGGATCTGGTGCTGTCCCCATGACTTTACTCTCAGGGTGAACACAGAACACGCACAATGGCATAGTCAGTAGGCACACTGTAACAGTAACACGCATGCTTGGTCCCCCTACTCAGTTGATGTCTTGAAGGACTAGAAAAAGGGACTGTTACTTCTGAAGAGAGATCTGTAACTGTGAGTATATACTTCTGGTAATTTTCTAAAAGGAATTCTTTGTATTAAAGCTAATTAATCTGTGAACCCACTATTTTCTGTTAAATCAGTCAGGGCCTAGTAGCAGCAGTTTAAGTTTAAATATAAAACACAGAGGAGAACTTTCTGGTTACATTTCATACCCAGCAGAGAGCTTGTAGTTTAAATTTAATAGTCACTCAGGGCCTAGTAACAGCAAAGTACTTTTAGTTTAAATTTAAAACACAGAAGAGAGCTTTCTGGTTACATTTGGAACCCAGCAGAGAGCTTGTAGTCTAAATTTAATAGTCACTCAGGGCTTGGCATCAGCAAAGTACTTTTAGCTTAAATTTAAAACACAGAAGAGAGCTTTCTGGTTAAATTTAGAACCCAGCAGAGAGCTTGTAGTTTAAATTTCATAAGAAGTTAGAGCCTAGCAGCAGCTAAGAGCTATAATTTAAATCAAATCAGAATTTAGCTTACCTCAGCAGCACAAGACAGGGTACTGTGTAGCAGCCCTCTTTTAATAAGTGTTATTTCCCTCCCTCCCTCCCCTGGGATAATCGTAGCTTTATAGGTACTTACACATCTTAAAAGACAGGAGGTGCTCTCAGGTGAAGCTCATTACCCAAATCAGTCATACACTAAGGACCTGAGATTAGTTAAGCTTCAGGTGAACAAGGTATATTACACATATTAGGTACAGTTTTATTAGTATAAATATCCATAGCAACCCTTAGTAAGTAAAGAACTTAGATCTAAACACAAACTTAAAACTAAGATGCAGACAGCAGTCCAGCAGCGGGATGGGGGCTTTCCAGTCTTTTGCATTGAGTGTCACATGTATGATTTTCTCCAAGTTGGTGAGAGGTCTTACGTGTGCACTAGGTGCAAGGAGCTCTTTGCTCTCAGGGAATGAGTCCGTTCTCTAGAGGCTAAAGTAGCAGACTTGGAAAGCATAAGACAGACAGAGAGGTACATAGACGAGACCTACAGGGATATAGTCCTGAAGTCCCACCTCCAGTCTGGCAGCATCCCTGTTGCCATGGAGGAGAGAGGTCACGTGACAGGAGAGCATCACCCTGGTGTGGCAGGAAGTGATCCTCTAACTAGGACCTGTCCTCCAGGTGATGTAAAACCCTCTCGCACCGAGGAAGTTTCTCCAGGGCCATGTGCCCATGAGGGAAGGGTTAGGACAGCCGTTATAGTTGGTGATTCGATCATTAGGCATGTAGATAGCTGGGTGGCTGGTGGACGTGAGGATTGCCTGGTAACATGCCTGCCTGGTGCGAAGGTAGCGGACCTCATGCGCCACCTAGATAAGGTCTTAGATAGTGCTGGGGAGGAGTCTGCTGTCTTGGTACATGTCGGTACCAATGACATAGGAAAATGTGGTAGGGAGGTTCTGGAGGCTAAATTTAGGCTTTTAGGTAGGAAGTTGAAATCCAGAACTTCCAGGGTAGCATTCTCCGAAATGCTTCCTGTTCCACGCGCAGGACCCAAAAGGCAGGCAGAGCTCCGGAGTCTCAATGTGTGGATGAGACAATGGTGCAGAGATGAGGGGTTTGGATTTGTTAGGAACTGGGGAACATTCTGGGGAAAGGAGGGGCTCTTCCGAAGGGATGGGCTTCACCTTAACCGGGATGGAACCAGGCTGCGGGCATTAACCTTTAAAAAGGAGATAGAGCAGCTTTTAAACTAGATATTAGGGGAAAGCCGACAGTCGCCCAAGAGCGGATGGTTTGGAAGAATGTATTTTTGAAGGATACTACCAAAAGCAGAGAAGTCCCACAAAAGAGTAAAGTAGCCCAAATGCCCTCAAGTATGGAGCAGACTGAGCTTAAAGATCCCAAATTACCCATGTCTAACAATAGCCAAACTAATATGAGTAAAATACATTCTCTAAAATGCTTGTATGCAAATGCTAGAAGTCTAAAAAATAAGATGGGAGAGTTAGAATATATAGCACTAAATGAAAGGTTAGATATGATTGGAATATCAGAGACATGGTAGAAGGAGGACAACCAGTGGGACACTGTGATACCTGGGTACAAACTATATCATAATGATAGAGCTGATCAAATTGGTGGAGGGGTTGCTCTCTATGTTAGAGAGGGCATTGAGTCAGAAAGGATTAAAGTTTTGCAGGAAACAAAATCTGCTATAGAATCTATATGGACTGAAATTCCATGTAAAAGGGGGAAGGCAATGGCAGTGGGGGTGTACTATCGAGCGCCTTGCCAAAATGACCAAATGGATGATGAAATGCTCAAAGAAATCAAGGAAGCTAACAAAAGTTACAGTGCAATAATAATAATGGGTGATTTCAACTACCCCGGTATCGACTGGGTCAGTGTCACGTCAGGACATGCTAGGGAGATAAAGTTCCTAGATGAAATAAATGACTGCTTCTTGGAGCAGCTGGTTCATGAAACGACCAGAGGGGAAGCCATATTAGACCTAGTCCTTAGTGGAACACCAGATCTAGTGCAAGAGATAAGGTTGTTGGGGCCACTTGGCAATAGTGATCATAGCATAATCGCCTTTGATTTAATTAGTGGAGGAAGGATAGTAAGGAAATCCACAGTACTACCTTTTAACTTTCGAAAGGGAAACTATAATAAAATGAGGAAAGCAGTTAAGAAAAAACTAAAAGGAGCAGTTGCAAAGGTTAAAGACGTACATTAGGCTTGGCTGTTGTTGAAAAATATTATTTTGGAAGCCCAGACCAGCTGTATTCCACGCTTTAAGAAAAGTGGAAGGAAGTCCAAAAAACTGCCAGCATGGTTTAAAGGTGAGGTCAGAGAGGCTGTTGTTGCCAAAAAAGCATCTTTCAGGAAATGGAAAAAAGAGCCAAACGACGAAACCTGGAAACAGCACAAGCACTGGCAAGTCAAATGCAAGGCATTGATAAGGCAGGCAAAGGGAGAATTTGAGAAGAAGCTTGCTGCGGAAGCAAGAACGCGAAGTAAAGACCTTTTCAAGTACATTTGTAGCAAAAAACCTGTGAGAGAGTCAGTTGGTCCATTAGATGATAAAGGGGTTAAAGGAGCACTAAGAGGCGACAAGGCGATAGCGGAGAGATTGAATGAATTCTTTGCTTCAGTCTTTACTGAGGAAGATGTAGGGATGTTACCCATGACTGAAGTGGTATTTAAAGGTGCGGAAGAATTGAAGGAAATATCGATACATCAGGAAGATGTATTACAACTATTAGATAAACTGAAGAGTAGCAAATCACCTGGGCCGGATGGTATACATCCAAGGGTGTTGACAGAACTGAAATACGAGATTGCAGACATGCTATTAGTAATCTGTGAACTATCATTAAAATCATCTCTAATACCTGAAGATTGGAGGATCGCCAATGTAACACCAATTTTTAAAAAGGGTTCCAGGGGTGATCCGGGAAACTACAGACAGGTGAGCCTGACATCAGTACCGGGGAAAATGGTAGAAACCATCATAAAGAATAAAATTACTCAGCATGTAGATAGTCATGACCTAATGGGAGACAGCCAACATGGCTTTAGACAAGGAAGATCTTGTCTTACTAATCTGTTATGTTTTTTGAAGGAGTGAATAATCAGGTGGACAAAGGTGAGTCGGTTGATATTGTGTATCTGGACTTTCAGAAAGCCTTTGACAAGGTCCCTCATCAGAGACATTTGGCAAAACTAAAGAGTCATGGGATAGGAGGCAGTGTACTATTGTGGATCAGGAACTGGTTAAAAGATAGAAAGCAGAGGGTAGGGCTAAATGGCCAATTTTCCCAATGGAGAAAGGTGAATAGTGGTGTACCCCAGGGATCTGTGCTGGGTCCGCTGCTTTTTGACATATTCATAAATGACCTGGAAAGTGGAATAACGAGTGAGGTTATCAAATTTGCAGATGACACAAAACTATTTAAAGTTGTTAAAACCCAAGAGGATTGTGGAAAATTGCAAGAGGATCTTGATGAATTGGAAGACTGGGCATCAAAATGGCAGATGAAATTTAATGTGGACAAGTGCAAGGTTATGCACCTAGGGAAGAACAACCCAAACTATGGTTACACGATGCAAGGTTCCACATTAGGAACCACCACCCAGGAAAAAGATTTAGGCGTCATTGTGGATACCATGTTAAAACCCTCGGCCCAGTGTGCAGCAGCAGCCAAGAGAGCAAATAGAGTGCTAGGTATGATAAGGAAAGGAATGGAAAATAAAACAAAAGATATTATAATGCCTCTATATCGTTCCATGGTGAGACCGCACCTTGAATATTGTGTGCAATTCTGGTCGCCGTATCTTAAAAAGGATATAGCAATTTTAGAAAAGGTTCAGAGAAGAGCCACCAAAATGGTAAAGGGGATGGAAGGATACTCCTATGAAGAAAGGCTAAAAAGGTTGGGGCTCTTTAACCTGGAAAAGAGACGGCTGAGGGGAGATATGATAGAAGTCTATAAATTAATGAACGGAGTGGAACGGGTAAACGTAGATCGATTGTTTACCTTATCAGAATATAGAAAGACTAGGGGACATGCAATGAAGCTACAGGGTAAACTATTTAAGACTAATAAAAAAAATATTTTTTCACTCAACGTGTAATCAAACTCTGGAATTTGTTACCGGAGGATGTAGTAAAGGCTGTTAGTGTAGCTGGGTTTAAAAAAGGTTTAGACAAGTTCCTGGAGGAAAGGTCCATAAACCATTATTAAGAAGGGACCCAGGATATCAATGCTTGAACCAATACAAGCATTGTGGAACCTGTGTCCCTTGGGGAAACTGCTAGTTACATATGACCTAGATTGGCCACTGTTGGAAACAGAATACTGGGCTTGATGGACCTTGGTCTGACCCAGTATGGCATATCTTATGTTCTTATGATGTGCTGCAGAGTTGCAAACCCCATCTGGTGAGCAGATGTAGACTGCTGATCTGCATGTGAATTGCATCATGGGTACTCTTGGTGCTAACCTATCCTGGTAGCCACACCAGACAGTGTGTCTGGTGACCTGCACTGGTTGAGTAGCTAGCCATAGTTTAGTTACAACAAATATTGTTGCAGGACAATGGTGAATATACTGACCTCAGTGGGCCTGTATATTGATGTATCTGGATGGGTAGGATCTAGTGTATTATCATAACATCAGAGTGTGTTACCACATGACAATATGTTCAAAAGTGTGGCCAGTTGCATGCAGTGGGTATGTTGGAAGAGTGGCGTGGGCTGCAGGTTGCTAGATTAGATGGTGAGCTGTATACAAAGTGCGTCCGTCAGTATAACTGTCAGAGGATACGGCTGTCTATGCATTTAGCAGTCTGACATAGATCTGAAATCCGTGTGCACATCCCAAAACACCCTCAGCTCAGTTGGCCAAACTAAGGTGCCCTGTAAAGTGCCCTAGCTGGGTCCTTACACTTGCCTGGTAAGCAGAGTAGAAAGTGTATGCAGATGACCTGGTGTAGCTGTGTAGCCAGCCAGCCATTGCTATGTGAAAAGGCATAGCACAATGGTTAATACAATGCCATCACAGCTATTGGTGATGGGTTCAAGACCCCAGTGTACCAAGATAAATGCATAATAAGTAAATTGTGATAAGACACATCACTGCAATGTGTGTCTGCAGCAAAAATCTTTATACATATTGACGGCGCCACCTTTTGCTGTGTACCGGCCATGGCAAGGGCACATAGCTAGCGCACCATAATGATGCGTGGCGGCACGCATATGCGATCTGCGTGCATGCATCAGCAAGGTATCGGTGAAAATGGCGACGCACTCCAGGAAGCCAGCCTTCACCTGTAGGGAGCTGCGCCACCTTGCTGGACTGATCTGCACTAGGCAGCAGAAATTATTCCCTGGCTCCTCCAAGCATCAGGACCTCGGATGCGTTAGGAGGGCATGGAACTGCGTCACGAGGCGGTACAATCGTCTTGCTGACTACCCACATGAGGTAAGTGTATGGGGACAGGTCACACAATGCAAGGTGTTCAACACATTACCCAGCAATAAACACACATCATACATGTACAACATGGTATAGACACCAGTCTGTGGTATATCCAGTGTTGATTGTAGCTGTGTATGCTGCAGTGTGTAGGCATTTTATCTCATTTATGTTTTGTATTTAAACTCATGTGATATACTGCCTATTTATCACATCAAAGCGGTTTGCCCTATCCCCAGGAGACTAAGGACCTAATCACAGAGGTCCAGTTGTCAGCCTGGTGTTATGGTAGCTGCTGCTGTTGATGTGTTAAAATCCACCCTAACACAAGGAGCCCCTAGATCTGCCTAAAGAGGTCTGGTAAACAGCATGCTGATATGGTTGGTTCTGCAGTTGCAGGGTCACACATCTGCCCTACCCCTAGGGGTCCTGAGACCTGTTCAAAATGGTCTCTCAATCACCCTGGTGATATGGTTGTGTGTGCATTTGCAGGTTAAAACATCTGCCCTACCCCCAGGAGTCCTGAGACCTGATCAAAGTGGTCTGTCAGTCACCCTGGTGATATGGTTGTGTGTGCATTTGCAGGTTAAAACATCTGCCCTACCCCCAGGAGTCCTGAGACCTGATCAAAGTGATCAGTCAGCCACCCTGGTGGTATGGTTTATGTTGCTGTTGATGTGTTATAATCCATCCTACCCCCAGGAGTCCTGAAACCTGATCAAAGTGGTCTGTCTGTCACCCTGGTGGTATGGTTGTGTGTGCATTTGCAGGTTAAAGCATCTGACCTACCCCCAGGAGTCCTGAGACCTGATCAAAGTGATCAGTCAGCCACCCTGGTGGTATGGTTTATGTTGATGTTGATGTGTTATAATCCACCCTACCCCCTGGAGTCCTGAGACCTGATCAAAGTGGTCTGTCAGTCACCCTGGTGATATGGTTGTGTGTGCATTTGCAGGTTAAAACATCTGCCCTATCCCCAGGAGTCCTGAGACCTGTTCAAAGTGGTCTGTCAGTCACCCTGGTGGTATGGTTGTGTGTGCATTTGCAGGTTAAAACATCAGCCCTACCCCCAGGAGGCCTGAGACCTGATCAAAGTGGTCTGTCAGTCACCCTGGTGATATGGTTGTGTGTGCATTTGCAGGTTAAAACATCTGCTCTACCCCAGGAGTCCTGATCAAAGTGGTCTGTCAGTCACCCTGGTGATATCGTTTATGTTGCTGATGAAGTGTGCTAAGACACCCTACCCCCAGGAGTCCTGAGACCTGATTGCAAAGGTGGGTATGACATCCAGAGATTGTGGTAGGTTATGCAGGGTCAGGTCACACATTTGCCCTATTCCCAGGAGGCCCAGACCTCACTACACACGTCTGTTATGGATCCTGATGGTATGGTAGGTGCAGCTGTGGATGTACTCCAATCCACCCCACCTCCAGGAGCCCTGAGACCTGATTACAAAGGTCTGTAACAAATCCAGATATCATGGAAGTGTACGCAGTTTCAGGTCACATATCTGCCCACTCCCCAGGAGTCCCGTACCTGATCACAGAGGAACATTATAGATGCTGGTGTAAGGGTATTTGCACCTGTTGGGGTTTCACAGCTCTGCCCTAACCCCAGACAAGATCACAGATGCTAATAGGCCAGCTAGATGTGGTGGGCCATGCTCCTGTTGTAGTCAGCCACAACTGCCCTAATCACAGGAGGCCTTAGTCATGACCATAGAGGTATAGTAGAAAGCCAAGTGTCATGGTATTGGCGCCTGGCAATGTGTACAGGGCCACCCACCTTCTGCTCTATCTCAGAACACATCACCCATGCATTGTAGGATATCATGGTACCATGGTGGGTGTGTCGGATGATGTGTGTAGGTCAGGCAAACACACATGTGTTTGCCAGACCACAAAGGGAGTTAGGGAAGACCTCCCCTGGACACCAGCATGGCCAAACCACACGTGGCATGGTGCTGCCATGTCATGCAAGGAGAGTGTAGGAACAGGGTATGGGGGTGTCCAGGGGGTTACGCACAGTACACATAGGTGACACCTCACACATGGCCAGACCCACAACCACACATGCAGGTGGCACTGGCAACAGTTAGTAGAGGACACACTGGCCAGAGGAGCAGGAGCAGCACGATGCTGCTCACAGAGATGTGTGATATGTGTTGGGCACCCACCAGAGATATATGGCCATTAATGCTCCCACCCATTGCTTTCCCTCCCAGGTAGAGGATCTACGGAAAAAGGGTCGGGAGTTGCGGCTGCACTGCCCGGAGGTCCTTGCCCGCCTCCAAAGGGGGGCTATGGAGCAAAGTGGAGGTGAGTGTTGTGGCCTCTGCAGTTCAGTACAGAATGTCACAGTGGCCCACCAGCCTGTGGGAGGCCAAACTATGTACATGTGGTATGTGACTCACATGATAGTGTGCTAATGACTGTCTTCCCCCACAAAGGATGCTGCTGCTGATGAGGGCCCCTCCACATCGGGGCACCCCAGAACACGCCCCACAGTGCCATTCCAGACAGAGGAGGAGGAGGAGGGGCCAGAGGGCAAAGAAGAAGAGGACAACATGGAGGGGGCGGAGTGTGGGGTGGTGCGGGAGGGAGGGGAGGGGAGGGGGAGCTTTATGTGGCAGGGGGTGAGGAGGACAAGGGGGAGGTTGAGGAGGTTGAGGAGGAGGAGGAGAGCGTGGAGGGGGCGATAGAGAGGGTAGGTGGGAGGGGTCATGGGTGGAGGAGGGGGGTGTGGAGGAGGGAGGGCATCTTAGTGGGTGGCAGGGGACACAGGACAGCACAGGGCACTGTGGGTCCCTGCCAGCTGCCACATGTTTGCGGTGATGGTGTACGACTGGGAGTTGCGTCCCCACCCATAGCCACAGACAGGACCCACACTCATGCCACCACCCAAACACCGGCCATCTGGCATGGATGTGGTTGCAGGTTATCTGTAACATTTTTGGGTACTTTTTAATATGTTGGAAGCACTTCATTTTTTGATAGGTCGGGTGTAGGGCACACTATTATATGGTGTTTTTACCTACGTTTTAGAGCTCCGGTGGGGGCCTTGACTAATTGAGTAAAACGGAAGTAAAGCCACGAGAGAGTGTTGGAATTCTCACGGCTAGTTTTCCAACATTAATACACTTTTACACATTAGCTTATGATCACTCTATTTTTGTGTATGAACATATTGGAAACAAACACATAGGTTGTAATAGTTTGTGATGGTTTTATTTGTAATGTTCACATCCTCCATGGCCGGCCAAGGTGACCACGGCCCAACCCACCCCTCTGTTGTGGGACTGCTGGTGCAGCCTCTGGTGCCGGTGCTGGCTGCTGTATACAGGCAGCTATGGCCTCCTGGGCATCCGCAATACGGAGAAGCACCCCTGCTATTGTGTCTGCTGTCCAAACACTGAGGCAAAAGTTGCCAAACCCAGGAGCCAAAGCCCTCACCCGGCTCAGAAATATTCACACAAAAGAGAGGGAGGAAAGCAACAGTTCTTTCATTATTTTTTGTCGGACCACATAATACCCTGTACCGGGGTCATGAAAACCAGACTCCCAGACTTTGGTAAGTAATAGTCCGTTTTAATCAAACCAGCAGTGAGAAATACAAAATAAACTTAACTGCCACGGCCAAATCATCAAGGTGGGAGACATGGACACAGTCCTGCGTTTCGGGCTCACACTTCAATCCGCCCTGCTTCAGGTCAAACTGTCATCACCAATCAAACAGCCGTCAATTCACAAATGATCAGGACTGTGTCTGTGTCTCCCACCTTGATGATTTGGCCGTGGCAGTTAAGTTTATTTTGTATTTTTCACTGCTGGTTTGATTAAAACGGACTATTACTTACCAAAGTCTGGGAGTCTGGTTTTCATGACCCCGGTACAGGGTATTATGTGGTCCGACAAAAAATAATGAAAGAACTGTTGTTCTCCTCCCTCTCTTTTGTGTGAATATTGTGTCTGCTGTGGCACGCAGTTGGTGGATCTCCTGGTGAATGGCCAACAGAGCCTGACAAGTGCCTGTGGGTGGGACACAAGGTGATATGTGAGATACCTGTTTCAACCCCCACCGTGACACATGCACATGTCAGGCATATCTCACCAGATCAGTCTGCAGAACAATCATGCATGCAACAACTAGCAACGCATGACCATGTTTAGATCTGTGTGTCCCATGAGCCATTCTCATACCTGGAAGGGGTCCTGATGAGGGGTCGTATGAATCACAGATCTCACACATGGCACAGTGTCACAGTTCAATCTGTCAATGCTTGATCTGCACACTGGTTGTATGAGATAGGTCAGATGATGTGAGGGGTCATGGCACACACATACATATATCTGGGGTGCCCTCATTTCTATAACGCTGGTGCACGGTACAGATTACGCTGACAAACTATGCTGAATAACAATACCCATGGGGACGTGTCAGTCAAGTAAGCTGTCTGGGTGACCTGGGATAGGTGTTTTCCGCTGTGCACTTCCTTGGGGTATATGGCCATGAACAGTGTGTGTGTGTCTGAGCTCCTCACACATGCTGACACCTGACAAGCCATGCTACTAGAGGGTGGAACGCACATGGCACAGAACACCCCCGCCCCCCACACACACACACATAAGAAACGATCTGCGATGTTGCCAACATATTGTGGTGCACATGCAATCTCTTTGTGGATGTTACATCAACCCCCATGGGGATTGTTGTGTGTGCTGTTACCCACCTTCGGCATCGTGCCATGCTGAGGCACTGTGGGCCCACAGCTCCACCAAGATTGTAGCCATGCTTGTGGGAGGGATGGCTGATGTCTCTGGCGCCTGCACGGGGTGGTGATTCCCCTCTATCTCTGCACCCTCTAGAGCCTATGAGTGGCTGCTAGTGGCCCCCACTGTAGCGTTGACATCCAGGGGTATGTCCTCTGCCTCGGCCAGCACATTGGTTCCTGTTGTGCCTTCGCCATTGCTGGCAGTGTCCCCGGACATTGCGGCCTCTGGCCCCTCACCATCCTGAGGCCCTGCCACATCCTCCTCCTCATGTGCTTCCATGGTCCTGTAGTCACCTGGGTTCTGGAAAAGGGTACTGTCATACGCCTCCCAGCCCTCCGCCTAGGGGTCAGAGGGTTAGGGCTGCCATGATGTCCTTTATGCAGAAAATGACTATAGCTTTTACTCCCGCTATGCCTTATGGGAGTGGTAGTTTTTAGTCCTCTGATAAAAGGATAGCCGTGAGTCGAGTGTTAGGCAAAAATTGACAAGAAAATTTATTCCCCTTCCCAAACAGACTTAGTGCAGAACAAACAGTACTCTTTACAGGAGCTTTGTTTGAAGGTTATTTACAGAAACAAAATAGCTGTATTTTCATACTCCTGGCTTCCAAATCGTGCAAGGTATTTTTCTCTACAACAAAGTAGTAAATCAAAACAGCTTCTTCTTTTTCCTCAAAGAAGAAGATTCCTTTCCTCTGCTTTATCTCAGCTCATTCACCCGAATCTTTAGCAAAGAGATTTAATGTCGTCTGCGAGACAGAGCGTACAATCCATTGGAATTTCTTCTGAGTCAGAAGAATTAAATTCCCATTGCATCTCCTCAACCTTAGGGCTTACTGAGCTTTGTTTCAAGCTGTTACTGCTAGGCTGGGAATAACCTCTCTCTAAGAACTGGGGCGTTTCCCCTGGGTACAGTTCTAGATGGTGAGGTTTTGTAAGGTTTGTGTCTGTGGGGATTCTTCCCTGGCTCTCCCCTAGTTCTCTCCAGCTGCTAGGCAATGCTTTATACCTTTCTGCATTCAATTCCTGCCTAAAGCACTGCCCTAGCTCTTTAGTACAAGCTGAGCTTCTTGACTTCCCTGGTTTAGTGTTAGGTTCCCACCTGTATAGACCTTGAGACCTTTCCTTTGGCAGTGAGATCTGAAGGGCTCCCAATTCTCTCCGTCTAGGCAGGTTCCTAGTAACTGGCTGTGCCTTCTCTCCTTCTGCTCGGTTAGTCTCACTTCCTGAACTACAACCAGGTTCTTCACAGAGTCTCCAACCTTTTGAAGTCTCTGAGCCTCTCCACTTCTCTGAAGCTCTCTGTGTGCCAGTCTCTCCTTCTTGGCCACTGCTTCCTTCTCTGCCACTCCTTCCACCTCTTTGCTCTCTGCCAGGCCTTCTGCTTCCCTCCTTCTCTGCCTCCTTCTCCTCTCTTCCTGGAGCTAATGAGCAGCATTTATCTTTCTCCTCTCTGAAGCTTGGCTCGGCTTTTTTAAGCAGGTGAGAGTAATCAAACTCCAAGCTTGCTGCTACGTCAGAGCTTGGGTGTGTCAGCTCAACTGCTCCCTCTCTCTGCTTGCTTCTCTTGTGCAGACCCTGAGCTGCGTATGTTGGCTGACTGTCATTTTTAAAGGTAAAATCCACCTTTCTTTCTACTTCCATAGGCTCTGCCTGTGCTTCTGTATTACATATCCCCCCCCCTTAAGATATTACGGGCTGGCAAACCCACACTTGCACAGCTCGTAATACGTGATAGGGCTCGGATATGCTCTTCTACCTGGGACAAGCTGGCTGCCGCTGTCCTCTCATGCCAGGGCCTCAGGACATTCACATGGTAAACCTGTCGGCGCCCTTTGTTGGTTTCCACCGCATAGCAAACGGGACCCACCTGTGCCACTACTTTATAGGGACCCTTCCATTGAGCCTCAAATTTTGGCTTGGCGTCTGCTACCATTACCACGACCTTCGCCCCTACGGTCAACTGCCACGGTTTTGTCCCTCTATCATAATATTTCTTCTGGCGTTTTTGATTGGCCTGTAGATTCTCTTCTGACACCTGAGAAGTCCTTTGTATGCGACTCCTCAGTTCGCGAAGAAAATAGGGTACTCCTATTTCCTCCACTTCGGGCTCCACCCATTGTTCGCGTAAGATGTCTAAGATTCCCCTCGGGGCACGTCCAAACAGTAATTCATAGGGGGAGGCCCCCAAGGACACCTGAATATGCTCCTTACAGGCATACAAGACAAAAGGGAGCATAACATCCCACTCAGACATTTTTCCGTCTAACCCACGTCTCAGCATTTGCTTGAGCGTCTGATTCAACCGCTCCACCAGTCCATTGGTCTGGGGGTGGTAGGCGGCAGTCTTTAGGTGGTGTATCCCAAATGCATCCCATACTTGGGCCAAATATCTGGACATGAAACTGCTGCCGCGGTCAGTAAGCATCTGTTGGGGAAAACCGACCTCACAAAATAGTTTGATCAGTTCCAGGGCTATGGTTCTGGCTGAGATATTCTGTAGGGGTATAGCCCACGGGAACCGGGTGGCCTGATCTACTACCATGAGGATATACTGAAATCCTCTAGGTGTCTTTAGGAGGGGTCCCACGATGTCCATGGTCATACGCCGTATGGGTTCAGATATTGTGGGGGTAGGAATCATGGGTACCCCTGGTGGCTTGGCAGGGGTAACCCGCTGACAGGATGGACAAGACTCACAAAAACGGGCGGTCTCTTTAAAAACCCCCGGCCAAAAAATCGGGCTAAAATTTGATACAGGGTCCCCTGTATTCCCTTATGACCCCCTATAGGTTGGTCGTGGGCCAGCCTTAAAACCACAGCCTTGAAAGTAGTCGGAACGACCAACTGTTTCCTAACTGCTCCAGTCTGAGGGTCATTACTCTCCCTATATAATATTCCCTTATCTAATAGGAATCTCGGGAGCGTATCCCGCTCAATTTTGGCACACTCAAACGCCCGTTTTAATGCGGGGTCGGCTTGCTGCTCCTTGGGGAAAGATGGAAATCTCTTAACGACGTCTGCCGGAACCCAAGGCAACCCTTATCCGGTCTCCATTTCTGCCCTCCGCTGAGTCCTATGCTTTCTTTCCCGTCGTTTGTCTGCTTTACTTTTCGCCATCTTCTCTGAAGGGACACTAATTAGATCCTCATGTGTGGGAAGCTCATTTAGTGCCTCATCTGCTGGTTCCTCTATCTCCCCTAGGGGTTCATCTTTCCCTTCTGGGGGTTCCTTCTCTTCCTCTGGGGGTTCAGCTTTTGCCTCTGAGGTTCCTGCCTGAGATCTAGTGGAGACCATACCTGTCTTCATGTGTAGGCCCTTCTCCATCCCTCTGCGAAACTGGGGCCAGTCCCTACCCAGTACAATATCATGGGGCAACTTAGGGACTACTGCCACTTGCACCTCCTTCCATGTACCTAACCATTTTACTGAAAGTTTGTACAGAGGATAAAAGGAAGACGCTCCGTGTATACAACGGATCTTAACTCTGCCTTCTGGTTGACTCGGTAATGACCCGCTGCGGGCTTCTATGGTCTGCCAGAGTTTTCTCGAAACCATACTTTGGTCTGCACCCGAGTCAAGCAAGGCACTGGCTAAAACACCCTGAACCTCCACGTTCAGAAGAAAACCTTCTTGTGCGTGTTTACCATTAGCCATTATCAGTGCTGTACGCATCATACAATCTTTTTTCATATGACCTGCATTACCACACAAATAACATTTTCCTCGTTCCCATTTACTTTCTCTCCTTGGCAGACAATTGGTTACATGTTTCACATTTGGTTTCAACTCCTTTTCTGATTTTTCAAAGTTTGCCTCTCCCAATACGCTTAGAGCGCCCCCTTTTGGTTTACTAACCAACTCGGCCTCGAGATACCATTCCATAAGGAGGGCGGCCTCTGCTGTGGTCTGGCAACTTTGCAAAATCAAAAAAGCACGTATTTCTTTAGAAACTGCTTCCATATATTGTTCCAACACAATGGCATCAATTATTGACTCAAGGGTTTTTCCTTCAGGAGCGAGCCATTTCCAGGCTAAGCTCCGTACCCTTTGTACCAAAGCCTTAGGTGTTTCATTTGGCTTTAGCTTAGTAGCTCTCAACATTCTTCTATAGACCATAGGTGTCAAACCCAACCTATCTCGAATAGCTTTCTTGAGCTCCTCATAGCTCGTCGCAAGAGCAGCGGGCATGGCTTTATAGGCTGCTAAGGCCTCTCCCGTTAGGGATGTCGCAAGCCTAACTGCCCATTGTTCTGGCGGCCACTTCACATTAAGGGCAACTCTTTCGAACGCCTTGATAAAGTCGTCTATATCATCATTAACTTTAAGTTGTCCAAAAGCTAAAGTCTCACAGTGCTGTGGTCCTACCACATAGGTATGCGCGGGTCTTGCTTGTCCTTCCGCCTTCTGGCCGGCAAGCAAAGCCTGGACCAAGTCCACAATAGGTTTTTGCTGGGCCTGGAGTGTTGCAGCAGCCTGTTCCTGGGCATGCTGAGACATCTCCCGCTGTTTTTCGAATTGGGAGGCCATCCAACGGAACATCTCCTGCGGATCCATCTCTCGTGCTTTCTTCTGCAGAGAAACAAAAGAAAGAAAAGGCCCACCAAGTGCGGCAGTACCACTGTGTTTTCAGACTGTCTAGCTTAGGTGCTGGTTATGAGCTCTCTTTCTCACCGGAATCCCCTACACCCACGCCGATATACCATTTACCTGAGCATAGTGTAGATTCAGGCCTTGAATAGGGGTCTTTTCGCTGGTCTCCGGTCCCTCTGGCCGAAACTGCTAGCGATCTCCCACTCTGCTCCTCAGCACACAGCTTTACAGCTTTGGTTGCTTCCATTGAAACACCTTTGGTGTATCTCCTGGAGTTTTTCTACTTGTATCCTCTTAAATATTCGTAAGTTCTACACAAAAATCCGTGAAACTACGCCACTTGTCATACGTCCCCCAGCCCTCCACCTAGGGGTCAGAGGGTTGGGGCTGCCATGATGTCCTTTATGCAGAAAATGACTATAGCTTTTACTCCCGCTATGCCTTATGGGAGTGGTAGTTTTTAGTCCTCTGATAAAAGGATAGCCATGAGTCGAGTGTTAGGCAAAAATTGACAAGAAAATTTATTCCCCTTCCCAAACAGACTTAGTGCAGAACAAACAGTACTCTTTACAGGAGCTTTGTTTGAAGATTATTTACAGAAACAAAATAGCTGTATTTTCATACTCCTGGCTTCCAAATCGTGCAAGGTATTTTTCTCTACAACAAAGTAGTAAATCAAAACAGCTTCTTCTTTTTCCTCAAAGAAGAAGATTCCTTTCCTCTGCTTTATCTCAGCTCATTCACCCAAATCTTTAGCGAAGAGATTTAATGTCATCTGCGAGACAGAGCGTACAAACCATTGGAATTTCTTCGGAGTCAGCAGAATTAAATTCCCATTGCTTCTCCTCAACCTCAGAGCTTACTGAGCTTTGTTTCAAGCTGTTACTGCTAGGCTGGGAATAACCTCTCTCTAAGAACTGGGGCGTTTCCCCTAGGTACAGTTCTAGATGGTGAGGTTTTGTAAGGTTTGTGTCTGTGGGGATTCTTCCCTGGCTCTCCCCTAGTTCTCTCCAGCTGCTAGGCAATGCTTTATACCTTTCTGTATTCAATTCCTGCCTAAAGCACTGCCCTAGCTCTTTAGTACAAGCTAAGCTTCTTGACTTCCCTGGTTTAGTGTTAGATTCCCACCTGTATAGACCTTGAGACCTTTCCTCCGGCAGTGAGATCTGAAGGGCTCCCAATTCTCTCCGTCTAGGCAGGTTCCTAGTAACTGGCTGTGCCTTCTCTCCTTCTGCTCGGTTAGTCTCACTTCCCGAACTACAACCAGGTTCTTCACAGAGTCTCCAACCTTCTGAAGTCTCTGAGCTTCTCAACTTCTCTGAAGCTCTCCGTGTGCCAGTCTCTCCTTCTTGGCCACTGCTTCCTTCTCTGCCACTCCTTCCACCTCTTTGCTCTCTGCCAGGCCTTCTGCTTCCCTCCTTCTCTGCCTCCTTCTCCTCTCTTCCTGGAGCTTCTGAGCAGCGTTTATCTTTCTCCTCTTGCTGCTACGTCAGAGCTTGGGTGTGTCAGCTCAACTGCTCCCTCTCTCTGCTTGCTTCTCTTGTGCAGACCCTGAGCTGTGTGTGTTGGCTGACTGTCATTTTTAAAGGTAAAATCCACCGTTCTTTCTACTTCCATAGGCTCTGCTTGTGCTTCTGTATTACAGTACACAGCACAGATAAGTTTGCACAGTGCACCTATGTACACCTGTGTAGTACATCCACCCCACAATCAATGTGTTGTCCGCCTGTGCCTGCTGTTGTTGTGCCTACAATAGGGACAGGACAGGTGCATACAGTGCTGTGCCTGGCAGGGGGTGGGGGAGGTAGCTGGCTCATTCCCTGGTGTAGCTGTGACACATGGGATGCTGTGTTTGGGGGATGGTGTGTTGAGTGCTGTGCCCCCATCTGAAGTATCAGGTATGGACTGTCCACCTGACCTTGTATGTGGCCTCATCAATACATGTGGCCGTGGCACATGTGGGAGCCCTGAGTGGGATTGTGTGCCATCATTGTGTGTGTGAGCGATGTGCTTGTATCGCCCTGAGTGGCATGCACGTTAGGAGTTGCAGGATGTGTCCATGTCAGCTAGACATGTGTGGTGGCCCTCCGCTTTGCAACACACTGTGCGGTGTGGGTGGACAGCTATCACATACTCCATGGGTGTGGTGGGGTGTCTGGGGGGATGGGTGGAGCACTGCTGGGTATGGGGTTGCACAGTGTGCGGGGGTATGGGAATGTATGTGTGGCACTGTGGGACGTGTATAAGGGCTGATCCCAGGTGTTGTGGGGGTCGTGCTATGTGCATTTTGTATGGGTGTGGCGATGTACCGTTCAAGGTCTGGTGAGGGTGGGTGGGGTATCCCCACTTTATGTGGGCCCCGACAGAGTGTTAAGTGTGTGACGTTTGTTATGTTTTTGCTGCTGTTTGTTTGCATCTACGTCATCATCCCCGTGTGTTAGGCCCTTCCCTGTCAGTGGTCTGGGATATGTCCCTGGATAGGTAGGTGCATACAAACGTCATATGTGTTTTGGTGGTGTATGTGGGTGGGTACCCACAGGCCACTGTGTTCTGGGCTAGTTGTATGTCCCTCTTGTATGTCTTCCCTTGTCTCAATGTGTTTGGTGACTGGTTGCAGATGTATGATGACTGGCTGTGACCTATATGCCAGGTGCTATATTAGCAAGTAGACCTCAGGGGGACAGACAATGCAGGCTGGTAATGAAGTACACACCCCAAATGGAGTGGGCACAAAAATAAATTAAATGTAAGCCCTCATAAGCCATATATGAGGAAGGAATGCTAGACCATTCTGGGTAGGGTTACTCCAGTAGTAGAGGCATCTGACCTCAGTTAGTCCCCCAACCACATATCCTTAGGAGGAGGAGTACTTAGAAGGACAGACCAGCGCTGTAATCGTATGAACTCTGCAAACATCAGTGGCCAAACTCACCTATATGAAAGGTCCCAAGGGTCCAGCAGCACAGCCAAACTTCACAGCACTAGAGAGCAACAGTGTAGAGGTGATACCAGGAGGTTATCTGCATATTGTCAAATGATATCCCAATGTAGCTCGTTACTGTTACGGTGCTGCTCAGGTATGCTGTGCTTCTCATTGATTACAGTGGGATATCATTAGCCACTCCTCAGATAGGTCCTTTACATCACTGTTACATTGATGATCTGTGGTGCTGTAAATTGTTGCTATGCAGCTTAACCCTCTGGGCTTTGCTTGTCTGTTGTCTGGACCATGGATGTATGCAGTGTTGAATCAGATATGGGTCTTGTCTGCCATGCCCCCTGCTTCACCATTGCTTTGCGGTCCTCGAATATGCTCAGCACTGTGTCTATCATGCACACAGGTCCGGGTACCTGTCACACACACCCTGTACCTACCCTGCAATGTGCTGCTGTGTCATCACCCCACAGTTGCCTGTGTTAGCGCATGCATACTCTCAGGACATGGTCCCCCACCATTCCCCTCCATGTGCCACATGTGCTTGGGCGTGGCCTGTACGTGTGCTGCATATCTACTACTACTACTCCTACTACTATTACTAAGCATTTTATAGGGCACTACCAAGTGCACGCATCACTGTGAAAGTGAACACACAAAAAGACAATCCCTGCTCAGTGGAGCTTATAATCTAAATAGACATAGCACTAACAAGTGTGGAAAGAGGTTTGGAGCAGGAGCAAAGAGACAGGAACAGGGGAGACAGGACAAAGGATGGTGGTAGGAACACTTGTGAGAGGCAGACAGAAACATGCAATTTAAAAGGGGTGGAATGGCGAACAGCACACTCATGAGCCAAAGGCAGAGGCAAAAATATGAGCTATGAACCCAAGTGTGAGGAGGAGCAAAGAAGATGCCTGACACTTAGACAAAGGGCATTTATTCCAAGTGTAAGGTGCATTCCTACCTGCCTGTGGATGGGCGATGTCCAGCGCTTCTGGCAGTCCACGCAGGTAGATGGGCTCAAGACGTTCTGCTAGCTCCTGCTCCAGGGGTGTGAGAGTTGGGGCAAAGGGGGCACCCCACCGGTGCCCATGGCATGTTGCCTCTCAGCCACCATGTGTGCACGCACACCACGCTTAATGTCATTGAATCTCTTTCTCAGGCTGTCCAGGTCCCTGGTTGATCCCCCTGCCTGGGCTATGGCCTCCTGCACCTCCTCCCACACGTGTGTACGTGTTGCCACAGTGGTGCTGTTGCTCAGTCGGCCATAGAGCACCTCATACCGCTCCAACACACTGGCCAGCAGGATGTGGTTTTCTTGCTAACTGACTCTCACAGCCCTCCTCCGTTCCTCAGCGGGCACCGGTATACGCCTTCATTTGGCACTGGGTGGCCCCTGTGTGGGCTGGGACACACCCAATGGGCCTGCAGCCACCACCAAATGCCCAACACTCCCTGTCGTCTCTGGGTCCTGCTGAACAGGTGCCCCCCTCCTCCCCTCCTGCCATGTCCTGCTGCTCCTTCTTCCTGCCCTCTGTGCCCTCTCACAGTCACACATCCCTGTTCCTCGCTCCTCTGCTACACCTCACACCTGCTCCTCGCCCCACCTCCTCTCCATGCTGCCTGCTCCTCAACTCTGCTGCTGTCTCTCTAGACTGCTCTTCGCCTCCCCTCCTCTCTCTCTCGCCTGCTTTGCCACACACCTCTCCACACCAAACCTGCCTCTGACACTCTCCACCACCACTCACGACCCAACCACTCTCCACGACACACCTGCTTCCGACACTCTCCTTGCTTCACCAACAATGCACGCCTTCTCTTCCTCGCCTATACAAACCCCTCAACGTGAACCAGGTGTGCAGGTGTATTTATAGGTTATTTTACATTGCACGCATTGCGCATGTGCAGTGGCACGAGCGCGTCGGCTGCATATGTTGTGCATGCGCCACGGAGACACGGAAGTTGCACGTGTGAAACCCCATGTTACACATGCGCATGTGCTGCATGATGTTAGGCACATGCACCAAGCATCACGCTCACACTCTTACACATGCATGTGTAACATGCATGTGTAAGAGATCATTATAGCCTGCATGTGTAAGAGATCATTATAGCCTGTTGCATCCTGCACAACATTGCTCTCAGGCACCATATCCCTGTCCAAATTAATGAGGATCTGGAGGATGATCCTATGTGCCCTCCTGTGCGTGGCCGTGGTGACACACGTGAAGGGACAGCAGTCAGGCAGCAGGTGATTGAGGAGGTCTTCTCTTGTAAGTACTGCATATGTTGCCACATACATTTGTTTAGATATGTGTGTACTGCTACTACTAGTGAACATTTGAATCCCAGTAGCAGTAAGATGCAACAATGCACTGACATATAACAGACACTGCCTGGCCATCCCAGCTTACAATCTAGTCATGACTGAAATGCAGAAGATGTGAGCAGGGCACAACAGCGGGTGGAGGTGGATTATGTGTGTCAGGGGTATTACGCTTGGGAGAGGTGTTAAGTTGTCACACGTGATTTGTGGCTGATTGAGATTGGGGCTGCTGTACAGCCACAGGTAGTTTGAGGCTTTGGGTGCAGCAAGGTGAAAGGCGTGTAGTATGGGGTCAACAGTAGGAAAGCAGCCATAGATGGGACCAGTTGCCTAGACGTGTGTGTTTCACATTTTGTAATATGAGATGATGGATTAGTTGGTATGCTCTGATGAGCATGGACTGAATGTTAGTTGTTTCTGTGTAGCGCTACATGTGACATGTAGCACTATATACATGCTCTGTAGTAGTTGGATTATTGGTAGTTGAGATCAGTAAGGGATGTTACTGCAACACCACAGTGTACCTACATGTATAGGTCAGCATGAGAGCCTTGACATGGATGTGGAGACGGACAGGGAACCTGTGAGGTATCCTGACAGGGGGTGTATTTTTGCCATTATGTGTGTGGCTGTGGGAAGGCCATGCAGTGCAGTGTTGCATGTTTTCAGGCAGACAGAGATGATTCAAAGCCAGATTAGCAAAGTGTGGATTACAGTAGGCAAGCCGGGAGCTGATTTGGGAGTGGATTTGGATTTTAGTTGTGTGTTCAGGGAGGACTGGGGAAATATAGCTGATGACATCTAGACAGAAACCACAAGCCTCAACTACAAGCTGGGTATGTGTGTAGAGGAGGAGAGTGCAGTTCAAGACAACACCTACATTGAGGACCCAGGAGAAAGGAGGGTATGGGCACACACACAAAGACGCTCAGATGGGAGGGGAGGGTTTAGGTGCACATATAGGATATCCATGCTTTGCCTGTATCGATTTCACACAGTGGGATGACATGCAGCCATTAATGTCAGTTGGCAAGCAGACATCGGACTGTGGTTTGGCAGACATGACTCAGGCGTGGAGACATATCTTTGCAACTCATCAGCACACAGCTGGTAATGTACATCAAGGGATGAGATAGCCAAAGCAAGGAAATGTATATCAACAGAAGATAAGGAAGTAGCCCCTGGATATTCCCCTGTGGTACAGGAACTGACAGCAGGGTAACAGTGGACATTGAGACAGCAGAACACACACAGAAGGGGCAGGTGGAGCAATATGGGGGACGCAGGATAGTACTGCGGCCTTAGAGCTGAGCAGGGACACGGTAGCGAGGATACGGATCTGTTCAACAGTTTTACAGCAGCAGAGAGGTGGGGAAGGGGACAGACAGAGTACGGGCCCTTGTAGTTTGCCACACACACTTCAATGATAACATTAGCATGAGGGGAATCTGAACAGTGTGATGGGGCACAGTCAGTCTGTAAAGGATCTTGGGGGATCTGCGAGCTGAGGACATGAAGGTGCAGTGTGTGTTGCACAGTTCCAACATGACATATGTATGTTTCTCTTGTGTTCCTCAATCCACAGGACATACTTGGTGACCCTCCAGATGCTGTGGTGCCTTGGCAGCTGACTGTAGGTCATCCAACATGCAGTAGTCTGAGGTAGGTGGACCTACAGCTACTTTGTCTGTGACAACAGTCAGGGGGAGAACATGTCTGCAGGGATCTGTCATATTGTACATATGTTGTTGTTCACCTCTTTGCCCTGCACCCCCATACTCCATATTTTGCTATTGGCACACATATCCACATGTGTTCCTGGCCAGTTCATCTTCTCCAACACTGTATTTGGAACACGTACAATAGAGCTGCGAGTGTGTGTAGGTCCTAGGTGTTCGGATAGTGGGCTGCACATACACCCTTCCCTGACATTGCAGCATCAGCCAAATGCAGTGTATCATTGCATTTGACAAGCCTTTATCTCCAATAATCTCCAATTGTGCACATATAGGCCGTATGCTACTGCTGGCATGCTCACCTTAGCATACTGTGTGGGTGGATGTTTTTGGGTTGGCTGTGTGATGATACAGCGTGCAAGCATTTTGCATTATCATGTGGTGTGAGGGGTCTGTACACCTGGGGAGTGGTGGTGGCTGTGCTATCTCTACCTTACTGCTGTTTACCTTGTGAACATTGTGGCCATGTGTTGTGTGTTGTGAGCTGACCTATCTCTTGTGTGCTGACAGACCACTGCGCAACAGCATTTTTGCATCACAGATATCGCCATAATGTGGGCATGCATCAACAGTGACTGGACATGGGGACATGGTGATTCTACACATTTCAATGACATCTTCTCCCTTCACTGTGACATGTTGCGGCCTTTGAGAGCCTCAAGGGAACCCAAACAGACACTTGCTGCAGACACACGGTAGGTTGCACCTTTGGTCTTTTGGAAATGACATCAGCCTTTACATGTTAATGATTTACTGTTTGTTTCATGGACATTTCATGTGGAGTCTCTGCACACAAACGCTGATGCACATGGGGTGGAGCTGTGAAACACCTGTTTAACATGGGCATGAACATGACCATATCCATGTGACACCCTAGTTTGCGGTTCCAATTCCAAATGTCCACAACATGCACTGTGTTCTGTGTTGTGATCATGTTATGTTTGCCTGTGTGACGTTTCATTACATACATATTGATGTTTGACTCTCAGCAATTTGGGCTGATATTGCAAGCAGCATACCAATGCATTGTTTATCCTCTTCTGACACAGGGCAGTGAACACACAAAGCACATCTACTACAGTGCATCGGCGTCACCATCAACCACCTGTTGGAGGACAGAACAACACCATGGAACTATCCCTGGGACATGGTGCCATAGGATGTTTGACCTCTGCGAGTGGGACACATGCCTAGGATGGACATTATTGTTGGACTGCTACTTTGGCCATGACAGGCCTGTCCAACACACCGTTTGCTGCCGTGCTCTGGCTGGGTGTCCTGTTCATCACAGGAGACACACCTAACCTTTCCAGTACTATGGCATATTGGGATGTCATACTTGACTATGCATGCCCAGGGTTTCAAGGACAGTTTTCATGGGACTTGTTGGGTTGCAGACACCCTTTACACTGTGGACATTACGTACTGGTCTCCACGTGTGCAGCTGGGACTGACATTGTCGCTGTATGTTGTGCATCCTTCTGACATTGTGCTGTTGTGTTTTGTCCATGTGTGTGACATGGGACGCAGGATACGCTCATCTGTTTGGTTCAACATGAGCATACAGCCATGTGTGTGGCACAAGGGGAACACTGGAGAGGTCCTCTTGTCCATGTCCGCCTACCCTCCACTTGGACATGACACAGTATTTGCCACCACACCACTTTACTGCACACCAACATCTTGAATTGATGTTTGCACTCACCAAGGGTGTTACAGTGCATGTGTGGCATCACTGTATCATGTTTCAACATACACGGTCCATGTGCATGTGACTGACTATTTTGTTGCAACACAGCATGTGGCCATATGGCTTCTGTGTGGGTTACTGTAACATGTTTGACCTTTCTTTCCACCTCTATATACAGGTTATTGTGTTTGTTTACGGTACAGACGTGAGGCTCTGCATTGGTTTACAAACCTAGCACTGCATGTCTGCACAGTTCTATTTATCCCCTGAGGTTCCGGCACTCACATTGCCCAGTTATATTTGGAGTGTGGCAGTGTGTGTCTCCATTTTCCTCCTTCATTTGTGCATTCCATGTACCGTGATATATGTGTACAGACACTGTATCCACACCAACCAGTGCAGGGGACCTTCTGCATAGTGTTATGTCTGCATGTTTTTGCAGTTTGTTTCATTTGAATTCTCTGTGTTCATGTGCCTCTGATACCTATTAGCATATCCTCATTTTGCATTTGACGATTGTTTTGGGTTACATTGTTGCTGCTTTGATTCCTATATCAGGCATTATGTGACAGCTGTAACATATATTTCGATATCTGTGTTTACACTTTCTTATGTTTAACAACATATGCTGTTTCATTTGTGTGCCTCCTGTGTTGGAAGACAGATATGTTTTTATAAACAGATCATGATTGATGTCTGTTGGGCCCTCATCATGCACCGCCTACTGTCTACATGCACACATATGTAATTAGTCACTGGCCCGTCTACATGCACACATATGTAATTAAAGTCACTGGCCCGTCTACAGATGATGGGCAGTAGAGATAATGTGCATTAGGTGCATGGTGTGCAGTATGCATTTGCCCCTCCACCCCCCACATTTGGGGCATGCAGCAGCATGTGGTGTGTGGGGGCCTAATGCATACTGCACACCATGCACCTAATGCACATTATCTCTCCTGCCCATCATCTGTAGACGGGCCAGTGACTTTTCTGTAACATGTGGGTTGCTGCTCTGCAAAATGTGTTTTTGATTTTTCCCCTGTTATCCAATCACCTTGATATTATGATAGGTGGTATCTACACTATCTCTGATGATTAACCAAAATAAAAATGTGTTGGACGTACATTTGTCTCTGCTGCTCCTTGAACACACTGACACACATATTTAGTGATTTCCTGGTCATGTACATGGCCCACCTGTGCTCACATCCTTGTACGGTGCCGGCTGTCTATCTGCCAGCCGTCTGCCACATCACTGGGTGTTACAGGTTCCCATACACACATTCCCTTTGAGGTAATATCTTTGCATTGTGGTTGTTTGGGATAGTGGTTATGGACATGTGTTGTAACAACATAGGTTGCAGGTTTGATTCCCACATGTTTTTTTTTTTTTGTGTTGTGCTAACCTGACCATGAGCCAACTACAGGTTCATCACCTATCTACACACCCTTCCACCTCTTCACTGTACACCAAAGTGTGCCCTCTGTGCTGCCTATCCATCACATATTAGCTGTTACATATGTCTCTTTCTTTGTAGTATTCACATAGGCAGTCTGTTTGGGGGATTGGCATTGCTGTGGTTTAGCTGGTCTGTGGCACACCTGTTTGCAGGTTCAATTCTCACATGCTCCTTTTCTGTTCTGTTCCATATTTTGTCCTGCTCCACGGGGCATCCCCTGCCGCCCTTTGGGTTTAGGTTCTTTCCTCTTTTGCATGCTGTATCCACTGCATAACATTTCATTGTGTGCGTGCATGTAGTTATATGTGGTTCTGGTCCCAATTACAGACTGTGATCTGAGTTGTACACACCAGATCTGCATATGCATTCCATCATGGTTACTGTTGGAGGTTTGCCTATCCTGGCAGCCAGCAGGCTTCTTGTGCAATGCCCTGCAGTATTCTTGTATGCAGCCTTTGCCAATGACTTCACGTTGGTGGTGTAGCCTACCGGTTTGTGCACTGACATTTATGCTTAAGGTCATAGGTTTGATTCCTCTCTGTTTTCTTTCATTTGTATGCCTGTCCTGCACAGCTACTTTTCATTCCTGTAACAGTCATATCTGTGCAGATCTGTGCTGTTAGCACCCTTATCACAGTTGCCAACCATCCTTCTGTCCTTCTTTGTGTGTCTGGCAGCTGTGTGCCATGCTGCCCTGATGTGCAAGCTCCTACCCCATGTCCTGCACTGGTACACGTTTCTGCATTGCAGCTGTTCCTGGTTGCCTCTCCTGTGTGTGCTGTGCATGGCACTGCTACTCCTCTGTCCTCCTGTCATTGCACCTATCCTGCCACTTCTAACTCCTCTGCTGGACACATCTTCCCATCCTCTGCCACACACTGTCATTGTTGCATGGTACATTACCATCACCCTGTGCATCACTACAGCTGGCCCCGATATTTTTCAAACTGCCACGGGCTGAACGCAGATTTGTCTGATCCATCAGCTCAGATCTACTTCCTTCCATCACTTATGCATTGTCTTTCCTTGGTGCTCTGTGCAATGTTAGGGTTACATCTGTGTTTGGCCCATACCTTTCTTGCTTTTCAACTTGGGGGACCTTACTGCCCTTGGCCAACATTTCTTGAGTGCCCTATACATCCTTGGGGCATCTTTAGCCACACCTTAGATTCAGCCAGCTTATGGGGCGCCTAATATGGTGCCTTGGGGGTTGACAACCTTTCAACATGCCCTCTGGGGCACATTATAACCCACCTTGGCTGACGTGGTGGTTTAGGATGTGCCTTCTGGTGTGCCCTAAAAGGTGCATTAGTTTATGGCACTGGGGTGCGGGTATGTTTTAGCTGACAGCACAGATTGCTGGACTGTTAGGAGCAGGAAAAGGAGTTGCCTTAGTCACCCTTATTCACTAAGCCCACTGGGGAATTGAACTTATGACCCCTGTTTCAGCAGTCATTGTATTAACCAGCATGCTACACCTCTGTTGCTGTGAGTGTAGGTCAGCACGCGAAGTTAAGGTTAACGCGCGGTAACATACACGGCTCCCTCTATCGCGCGATAACGGACATGGCGCACTTTATCGTGCAATAACCCGCGATTGCTACCTTAAGACTGAAACGCCCACTCCTTATATGGCATCCTTCACATTATCACTGCAACTAGCGCCGGGAACATTAAGACGGTTTAGTAAACATACCCCTTACTTCCATGTTACTCTGAGTTGCCCACCATCGAACCCCTCATTGTTCGACAAAATGTCACCGAGTCGGTTTCGTTTCAGTCCATTTCACGATACTTTACACAGCTTGCATATTTATATATTTCCCCCTTTTTTATCTATTTATTAACCTGCATTTTAATATTATGATATTGAAAGAATTGTTCTTTCTAGTATTAAATTTACTTCCATGTTACTCTGAGTCGCCCACCATCGAACCCCTTATTGTTCGACAAAATGTCGCTGAGTCGGTTTGGTTTCAGTCCATTTCACGATACTTTACACAGCTTGCATATTTATATATTTCCCCCTTCTTAACTTTTTAATTTGTTTTTTTATCAATTTGTAGTCACATTTTTTATCAATTTTTTATCAATTTGTAGTCATTTTTTCAATTACACTGGTCAACATTGAGAGTAATTACTCACCTGTAACAGGTGTTCTCCAGGAGCAGCAGGAATCAGTCCTCACATATGGGTGACGTCGGCGCCAACGGAGCCCTCGTGCGGAACATTTCCCCAGCTTTCAAAGAAAGCCTTTGGGAATTGCAGCGCGCATGCGCGGTCCCCTTCCTGCCCAAGGGTGCCATCTTGCTCAGTCTGATGACATAGCTAAAAGACAGCAAAAAAATTAGCAAAATAAATCATATGACTGCAACTCCAAGGGGAGGAGGGAGGGTTGTGAGGACTGATTCCTGCTGCTCCTGGAGAACACCTGTTACAGGTGAGTAACTACTCTTTCTCCAGGACCAAGCAGGAAGTCAGTCCTCACATATGGGACTCCCCAGCTTAAGGCTACCGGAGACCTCAAGCCGAAAAAATGAGCTCCCTCTAGCTCGGCAGCACGTAAGGAAGGAATCTTCTCTGAGAACGCCCCCGACCGGTAGCCCAACACCAGGGCCGGAGGGTAGGAGTTGCCTAAACCCCAAAGAGATTATGGAGTACGCCTGTCCGAAAGCACTGTCCCTGCGGGACTCCCTCTCAAGGCAGTAAAGGACCGCAAAAGTCTGGCTTGAAGACCAAGTAGTGGCCCGGCAGAGGTCTGCCAACAGAACAGAGCGGAGATAAGCCACTGACGGAGCCTTCGCCCTGACACGATGAGCCGTGGCTCGACCCTCCAACGAGAGGCCGGCTGCCCCATAAGCCCAGGCGATACAGTCAGCGACCCATATGGACAAAGTACGCTTGGAGACAGGGAGCCCCAACTTATTGGGGTCAAAAGAAATGAAGAGCTGAACAGCCCGTCGATGCTCCCGCGTACGGTCAAGGTAGAAGGACAACGCCCTCCTACAGTCCAGGGTATGCAGAACCATCTCAGCCCGGTTGGCATGCGGCCTGGGAAAGAAGGTCGGAAGAACCACCTCCTGATTGAGGTGAAAAGGGGAGACAACCTTAGGAAGAAACTTCGGGTGAGTCCGTAAGACTATCCTATTCTTGTAGAACCTAGTGTAAGGGGGATCAGACACTAGGGCCTGAAGCTCACTCACTCGCCGAGCAGAGGTAAGAGCTACCAGAAACAAGGTTTTCCAGGAGAGAAAACGGAGAGGGCAGGTAGCCATAGGTTCAAATGGCGGACAAGTAAGCCGCTGTAAAACCACATTCAGATCCCACTCAGGGACTGGTGGATGCAAAGGAGGCTTAAGCAGGAGGAGGCCTCTGAGAAAACGAGCCACCAAAGGGTGGTTGGAAAGAGGCCTCCCATCCACCGGCGAGTGGTGCGCTGAGAGGGCACTGAGGTGAAACCTGACAGAGTTGGACTTAAGGCCTAGATTGGAGAGGTAAAGCAAATATTGCAATACTACCGCCACCAAGCACGAGAAGGGATTCTCGCTGTGTTGAGCACACCATGTGGAGAATCTACGCCATTTAAGAGCGTAGGATTTCCTGGTGGATTGCCGCCTAGAGGCTAAGACAACATCTTCCACCTCTCTAGGCAGGAGTAGGGGAGCCAGGACTACCCTTTCAGCAGCCAAGCCATCAGATGAAGGGACTGGAGGTTGGGGTGCAAGAGAGACCCCTGGTCCTGAGACAGGAGATCGTGTTGAAGTCCCAGAGGCAGGGGAGTGTCCACCGCCAGTTGCAACAGGAGTGGGAACCACGGCTGCCTCGGCCACCTGGGGGCTATCAGAATCATTGAGGCTCTGTCCTTGAGGACCTTGAACAGTGTCTGAGACACCAGTGGCGTGGAAGGGAACACATATAGCAGGCCTTGGGACCATGGAATCAGAAAGGCATCCGCTGCTACTCTGAGAGGATGCGGTTGTCGGGAACAGAATCTCGGGAGTTGCCGGTTCAGAGGACTGGAGAAGAGATCCATGGTGGGGAGACCCCACTTGAGAAAGATCCACTGAGCCATGAAGGGATTCAATCTCCATTCGTGTGGTTGCAGGATCCTGCTCAGCCTGTCCGCCAGGCAATTTTCCTGACCGGGAAGGTAGACAGCCTTGAGGAGGATTCCGTGATTGACGGCCCAAGAGCAGAGCCGTTGTGCCTCCTGACAGAGAAGGAAGGAGCCTGTACCTCCCTGTTTGTTCACGTAGAACATGGCAACTTGATTGTCCATCTGGACCAGTACAGACTGGTGCGACGTGAGGTGGGAGAAGGCTCTCAGAGCTAGGCGTATCGCCCGTAGCTCTAGGAAGTTTATCTGCTGAGCAGTCTCCCAAGGAGTCCAGAGACCCTGAGTACATGTCCCTTGGCAATGTGCTCCCCAACCGAGAAGAGAAGCATCGGTCGTCAGCACTCGAGAATGCGGAGGGGGTTGAAAATCCACTCCGAGTACCAGATTCGGAAGAGGAAGCCACCACTGTAGAGAGGAGATGAGCAGGGTGGATACACTCACCGAGTCTGCAAGGCTCCCTGTGGCCTGATGCCACTGAGTTCGAAGGCTCCACTGAGCAGGTCGCATGTGCAGGCGGGCATTGGGGGTGACATGAACCGTGGAAGCCATATGACCGAGAAGTCTCAGGAATTGCCTGGTGGAGGCCAGGGAATTGCTGTGAAACTGCCTGGCTACATCCATCAACCGGAGGGCCCTGTCCACTGGCAGAAAAGCCCTCGCCTGAAGAGTGTCTAGCCTTGCTCCTATGAATTCCAAGTTCTGGGACGGGAGCAAAGTGGACTTTGCGAAGTTTATGACAAACCCCAAGTGCTGAAGCAGAGCCACAGTGCGAAGGGTGACCTGACTGACCTCCTGGGAAGACTGGCCTCTTATGAGCCAGTCGTCCAGGTATGGCAACACAAAAAGACCTTGAAGCCTCAGGTAGGCCACCACCACTGCCAGGCACTTGATGAACACCCTGGGAGCAGAGGCTAGGCCAAAGGGAAGTACTCTGTACTGGTAGTGGCTTCCCCCCACAACAAATCTGAGATACTGTCTGTGGGCTGGATGAATAAGGATGTGAGTATAAGCATCCTTTAGATCTAAGGAGCATAGCCAATCTCCCTGCTGGAGGTAGGGCAGCAGGATTCCAAGGGTAAGCATCTTGAACTTTTCCCTCTCCAGGAACTTGTTGAGGTTGCACAAGTCTAGGATGGGTCTGAGGCCTCCTGTTCTTTTTGGTACCAGAAAGTACCTGGAATAAAAGCCGTGACCTCTCAGGTGGTGGGGCACCGGTTCCACAGCCTGGTCCTTTAACAGACTTGTTAACTCCTGAAGGAGTAGGTCCCTGTGCAGAGGGGGTATTGGAGGCTCCCCTGGACAATAGGAGGGAGGTACCTGGTGAAAATGGAGAAGATAGCCCTTTTGGACTATATGGAGTACCCAGCTATCTGATGTGACGGCTGACCACCTGTGGGCAAAGTGGGCCAGCTGGCCTCCTGTGCTGATGTGAGCCAGGTGAGGAGAAGAGGCTATGCTGGCTGAGTCAAAAAACCCCACCCTGCTGAGCAGGGGCCGGTGTTTGTGGCTTGGGGGCCTTCTGCCTACGGGGCCCATGACCCTGCCCCTTGGCCTGCTGACCCTGTTGGGGAGCTGCAGAGGCCTGATAATGAGGGTATGGTTTATAGGCAGATGACTTCCTCGGGTAAAAGGCCTTTTTCCCCGAGCCCTTCTTCTTCTGAGAAGGGGCAGAGGTTTTTCTGGACAACCTAGTCCTGGTCAGAGTCTCGGTCTCGGGTTCTGCAGCCTTTTCAGCCATGGGTTTGCCAAAGAGGTTTTCACCTCGGCAGGGGACATCGACCAACTTGTCCTGCACCCATGGCTCGAGGTCGGATGACTGTAGCCAAGCCTGTCAGCGGGCACCGGTGCCGGCTCCGGCTACTCGGGCCGAAGCCTCGAAGCCATCGTAGGCTGCTCGAGAGATAAACTTCGAGCACTCTCGAAAACCAGTGGACAAGGCCTGGAACCTCTGCAAAGGTTCCTCGGAGAGACCAGCAGAGAACCCGGCAATCTCCTTTGCCAGGTCTCGGAGGTACATGCCCATGTACAGCTGGTAGGTCTGGACACGGCAAGCAAGCATAGAGCCCTGGAAGCACTTTTTACCGAGGGCATCCAGGTTCCGGGCCTCCCGACCGGGAGGCACCAAGGAGTGCCTCTTCTGACTTTTCAGTCGATGCATGGCCGATTCCACAACCATGGAGTGGTGCGGTAATTGTGCCTTTTGGAACCCGGGGCTCTTTCGGACTTGATAAATGGAATCGACCCGCTTGCTTAACACCGGCGTCGAGGCTGGGGTCTCCCACATGCGTAACAGCAGCCGCTCCAGCATCGGAGGAACCGGAACAGTAAAGGCCTCCTTCGGGGGAGAGTCATACTGGAGGGCCTCGAGCTCCTCGGCTCGAGGCTCCTCCTCGGGATCCACGGGGAAGGCCAAGGCCTTGGCCATATCCCGCACGAAGTCCGAGAACCAGGTATCCTCCGGTGGGGATCATCTCCGAGGTTCGGACTCGGGCGAGTCCGATGGGACACACCGAGTCCGATAAGTGTCGGGTGACTCTTCGTCCTCTGTTTCCCAGCCCGACTCCTCGGAGGAGGAATCGAGCGGCTCCAGTCGGGCGGGCACCGATGCCATCCGCCCCGATGCCGAAGGTACCGGCGTTGACGACCTCGGTCCCGAACGGGAGGCCGAGGGAGACCGTGGCCGAGGATCGACTCAAGCCTACATGGACTCGAGGATCGGCTCGGCCTCTGGGGTCGACTTGGACGTCAAGGTCCCGGTGGTCGGGGCAGATACACCGGTGAGACCGGCGATTAATACCCGCTGCTGTTCCATGAAGGCAGCGATGCTGCTCTCCAAGGCCGTCAACCTGAGTCCGAGCTCAGGAGACCCAGCAGCCCCAGACTCGGGCCCCGACGGCGTCGGGCCCAATGTCGGCTCCCCTGGAGGAGAGTCCATGAAGACTATAGCACTTACGTGTCCAGGAGACTCCATCTCGATACGAGGATGTTTGGCAGGCCTCTCCAACTCCGAAGACCCGGGACGGCTATCGGGGCTATGCGACCTGGCCCTCGAGGAACCAGGAGCGTCCACCAACGCCGCCCTCGCGGGTTTCTTCTTCCTGCGATGTTCCCGCGAAGGAGACGCCCGCTCAGAGGAACCCCGACGCTGCTCGGGGCCGGAGTCCCGAGACGTCGAGGCCTCTGACGAGGTCCGGGCCCGTCCGGACGCGGAGTCAGAAAAGATCCTATCCTTCTGGTGCTGCCGACTCCTCAACGCCTTCAAGGACATTTTGTCACACGGACCACAGATCATCGGGTCATGATCGGGTCCGAGGCAGCGGAGGCAGCAGTCATGTGTGTCGGTAAGAGACATAAGTTTCTTACACCGATCACACTTTTTAAACCTGCTGGTAGCCATCGGGGGAAAAAGGGCCCCTGCGAGGTCAAAAGACTGGGCTGCCAGGGAAAAAAGAAAAATGGCGCGAACGCTAGTCACAAAGGACAAAAACCGAAAAAGAAAGAGTGGACTCGATACCGGCGTATCGGTCCAAGGCGGGAAAAGGATCCGGCGTCGAACCGAAGAAAAAAGAGAAAAAATAGGGAAAATGAACTTTTTCCTCGGGGAAAAAAGAACTACGTCCGTCGGGCTCCGCGGAAAAAAGAAGACTGAGCAAGATGGCACCCTTGGGCAGGAAGGGGACCGCGCATGTGCGCTGCAATTCCCAAAGGCTTTCTTTGAAAGCTGGAGAAATGCTCCGCACGAGGGCTCCGTCGGCGCCGATGTCACCCATATGTGAGGACTGACTTCATGCTTGGTCATAGAGAAAAATCGTTACTGACTTTAAAAGGCCCTAATCTGTAGTATCTTGGTGAGCTGAACACGAATATAACATTAAAAAAAAATTATTGGCTCTCATTTTGAAGATATTGCATGTAGTTCATTTTTGACGTTTCACAGTGTAAATTTATCCAGTAGGACATCAACAACATCCCAAATAAGCCTTTAATGATGTAATATTGCATCACATTGCATAATACCAGCATGCACATATCATCCAGAGTTGATTGCATCATTTTCTGATGCAATGCAATATTACTGCCAGACGGCTGCTGAAGCCATCTGACGTCAGCAGTGTACTATACGCAGTCGGAAAGGAAAGTAATCTGGTATTCTGTTCCGATATTGAAAGCCTCATGAATGCCTTAAAAATCTCTCATGACCCACAAGACTGGAGACTATTTATAGACTCTTCGAAACTGAGTCTGAAGGCTGTGCTTTTGAACAATGGAAACCGTCTTCCATCTATTCCAGTAGCGCATGCCGTCCACATGAAAGAGACATACGATAACTTAAAGCATCTACTGACTTCCATTAACTATAACAAGTACAGCTGGCACCTCTGTGGTGACTTGAAGGTAGTTGCCCTTTTAATGGGACTGCAGCAGGGATATATAAAATACATGTGTTTTTTATGTAAGTGGGATAGCCGAGCAAGGGATTGGCACTGCTTGCGAAAGGAATGGAATTGCAGACAAAATGTAACAGTTGGAGAGAAGAATATCCAGCACCCAGCTCTGGTTGAGGCTCACAAAATCCTGCTACCACCCCTTCACATTAAACTAGGTTTGATGAAAAACTTCGTGAAAGCCATGGACCGCACTTCGCCAGCTTTCCGATACCTGCATGAAAAATTCCCTCAACTCAGCGAAGCAAAGATTAAAGAGGGAGTTTTTGTGGGTCCTCATATTCGAGAGCTCTTCAAAGATGACCGGTTCAACAACTTGCTGCAGGGTGATGCGAAACAAGCATGGAATGCTTTTCGCCTAGTTCAACAAACTTTCTCGGGAATGTTTAGGGCAGAAAACTACAAGGAACTAGTAAAAGACATGCTGATGCAGTATCAGAAACTTGGCTGCAATATGTCTCTAAAGATCCATTTCCTTGATTCCCATCTCGATTTCTTTCCTGACAACTGTGGTATGGTTAGTGATGAAGAGGGCGAACGTTTTCACCAGGATATCGCAACGATGGAGCAAAGATACCAGGGAAAGTGGTCCAATACAATGCTGGCTGACTACTGCTGGACACTCCCCAGAGAAGCTCCCGAACAGCTGTACAAGAGACAGGTGAAAAAATCTAAGAAGTAGTCTATGACTTGGTTTTTTACAGGTATTAACCGAAGGCCTATTATATTTACTATTGACATGCATTTTGTGATGTAAACATTAATTCTTGTAGATTACAAAAAAACTAGAGCCAACTTTGCAATTTCACAGTCATATTTGTGTTCAGCATATAAAAATTGATAAATGACTATTTTTATTTCAGTAACATGACTTTTGTAAAAATTTGTTGACCAGTGTTATTGTTCTCTTTGTTATAATTGATTGTATGGGTTTGACTCCTCTCTTCTCTGGCTTTGGGTTTTCCTTTGGTTCTTTCTATAGGCATCTATAGGTATCTTAAATATATATTGATTCATTCTTTTTTAGACAATTATTTATTTATTTATTTATTATATTTTTAGCCCTGCAACAATAATGAGAAAGGTCTTTTTTAAGACCAACAATTAAGTTTACACGGTGCAATATGTAAGCATACCCGCTTTGTGTTCTTTTTTCTATTAATTGTTCAGATTTTAACCTTTGCTGCTTCTGACTACTTTTGGGATGATACATTTCTTTTTAATAGTTTCTATTTGTTGATTTACTTGTTTTAACTTTATTTATATGTTTTATTTATTTTTATACAATTTATACATTTACACAGTTTGTGAATGATATTTTATTTATATTGTTTTATAATTGTTGTTATGCATATTGATTGTTTATAACACACATTTTCATTTTTATGGTTTTTCATTGTTTTGGTGTTACTTATTATTATTTGTTATAATTGTTTTTAGATGCGTACCCCCTGATGAAGGCTTTGTGCCGAAACGCGTAGGGGATTCTTGCCTAATAAAGTTTAGCACCTGTGACCTCTACTGGCCTTCTCTTGCTGTGTTCTTCAGGAGTCTCAGAGGGTGGCATGGTTTTTTCCCTAGATAGGCGCACTAGGCACCCACCTTTCCATTTTTTCACCTACCATGCCCAAAAGGGCATGTAGGTAGCCCCTACAGAGGGAGGAACTGAAGACATAAATCAGCAAGGTGATGGGATGAACTTTACTGGCCATGCCCCAAAGATAGGATATAGTAGATCCAACAATCTCCTTGGATTTTGCTTTGTGGGAATGCTCTTTTTCTGGCTTCTATACCTGATAACATCTGATTCTACAGGATGCTTCCTGGTACCTTCCACATTACTACCCCCTGGGGCTTAGACTCTTCCGGTATGCTGCCACCATAGGACACAATTGCCAGGACAATCCCTGATAAAGTATAAGGCACCCTAGGTAAACCTTCTTTCCTGTCCCCTCACCCCAATCCACATAATTAGCTTTCAGGCTTCTGGGTCCCCTCTGAGATTTTAATCCTAATACTATCCCTCCCAGAACAATCCTGTAAACACATTCTCCTCTATGCATATACAAACAGTATATATTTTCAGAATCACATTAGTGGCTGAATGTATAGTTTTTGGGTGTAGACTGAAAAAAGAAAAAGACTATTGTTTACAGTTTACTGGCTTATGATGGAAAGGTCAGGATTTGGGGGCTTCAATATTTGGATTATTCTTCTAATGTGTGTACTTAAGATTTATTTTTAGGATAATTGCTCTATGAGATTCAAGAGCCAGATTTTTCTGGTTTATACAGATTATATTAAATAAATCATATTGCACTGGCTGAAGGTAATCTCTGAAATGGCTGTCTGGGATGAACGAGGATATTTCCACTTAAGTCACTGTACAAAAAAATATATTCTATCACATGCTCTCCATTACCAGGCATTTTGTAAAGTAACACAACCCTGTGAAAAAGCCAAACTATATAGCAAACCTGCCAAACCAAAACACTTTAACTCCCAAAACTCAAATAGCACCAATTTAACATGTACAGTGCTGCCTTTTCGTACATAAACACCACACCTTCATACTGGGAAAGAAAAACAATCTGCACTGCTACAGATCTCTGCACAAACTGCACATTAACTGTAGGCCTTGACAAATTTTCTGGGAATCTAGAAGCCAGCCTAAAAATTCAGGAGCTGGCCACCAAGATCTCAGTCACGGTGCCCCCACCCCTCCTAAAGGTATATCGCAGCTCTTTTAAGGACCTAATCTATTGTTTTCCCATTTCCAATAACGACAACATGATTGGCACACCTGCAGGCTATCACAAAACCAAACAACTTCAAAAAGAGCACCATCACTACTGGCATCCACACTATGGAACTCCCTCCCAACGAGCCTCAGAGCATTAGATGACCTCACAGACTTCTGCAAAGACCTCAAAACATTTTTATTTATAGAAACATATGAGCATCCAGGCAACATCCCATACACAAACTGAAATACTACTTATGCCGCCAACTAAGCACGTGACGCACCCATCCTATCCACACACACAAGTCTATCATATCACGTTATTAAATACCCTCATGTTAAATGTTACCTTTAATTGTACTGTCTAAATGCTGTTATGTAACTGTACTGACTAAGGGGCATGTTTACTAAAACCCCGCTAATGTGCGGATGCCATATAAGGAGTGGACGTTTCTTTCTGAAAAAGAAAAACCGGGATTTAAATATGCGCTAAGGTGCGCAGCGCCCATGTGCGCCCCGCACATTAGCGCATGAGAAAGCTGCACGGGAGGCATAAGTGGCACGCTGATGTGCCAGCAGAAGAGTAGAGCCACAGCACAATGGTTAAGACACTGACCAATGGTGCAGGGAACAGGGGTTCAATCCCCCACAATGCCCAATGAAGACAGCTGGCTGAGGCATTACTTTAGGAGCCAGTTCAATATTGGGCAGCATAAGGCGGCACACTGATGGGCATAAGGCGGCGTGCTATCGCTTTAGGAGGCATTTTAATATTGGGAGGCATAAGGCGGCGCGCTGATGTGCAAGTACAGGAACAGAATCACAGCACAATGATTAAGACACTGACCAATGGTGCAGGGATCAGGGGTTCAATCCCACACAATGAACAAGGCTGGCTGAGGCATTACATATTAAGGGGAAGATTGCTTTAGGAGGCATTTTATTTTTATTTTAAGTATCACTACTAGCAAACGCACTCTCAAAGCGTGTTAACATAAGGCGCCCCATAAGGCACATTCTAAAGTGCACTGTCTGCCAAGGCACCCTAGAATGTTGCTTATAGGGCGCTTTATAGGGTGCCGTATGAGGTACCACAAGGTCAGAGTACTGTTTGTGATGGCAGCACTGTGCAGTGTAAGGAATGAAAAACATAAGTAGGTGCGCTGACATGCAAGGAGGAGCAGCAGTGGAGCACAATGGTTAAGGCACTGTCTGCTGATACAGGGGTCATGAGTTTGCTCCCCAGGGTGCCTAATACGTAAGGCTGGCTGAGGTATCAGCTTTGCAATGTACATTTTGTTTCCTGCAGCACTTTATTTTTATTTTATTAATTGCTGCCAGCAAACACGCCCTCACGTGCCGTAATTGCAAATGCCGTATAAGGCACCCTATAAGGCACTCCATAGGGCACATTATAAAGTGCACTGTCCGCCACGGCACCCTAAAATGTTCCCTACAGGGCACCCTATAAGTTGCGTCACAGGATAATGTATAGTGCACCTTATATGGACGGGAACCATAAGGTGCCCTATAGGGCGCCCTATAAAGCGCCCTCAGAGGCACCTTATGGGTACAGTACGCTGAGGGTGTTTTTGCTGGCAGCAAAAATGTACATTAAAAAGAGATATTGCTTTGGGCTGCCCTACCAAATAACCCCACTGTGGGTTTGAACCCATGACCTCTAGCTTCAAAGGCAGCAAAGTAACCATTGGGCTACAGCTCTATAGCTACTAGCAAGACCCAGGCAGAGAGCCTGCACGTCACCACACAGACAGTCTGTTGTGGTCACCAGGATAAAGTTAGCACACCCGTACCCATGATGCACTGCAAATGCAAATCAGCTGTCCACGGATAAATACAAGATGGGGAATGCACCCCCACAGCACCTCGGCCTGGTAGGGGGAAGTGACCATGTGCACCCCCACAGCACCTCGGCCTGGTAGTGGGTACTGACCGTGTGTTTTACTGGCACAGAGTAGCTACACGCCGTCACATTGTGCGGGTACTGTGCTCACCCTGAGGGTGCGGTGAGGCGCCCATCACCAGGTCCACAGCACCTTCCATGACTGAATGAGGCCATGCCAGAGGTCCAAAGCAGTGTTAAACTGTGAGATAGGTGGTTTCTGTCCCAGTCAGGTGCAGCCCCCCATGGACCCCCTGGTGGGCCATGCCACACACCCCCCAGGCATCAAACAGATCCACATCCTCCCTGCAATGGTAGCAGGAGAGGGGACCATCAACACCAATCCTGCTGGGGAACAGACACACTACAGGGCAGTCAATGCAGCTCTGTACACATCCATAACACAATAGCAGACAGACTTTAGGCCTGGATATGCTAAGCTGCACCCCAACACTATCTGATATTGTCCTGCAGCAAGCCTTCACCCCCTGCACACCACGCCAGCAAGACACATACCAGCTGCAAACAGTCTGCTAGCTAGTCCATAGTGCATGTTCCCAGTGGAAATGCATGCACCCAGAACTGGGATGTCAGCATACACAACAAGCAGAGAAATCAGTGACTGGGCCCCAAAAGAAAACCCATAAATATCACATGAGAGAAATACTATTTAGCACTATGGGGGTGCCTAGCCATGCTGTGGTCACTGCACAGTCAGGGTGAGAGTGATCACCCAGCAGGACATACTGAGGTCACCCTGTCTGTGTAGGTGGTGGCCGGGCACTAAAATGTCCCAGTCAGTGCCCTATGCCCTGTGCAGATGCACCCTGGCCAGGCCACCCTGTCTGGGCTATACCCATGGTACCTTGCTCCTCATTATGCACATTGGCAGGCCAATACTGGCAACGGTGCTGGCAGTGTGGGCTGTGGAAGGTGTTTGCAGCCACCACACACTGTCTAGACCAGGGGTGGGCACCTCCGGTCCTGGAGGGCCGCAGACCAGTCAGGTTTTCGGGATATCCCTAATGAACATGCATGAGATATATATGCATTAGAGATATCCTGCCAACCTGACTGGTTTGTGGCCCTCCAGGGCTGGATTTGGAGACCCCTGCCTTACACCTCTGTCATTTAAGATCGTGAGTGGGCAAGGTACCGATGTCCTAGACATCGAAAGGGTATATAGAATGTGTCACATTCCTCCTCGATTCACACCACCACCAAAAAGTTGTCTAATAGACAATTTTTTGGTGGTGGTGAGAAGTGAGGAGGACTGTGACAAATTCTATCTAACCTTTTTGATGTCTTGGACATCTGCACCTTGTCCACTCACAATCTTAAATGACAGAGGTGTAAGGCAGGGGTCTCCAGATCCAGCCCTGGAGGGCCACAAACTAATCAGGATGGCAGGATATCTCTAATGCATATATATCTCATGCATATTCATTAGAGATATCCCGAAAACCTGACTGGTCTGTGGCCCTCCAGGACCAGGTTTGCCCACCCCTGGTCTAGACAGACACACACTCCGACACCTATGCCAGCATTGTGCTACTATAGAGGAGTTCAGCAGCCATGCCCACCACACCAGTCCTGGGCACAGTACAGGCATGGATATGGTACACAATACTGTTGGGGGTCACTCCCCAGGGTGGTAAACACTGTCAGAGAACAGACCTGAAGCACACACCGCAGACATCAGAATGATTGTTATGATGGAGCTCAATCAGCAAACTGTGCTTAACGTAGGAATTTCTACCTGCCAGTACTCATAGCAAACGTTTGAGAGCTGTGTACCGTATACCCAGGTGTAGGGTTGCATTGCTAAGGTATGCAAGTGCTAGTATTGGGAGATGCACGCAGGGCCCAATGTCCTGCCTCTCCAGGAGGCATTGGCCAATGGGGCCTGTGGGTGTGGGTGTGGGTGTGTCTGCCCCTGTTGGCTGCTGCTTTACGGCAGAGGTTCCCAACTCCAGTCCTGGTGTGCCAAACACTGTTCGGGTTTTCATGCTGTCCCTCATGAATATGCATGAGCTACATCTGCATACCATGGGGGTTGTGCATAGATATGCAGCACAGGCACCTTTATGAGAGGCAGCATGGAACCTGAATGGTGTGTGGCCCTCCAGGACTGCATTTGGGAGACTCTGCTCTAGGTAATGCGCCTGTTTATGGTGTCTGTGCTCGGTGGGGTAAAATATAGGCGTATTAACCATGCGTATGTTCTCAGCAATAAAGGTTTGTCCTTACTATCACGGTTGAGTTGTGGGAAAAATATGTGGACTGGATTGGTAGTAGCCCCAGCTGGGTTTTGAACCTGTGACCTTCTGTTCTTGCACACACTGTCTGTGTGCACTGCACCACCATGTTGCCACTGAAAAGTTGCATTCTCTGGGGAGTCCATGACTGTACATCCGACAGAGCCTGTCTGTTGCAGTGGACGGTGCCAGCCTGCACACGGCTAGACCACTGTCTGCTGTGGCTGGCAGCCACTGCCCCCTCCACCACCTGTACCCTTCTGCCAACATGCTGACATGTCCTCATCTTGGAAAAAGCATATGACCTGATTGAGTTGTGGCACTCCAGGACTGCATTTGGGGGACTCTGCTGTAGGTAATGCCCATTGTTATGGTGTGTATGCGGTGTAGGGTAAAATATAGGTGTTTGAACCATGCTTCTGTTCTCTGCAATAAAGGAGTGTCTTTACTATCTCTGTTTAGTGGTGAGTAAAATATGGGGACTGGGTTGGCAGGAACCCCAGCTGGGATTTGAACCTGTGGCCCTCTGGTCCTACAAGCATTGGCTGTGTCTGCTGCACCACACTGTGGCCACAGAGACAGTGCAGTCCCTGGAGATAGGAAACCTGGCCGAACGAGTCAGAAACCCTGCTCTGCACAATTTTACTGTGGGCTCATTCACCTTGTATGAAGACAAAAGGGCACATAAACCTCAAAAATGACCTCGAAAAAAGGGGAAAAAACCATAATCCAGCTGGCCAATAGTGATATCAATGGGCAACATTAAAAAACACTCCCAGGAAAGCTCCAAAAAAAAGAAATGCTTTTGCAAGAGTCTACGGAGCGTAGACCTTTCCAAAAATCATTTCTTTTTTTTGGAGCTTTCCTGGGAGTGTTTTTTAATGTTGCCCATTGATATCACTATTGGCCAGCTGGATTATAATTTTTTAGAATTTTGTTGTGGTCATTTTCAATTTTTATTTGCTATTTTGCTCTGTGCACATGTATCACACTGCTCACGTTTTGTAGGTTTCCCCGGTTTTGCTGTACATTGCTGACGGAAATGGTTTCTCCTCCCTTTAAATCGGCTCTAATGCGAGATTTTCACTCGCGGTATTTTTTAGATGGAATTTCAGCCCCGCTCCTGTGCGGGGAGCCTCTCCCCTCCCACTCTTCACCCATTGACCCCATCCCCCTGCCCCTCGGGAGCCTTGCTCCGCCCTCGGAAAGCCTTTCCACGCCTCTATCGCACTTGAGCGCGCCGCGCACTTGTGCGGGCCCGTTAGTGCAGCGCGCACGTGTGTGGCGCCAAAAAATGCACTATTAGCGTGCGCTAAGGTACCTTAGCGCACGCTCAAGTGCGCCCCGCACAATTGCGCGGTTTAGTAAACATACCCCTAAATGTTTACACGTACCCTAATGTTAAATGTAACCCTCCAATTGTGATGTGACGTGACCACCTTGATTGAAGGATAAGGTGGCATACAAATCTGTCTAAATAAATTTCCTATGGGAAAAGAAAGTTTAATAAATCAGGCCCTTAATGTGCTATTATAGACTGTCAACAGAAGGCATCGACTCTTCTCTGCTTTGCCCTTCCACCATCCCCAATAAGCATGCTGTCAGCAGCATATTTGTGACCCTTATAGCTGCACCTGAAGCAACTTCCTTTTTTATTTCATATAGCACCATGGTCTGGTAATATGTGAAGGAGAAAAACCCTTCAAAGCCTCCCCAACCATCATCCAGTGTCTCTATCATAGCCCCCTCCAGCCATCACTCCATGTCTCTCTCTCATTGCCCCTCCCCTCAAGCATCGCTCTGTGCTTCTCTCCCTCATTACTTCACCCAACCATCACTCCATGTCTTTCTCTTCTCATCGCAACCCCACCAGCCATCACCCCCAGGTCTCTCACCATTCCTGCTATGTAGCACTGAAACGCTGTGCTTCCTCACTATCACAGTCGGCCCTCTACAGAGAGCTTGAGCAACATAGTGCAGGACCTTGAAATCCCGGGCACTAGGGCACAATTTGTAGGCCATGGCAACCTGGTACCCAGGATTTGTCGAGCTCTACATTAGTGCATCAATTTCAGATCCAATAACACAGGTACACTAAAAAAATTTTTTTTTAAACTGTCTCTAATGTTTCGATTGATTTTTACGTTTTTTGGTGTGCTGAATCCAAATCTGGTAACCAATTTGCTCCAACACGTACAGATTTTTTGCTACATTGGGTTAGCAGTTTGAGGTGAACGTTTCAGATTGAGTGCGATCGAGATAAAAGTTTCTTGGATGAATTCTTTATACTAATTGTTTAGTAGTTATTCAAATAAGAATAAAGAAAATTGTAACAAGACAGCACATAAGAATAGAGTAATGTCAACAAAACACACTGTGATGGTAGCAAAATTGTCTGCACTTAAAACAGCCACATACATGTGCACAAACATTGAGCATATAAGAGCGAGGTTAGACACAAAGCAAAGCAAAGAAATGTGCAAAAAATGTTGTACAGGTATGTATGTAAGAATAGAAAACGCAAACCGCACTATTACAATACCTGAAGACAAACAACCGATGGTGTGAAAATAAAATTCTAATAAATGAGATCCGACACTGTGGTAATAACTAGCAAATTTTTATTTCAAAGTTTAGTAAAAACACGATATTTGTCAACACAGTTTAGATTTTAAAGTCATTCTTGGGTCAATCAATCTCCTGGTGGGCCCGTTTCTTCTTCCCCCGAATGCTTCTCTTGGTGCACTGCTTGGCGTATTTTTCATCTGGGGTTTCCCGCAGCAGCAACCAGCAGAAATCAGCCATCATAGTGGTGTTCCATCTTCCTTGGTACCTTCTCTCTGCGTCCTTGATGTCCTGGTGAAACCTTTCACCTTGTTCTTCACTGTACGCCCCCAAGTTATCGGGAAAGTAGTTCACATGGGAGTGCAAGAAATGGACTTTCAGGCTCATGTTACAGCCTTGTTCTTTGAAGGCATTGAGCATCCTGGCAACAATATCCTTATAGTTCTCATCCCGCCTGTTCCCCAAGAATTTGAGAGCAACATCCTTGAAGGAATCCCAGGCTTCTTTTTCCTTCTCAGACATCGTTTCAGCGAATGCTCCATCTGAAATGAGTTTCCTTATATCAGGGCCAACAAACACTCCTTCCTTTAACTTTGCTTCAGAAAGTCGGGGGCACTTTGAGCAAAGGTACCGAAAGCACTCACCATCTTTTGGAAGGGACTTGATGAATTGCTTAATGAGACCCAACTTAATGTGGAGAGGTGGTAATAGAATTTTATCACGAGGTACCAAGCTCTCATGAAGAACATTTTTCTCACCGGGTCTCAAATACTCCCGAATTGGCCAGTCTTTTTTCCCCCAGTGTAGGTCGCAGGCCCGGCTATCCCACAAGCAAAGGAAGCAGGGATATTTGGTGTGAAACCGGATTGCTGCCCTAATAGCATGGATAGAATTTTAAAGTCTCCACAAATCATCCACTTATGCTCATCATAACGAATCTTCTGAAGAATCAGGGCCAAATTCTCGTATTTTTCTTGGAGAATAACAGAGTGAGCAATAGGAACTGAAGCGAATGTGTTGCCATTATGAAGAAGAACACCTTTTATGCTGTCTTTTGACGAATCAATGAACAGCCGCCATTCAGCAGGATCATACTTGAGTTTAAACTTTTCCATCACTCCGTATATATCGTTGCAAAATACCAAATCTTCCTCTTTGCTGAAATACTTCAAAAATTGTGTCTCGCGGTTGCGGTACCAATAAAAAGTTGTTCCTGGTGACAATAGATTTTTCTGTTTAAGCCGAGAACCTAGCAGTTGGGCAGCATCTTTTGGGAGTCCTAAGTCCCGGACTAAATCATTCAATTCAGCTTGAGAGAAAAGTTCAGGTTTCGGATCTGGTTCAGTTTCAAACTCGGAAGTACTGGACTCATCGGGAAAAGCCATCTGATGAGTCTCATCATGATCAGAAACGTCCACACAAATATGATCCAAAGATTTTGGTGGTTCAGGCACAGGTACTTCGTTGCTATGAGGCATAGGCCTAATTGCTGAGGGAAGGTTGGGGTAACTTATTACGTTCTTATTTTTTAAGTTGTATCCCTTCACAATGCAAGAGCAAAAATAGCAGTCACTGCTGTGGTCTCTTTGTTAACGCCACATCATAGGTATTCCGAAACGAAATGCTTGTTCTTTACCTTTCATCCATAAGCGTAGATCTTCCTCACATGTCTTGCACACTTTGTGAGGAGCGCACGGTTTGTCTTGATCGCCTAACTTCAAACCGAAATAGGCGATATATACTTTTTTAATAAATGCAGAAATGTTCCTCTGCCGCTTTTTCACGGTATATTCCCCACAAATAAAACAAAAACTGTCCGGAGAGTTGACGCAACCTCTGGCTCTGTGAGGCATCACAAATACACAGCACTGCAAACTACAACTGTAGTGAACCACTTCGGAATAAAGCTGGATTACGACTGAGCAAACAAAAGGTAATAATGAACTTGCAAGAAACTGAAATTTGACAGGAACGTTCATGTCGCAACCACCATGTTTGAGCGAGCGAACGAGGCGAGGCGAACAGGAAAGAACATGCGCCAGCGCGAGTACTGGATTTAGCCCCCCGCCTCCCAATTGTCCTGTTAATGTATAAAATGAATACAAAACACTCTAAAATATCATGAGGGAGTGTTTCTAGTTAGTTAACCATTACAACCTCTATTTTGGGCCAAGAAAATAAACTGCAGTCGGCTAAAAAGAAATTATGTGAACATTCCTTATATGGGTAAGAAATCTAATTTTGCAAGAAAACGTGACGTGATGGAACATTTTGGCTATTTTTCCTGGATTCAGCACCCCAAAATCTATAGGAATCAGTTGCAAAACTGGAGGCAGTTTTTTGGTAGTGTACCTGTGTAATCAATGTATTTTTTTTTACATGGCACTTGTGGGATTTTAAAAATCCATATATTCATTGCCGCTACACCTATAAGAAGCAGAGCTGAATATACGTGTGCTGTGCTGTTAGTTATTATGGGAAGGAAACTCAGCGCAACAGCCAGCACTGATGAAGCAACTACTGTTGCCTCTGAATTCTGAACCTGGAAGTTCAATGCTGGGGCCATATCTGGCAACCAGCATTGAATATTGGGTTTGCCGGATAGAGCTACAGTTAACCAGCTAATGGCAATATTCAGTCACTGGTCGGTTAGCTAAAGCGGCAACAGTTAGGACAATTTGGTGCCTAAAGCTCCCCGCACGTACCAAGGAGATGTGCGGGGAACTCTGGACAGGGGTGGGAGGAGGAAGGCTGGAGGAGGAGTCTGGGTGGAATTGAGGCGGAACCATGGCCCCGGATGTACAGGGCCCATTCCGGTCATGGCTCTGTATGTCCAGGGAGGCAGAGATGGACAGGGGTCTTATTCCACCTCGGAGGTGGAATAAATCCCCCCAAGGAAGGAGATCTACACCTGCATACCCTCCAAACCCAGGTGAGGAGCAGCAGGGGTTCCCCACCACCCAATTCCACCTTGGCAGGCCACTCCGGGGGTCGGGCGGCAGGGAAAAGTAGTTTGAACCAGTCGTGGTGCATCAGGGCTCCTACATGAAGTCCTGGTGCCCTGGCGATTGGACGTCATGACACCAAGGCTCCATGCAGGAGTATAGGGTGGCCTAGATGGGAGGTTTTCCAGATGTGCAGATGGCCTGAATCAGAGCATGTCCGGACCATCCAAGTGCCAAGATTCTGCTCCCATGGGAACGGCTAGCTCCCATGAGTGCAGAATCAGGGCCAGCTCTGGGCTGTCCAGATTTTGGACATCCGGATGGCCTGGATGGCCCCAGTTCAGAATTGGCAACAGGGCCTCCTTAAAAGCCCGTTGTAACCTACTTCTATGTTCACTCATTCTTAATTTGAAAGGATGTATTGTTTTCCCAATATATAGCAGCTTACATGGTCACCTAACTATATCCACAACATAACATGACATGCAAGAGTAGAGTGTCGTAAAGTATACTCTGTCATGAGGTAGACAGTACTGAGCCTGGGATAATAAATGGAAATGGAAAAGAAGAGCTTACCTCACAGCCACATGAGCAGTTAAGACATTCAGATTGCAGGGAAGCAAGGAATGGAGAAACAAACTTTCCTCATAGCATTGGTGACGCAGTAGAAACTCAGAGTCCTAATCATGCTCACCTGAGGAAAGAATCACGTACAACAAGCAGGGAGATAAAACCAGGTGGGAAATCCCACAGAGAGGGCAGAGAGAGGAGGAGACAGAGACTCAGGAAGGGAGTCAGATTCAGAGGCAGACAAAGAGAGAGACGCTGTCACGGAGAGAGAGGGCAGAGTGGAAGCAAGCTGTTGAACCAGAGAGTGCTGGGAAAAGCAGTGCAAGAGACTTCCAAGCCAGAGGGGTCCTCGTACCAGGGAAGGCAACCAAGCAGGTAGAGAGCAAACGTCACACTCAAGAAAGCTCACTGAAGCCAGGAGGTGATTACAGCTCAGCTAAGCCTAATGCTTGGAACTCCCGGAGAAAGGCAGCTCACACTCCAGAGAAGAAATCCTGGTTAACAGAGGAAGGGCTGGAAACTCTTTACACCAGAAAGAAAGATAAGTACCCTGTTTTCTCCAGAGGGAAGGAAGTGGGTCCTTTTATAAAGAGCCAAGCTTACAGTGGGTCAGAAAACCCTTATTGGAGTGGGTATTGGAAAGAAGCCCCAAGCACAGCTCCTCATGTCCATGTCTGCACAGAACAGTCTCCTCCCATAGAAGCTGAGGTCTCTCAGGGGCCAGGTGGGGAAACCAGCAATGCTGAAGCTTGGTGCCCGTTTACAGGACCAGGTCCTGATTTATTGCAGTGGGAAAGTTCAAGCCCAGAGATTGGTCCAGAACCCATGGATTGCGCTCTTTGTTTTTCTGATGAGATAGACTCTTTATGTTAAAAAGCAAGAAGAATCCTTGTTATAGTTTGAAAAGCTTTTATTTTTCCTGTGAAGCAACAGTTTATTTTTGTTACCGTTATCTACTGTATCTGGAAGGCAATCCTCAAGGGAAGGGGAATAAAGCCCAGCTTTAATTATACTTGGGCACACGACTACAGATTATTCTTTTAAGAAATGCAGCTATACCACCTGCTTAGGCAGCTGCCTAAGGAGGATGTAGTCTCACAACTCCCATCCTTCATGGGAAAAACACTTCACATCCAAAGAAATTGCACAGATCGAACACTGGTCACAAGAATAGTGCCCAGTGCGATCCATTGAGGGTATACTTAGTGATCTAAGGTATGCAGGACTCAAAATTTCTTTGAGATTGTGGCCCCTCAATCATACCAACTGGGCTTTCTTCCCCTCTAGACCAGGAATCGTTTGAACAATTGCAAAATGTCACTGTATAATTCGCTGTAATTTAGAACTCAAAGAAAAAGAGTATTTTATTTATTTATTGAATGTCTTTTCTATACCGCGCTCTTTAGAATCAGTGTGGTTTACATTCAAAATTGTACAGTGCGGTCAAATCTGAACTGTACTTACAATGAACAGGTGTTGCAACTTGGGACTAACTAGGGTAGCTATGTACAGGCTGAGCAGCAGGTTGTGGACTAATGTACAGGTAACTATATACAGGCTAAGCAATCGGATCACAATGTATGGTATTGACAGGAGCTGCACGGCAACTATTTACAAGATTAAATGACTATCTACATGCTAAGCAATCGGATCACAAATGTATGTATTGACAGGAGCTGCACGGCAACTATTTACAAGATTAAGTGACTATATACACGTTCATACCAGGGTGAATAGTTGTGCTAATGGGCGGGGCTGCATCTATGTGCTATGGGTGTGTCGGGGGGGGGGGGGGTTGTCTTGGTGGTTGAGGATGGCCGGAAGTGACATGTCACCATTATGGGAGTAGTGCTGGAGGAAGAGGTGATGCTTCAGTGCCTTCCTAAATTGGGCAAGGTCTGTGATGGATAGGATGGTGGGTGGGTGGGAGGGCATTCCAACATGTGGGTGCATAGTACACGAAGGCTCTGTTCCTTGTTGCTTGAGAGCATTTCATAATTTTGCTAGGGACTCTCAGTGTGTCAGCAGCAAATGACCTTCTGTCTCTGTTTGGGGGCGTGGGGAGGACGAGGTCCGTGATGGAAGGGGAGGTGCAATTGTTAATGGCCTTGAAGGTCATCAATAGTATTTTGAAGGAAAGTCTGCAGTGGACCAGGAGCCAATGGAGGTGTTTCAGGATTGGGGTTACATGATCCCTCCTGGTGGCTCCATGTAGTATTCTGGCGGCTGCATTCATTGCAAGCTGAAGTGGGTTCAGCGTGTTTTTGTAATAAAATGAACAAACTCAGAATTATCCTCAGTTGGATCCTGAAGTCTCAGATGAAGCAGCCATTCCCTATCAAATTAAGAATGGATGAACATAGAAGTAGGTTACAACAGGCTCTTAAGGAGGCCCTGCTGGTGGTTTCACACACTCAATATATTGCCTTTTTACCCTGTGTATCAGAGTGGTTTACAAACTTATGTTAACAGGCATTTTTTATTTCCTTGTCCCTGAAGAGCTCACAATCTAAGGGGGATGTTTACTAAAAACCGGAAATGTGCGCGCCGCAAAATAGCGCACGGAAACGCGGCACTGAAACGCTAATAAACGCGTTTAAATGCCCCGCACACGTGCGTGTCACCCCTGCAAAGGTGCGCGGCACACTAACGGGCCCCGTACAAGTGCGGGCCCGCAAATGTCCGATAGAGGCGTGGAACGGCTAAAGGAGGGCGGAGGAAGGCTCCGGAGGGGCGGAGGGACGGGGTCAATGGGTGGAGAGTGGGAGGGGAGAGGCTCCCCGCACAGTATCGGGCCCGAATTTGCATTTAAAGGGAAGAGAAACCATTTCCGTCAGCAATGTACAGGAAAACCGGGGAAACCAGCAAAACGTGAGCAGTGTGATATATGTGCACAGCACAAAAGTGCAAATAAAAATAGAAAATGACCACAACAGAACTATTAAAAATAGTAATTCAGCTGGGGAACAGTTATAGTGATGGGCAAATACAGAAAACACACCCAGCAAAGCTCCAGAAAAAAAGAAATGAATTTTGGAAGGGTTTACGGAGCGGAGACTCTTCCAAAAAACATTTCCTTTTGTGGAGCTTTCCTGGGAGTGTTTGCTATGGTTGCCCATTAATATCACTGTTGCCCAGCGTGGTGATATTTTGTCCCCCATTTCCCGTGGTCATTTCCGGGGTTTATGTGCACGTTTGTCACCAGACAGGGTGCATATGCCCACAGTAAATTTGCGTAGAGCAGGGTTTGTGACTCCTGCCAGGCTTACTACCTCCAGGGGCTGCACTGTCTATGTGGCCATAGTGTGGTGCAGCAGACAGAGTCAGTACCTCTAGGACCAGAGGTTCAAAGCCCAGCTGGGGCATTTGCCAGCCCAGTCCCTGTATTTTACCCACCACTAAACACAGATAGCGCAGACACCCCTGTATTGCAGGGGACATAAGCATGGGGAAAACACCCATATTTTACCCAACAACGCACACACACCACAACAATGGGCATTACCCACAGCCAAGTACCCCAAATGCAGTCCCGTACTGCCACATTCCAATCAGGTCACCTGCCTTTTATGGGAGAAGCTCATGCCAGCTTGTTGGCGGACGAGTACATATGGTGCAGGGGGCAGTGGCTGCTAGCGACAGAAGACAGAGGCCTAGCCATGTGCAGGCTGGCACAGTCCACAGCAACAGACAGGCCCTGCCGGATCCACAGTCATGGACTATCCAGGGAATTCAGCCAAGCTGTGGCTACACGGTGGTGCAGTGCACACAGACAGTGCATGCAAGAACAGAAGGTCACAGGTTCAAAGACCAGCTGGGGCTACCAGCAAACCTGCCCACATATTTTCCCCACAAATAAACAGTGACAGTAAGGACACACCTTTCTTGACGAGGACATATGCAATGGTAATACATCTATCTTTTACCCCACTGAGCACAGACACCATGAACAGGGGCAGAACCTACAGCAGAATCCCCCAAATGCAGTCCTGGTGGGCCACACACCAGTCAGGTTCCATGCTGCCACTCATACAAATGCCTGTGCTGTATATCTATGCACGGCATGTAGATGTAGCTCATGCATATTCATGAGGGACAGCAGGAAGACCCGAACAGTGTGATGCAAAACTGGGCTGGAGTGGGGAAGCGCTGCCGTAAAGCAGCAGCCAACAGGGGCAGACACACCCACACCCACACCCACACCCACAGGCCCCATTGGCCAATGTCTCCTGTAGAGGCAGAACATTGGACCCTGCGTGCATCTCCCAATACCAGCACCTGCATACCTTAGCAATGTCACCCTACACCTGAGGTACACAGCTCTGAAACGTTTGCTAAGAGTACAGGCTGATAGATATCCCTACGTTACGCACATACTGCTAGTTGACCCCATCCGAACAATCTGTTTGGTGTCTGCAGTGCGTGCTCCAGGCCTGGCCTCTGATGGTGTTCACCACCCTGGGGAGTGACCCCCAGCAGTACTGCGCACCATATCCATGCCTGTGCTGTGCCCAGGACCAGTGTGGTGGCCAAGGCTAATCACCCCCTCAATAGTAGCACAATGCTGGCATAGGTGTGGGAGTGTGTGTCTGTCTATACAGTGTGTGTTGGCTGCAAAGACCTTCCCCAACCCACACTGCCAGCACTATTGCCAGTATTGGCCTGCCAATGTGCATAATGAGCAGCAAGGTACCATGAGTATAGGTCAGACATGGTGGGCTGGCCAGGATGCATCTGCACAGGGCATAGGGCACTGGCTGTGACATTGTAGTGCCAGGCCACCACCTACACAGACAGGGTGACCTCTGTATGTGCTGCTGGGGGAGCACTCTCACCCTGAGTGTGCAGTGATGACAGCATGGCTAGGCACCCCCATAGTGCTGTATTGTGTTTCTCTCTTGTGATATATATGGGTTTCCTGTTGGGGCCTCCTCACAGAACTCTCTGCTTGTGTGTGCTGCCACCCCAGTTTTGGGTGCATGCATTTCCATCAGGGCTAACCAGCAGACTGTTCACAGCTGGTATGTGTCTTGATGGAGTGCCTTGCAGTGTGCAGCGGCTGATGGCTTGCTGCAGGTGAATGTCAGATAGTGCTGGGGTGCATCTTTGGATATCCAGGCCTAAAGTCTGTCTGATATTGTGTTATGGATGTGTGTGGAGCTGCTTGGACTGCCCTGTAGGGTGTCTGTTCCCCAGCAGGACTGGGGTTTGATGGTCCACTCTGCTGCCATGGGTGGGTGGGTATCTGTGGGGGGGGTGGTAACTTTGACCACCTAGGGGGTCCATGGGGGTTTTCCACTAACTGAGACAGACAGAGATATCCAACATGTTCCTGCAGCACCTTCCTATCTCACAGGTTAGTACTGTTTTGGAGCTCTGTCATGGCTGGTGTTGTGGACCTGGTCCTGGCCGCCACATAACACCCTCAGGGTGAGCACAGTACCCGCACAATGTGACGGTGTGTAGCTACTCTTTGCTGGTAGTCCACCCGCTCAGGACCCCCTACCAGGCCGAGGTGCTGTGTGGGTGCACATGGACAATTCCCCCTACCAGGCCGGGTAGCTGTTGGGGTGCATTCCCCATCTTGTGTGCATCTGTGGACAGCTGATTTGCATGTGCAGTGCATCATGGGTACGGGTGGCCTAACCCTATCCTGTCTGCAACAGCAGACTGTCTGTGGGGTGACGTGCAGGCTCTCTGCAGCCAGCCAGGGGCTTGCTATAGAGCTGTAGCCCAATGGTTATGTCACTCCCTGTACAGCCAGAGGTCATGGGTTCAAACCCACAGTGGGGCCCTTTGATAGGGCTGTCTACAGCTTTATTTTTATTTACTGTACATATGTCTATGCCGGCAAAACCACACACAGCCTACTATACCCATTAGGTGCCTCTGAGGGTGCTTTATAGGGCGCCCTATAGGCCACCTTATGGTTGCCATCCATATAGTTTGCACTATACATTATCCTGTGTCGCAACATACATGGTGCCCTATAGGGGACATTCTAGGGTGCCTTGGCGGACAGTGCACTGTAACATGTGCCTTACGGGCATCCGTATGTTAACACACTGTGAGAGCGGGTTTACTAGTGGTGGGAAATAAAATATAAATGGAAGGCCTCCTACAGCACTCCTCACCATGATACATACTGCCCCAGCCAGCCTTGTTCACTGGGCACTGTGAGGGGTTGAACCCCTGACCCCTGCACTATTGGTCAGTGTCTTAACCATTGTGCTGTGGCTCTGTGCCTGTGTTTGTGCATCCACGCGCAGCCTTGTAGCCATCAGCGCGCCATCTTGTGGCGCACTAAATTAACAGCACGCCGCCTTATGCCGCACAACATGGAAATGCCCCTAAAATAATGCCTCAGCCAGCTGTCTTCAATAGGAATTGAACCCATGATCCCTGCACAAGTGGTCAGTATCTTAACCATTGTGCTATGGCTCCGTTCCTGTTATTTGCACATCAGCGCGCCACTTATCCCTCCCACTATTGGACTGCCCCCTCACACATCAGCGCGCCGCCTTCTGCCCACCGGCTCGCCGCCTTCTGTTGCCCACATTTATCAGCGCACCGCCTTCTGCCGCCCAAACTTAACAATGCACCGCCATCTGCCGCCCACACTAAACAGTGCGCCGCCTCATGCCGTAATAAAAATAACAGTGCGCCGCCTTCTGCTGCCCAAAATTAATATGCCTCCTAACCACTTTTGCCCATAAATGTTGGTGCCTCAGCTGGTCTTTTTTGTTGAGCACAATGGGGGTTTGAACCCCTGGCCCCTGCACCATTGGTCAGTGTCTTCACCATTGTACTACGGCTCTGTTGTTTGGTTTTGCAGCAGCGCCCCACTTAGCCTTCCCACGTGCTAATGTGGGCCCCGCACATTAGCGCGACGCACACACGTACGGTCCAGTTTTTTGCTTTTTTCTGCCTGGCCCGCCCACTCCTTATATGGCACCAGCACACTAACGGGAACCCGCACAGCAACGGTGTTTAGTAAACATGCCCCTAAGTGTACCTGAGGCAATGAAGGGTTATGTGGCTTGCCCAAGGGCACAAGGAGTGGCCATGGGATTAGAGACCCCAGTCCCTCCGGCTTGAGGTTGCTTGTCCCGATGTGGGAAATGAATCCCTGACCCTCCAGCCTGAGGTAACCTGTCCCAACCACTGAGCCACTCCTCCCTCCATGGTCCAGCATGTTTGGATCTTGGGCACCAATTCACAGACCTAAAATGTTTCTGTATTGACCAGATGATGCAGGGTAAGGGGGGGGAGGCTGAGTAGGGATGTTTCTCTTTTGAGATGTGAGCAGAAGTGGATATTTCAATTGGATACTGTGGTCCCTAAGGGACTGAATGGACAGATTGACTGGAGTGTGTATGGTTAACATCTGATGGGTAGGTGGGTAGTTTACCAATGGATATAAGCTGAGGGAAGAGTTATCATTTCTTTACTGTTCGGTTGAGGGTCTCTCTGGGACACGATGATGGCAGTCGCTGCATGCAGATTATGGTTGAGGTTATTGATCCACTATTTGAAGAACAAACCAGTCAGTACTAGAGAAGATCAAACCTAAGCTTTCTTTAGAAGCTCAGATGACAAGACTTTGATTTTCATACTTTGGACACATCATGCGAAGAGAGAGATCATTAGAGAAAGATATCATGCTTGGCAAGGTAGAAGGTCAACGCAAAAGAGGAAGTCCAGTAATGAGATGGATCAATATAATAACAGCAGCTATGGGTGCCAGTCTGTCAACAATGAGCTGCCTGACTGAAGACCGAACACAATTTAGGACAACTATCCAGAAAGTCACCATGAGTCGACACTGTCTTGAGGCACTTAACAACAACAACATTTGAATGTGATTAGTGTGTTTCATGGTAGGGTTTGATTCACAGTGTTTGGTTGTGTTCCTGCTGTGGTATTTACAAGCAGGGATCCCTGTGGGGGGGGGGGGGCCTTGTGATGGTGATGTCAGCTTAGGGTTTCTCACGGTGACTGAATAGACAGGGGTTTAAAAGTCATGTGATTGCAGCGCTCTGGTTAGTCTTTCATAGAGCATGCCTGGAGAAGTTGGGATGGTCTGTGTGTTGGTGAGTTTTTGTGATTCTTCTCTAGTTGGATTCTGGTGATTTGTGACAGTATGGTAGTGTCCTCTGCTTTTTGGTAAGGGCCTAATTCTATACTGTACGTCCTGGCCCTCTGTGCATCTGGTCGGAAGCGGATGCACAGAGGGAGTCACGATTTTGATCCCGCGGGGCACATCTAGCCCCGTGGGATCAGAATCATGAACAGGCCTGTACATGCAGGCCCGGACTCCGATTCTGTCTGGCCTGCATGTACAGGCCTTGCCCGGCTAACTCAAGGCTCTTCAATGGAGCCACAAATGCTACATTCCTTGCAGCCCAACCCCCGATCTGGCCTCCTAAGGTGAGGGTTGGGCTGTGGGGAATTTCCTCGAGCCCCCCTTGCCTCTTCTGTGCCTCGGGCCCACTGTCCCTCGGTGACTAGAGAACTTATTCCACCTCCGAGGTGGAATAAGTTCCCCGTGCAAGGCGCCCTTTATCCTGTCAGAGGGGGGTCAGAAGCAGCAGGTCATTCATGTATGCCAAAGCACACAGTCTGCTGTGAGCGCTGTGCCATGCTGCTCTCTGAGGTCTGCCACCCCAGGTGGCTGCCTAGCCCACCCAGTGGGCGGGCCGGCCCTGTGTCTCATTCCTAACAGCACAGAGCAAGTGTAACTGTGCAAGAGCTTTTGGGTACGCTTTTATAAAGGCCCATGAGCCTATGCTGCCTTTATTAAATAGACTTAGGTCCACCTGTACACCTGGACACATGGAGCAACAAACGTTCTCCAGTGTGTTCAATCAGCTGCAACAGTTTCCATTTCTTTCCAGTCGGCACCAAGGTACTTAAGATCTTCTTTGAATGTGCTATGCCAGGCTTTGGTCTCCCTCATTCTCTTCCCATCTGCTGGTGTCCATCACATTGTGATTTTGAGATGTCAGTGATTATGCAACCTTAGAATATGTCCAGCCAGCAGGACATCTCTCTTAGTTGCAATATCCTGAAGCCTACACAAGTCAGTTCCTCTCAGGATCTCCGCATCTGTAATATGGTCATGACAGGTGACACTAAGGATTCTTCACAGACCCCGCTGATGGAATGCATTCAGGTTTTCTGCCATCTTTGCAGTGATTTTCCATGTTTCAAATGCATAGATCCCAGTCAACAGGACAATAGCTTTATAGAGCTTAATTTTCATCGTAGTGTTGATTGTTGTTGCTCATATTCGACATATCTGCTGAAATATCGATGCAACCTTGCCAAGCCAATAATTCATACCCCTCTCGATTCTACCATCACTGGACATAATGCTCACAAGATAAGTGAAGTTGTCCACATCTTTGACAGGTTGTTAGTTAATGGTTATTTGTATGCAGGCTTGACCACCAACTTGCATGATCTTGCTCCTCTCATCGCTGATTCTTAGTCCAGTCTTCCCAGTTAGCTTCTCCAAGCTGATGGTCAGTCCCTGAAGGCTATCTCTTGTTTCTCTCAGCTGTGATATGCCAACAGCAAAGTCCAGGTCTGCGAGTCAGTTAAAATCCTTCCACTGGTTTGTCTTTAGTTCATATTTATTCATTTTTGCTATAGCACCCTTTATTTTCATTTTAAAGTGGTTTACAATCAATAAAATAACACATAAGACAGGCGAGAAATAAGAAACTGATAGTTACACACTATACAAAATGGAACTATGGCAATATGCTTTTAAATATATGGAAAATATGGAAATCTCAGAAAGTGCAGCAAAACAGCACTTCAGTAATGCTGCCAAACATATTAGCTGCATAATTTTCAACCATCAGTTTGAGTTCATTGTCATGTTAAGCCCAAATGTACTTTAGTATAACCATTTCATTTTTTAATGACTATATCTGCTACTCCGTGCACTTAGCCTTGCTGCTCCTCTATCACCTTGGTTAAATGAGTACATGATTAATATTTAATATTACCTTATGCCTGGTGAAACTATGTTGATGCTTTAAGATAAATTCACGGACGGGACTTCTGATTGTTTTGGAAGTTTAATATCACAGTATTGCTTTAACAGGCAGCAGAAGTGGTAATTGCTTGGATGAGCAACATTGATTCTAATTAGAATAATCAGTGGCACCAGGGTTTAATAACCATAGCAATACAACATCCCTGCAAGGTCCTGGGAAACTCAGCTCATCTTATACTAAGAAACAGGAGAAAGGAGCAGACAATTCGCTCACTTACAGTGATTCTGTAGGAGTTTCTCCAGGGATTCACGCCACTGGACAGCGTCTTCTGCAGAAGGTCTGCAAAAAAACAAAGTACAAAATATACAGATTGTATTTTTCTGGCTTGCTTCATAAAGATACAAAAACAGAGATCGGTAATCTGCATTGTTCAAAGCTTTTGGGAATTCTGATGGACTTAGTCTGGAGAATGGGATTCGGTATAAGTGCAGAGAAATATTCGTCGTGTGTGTGTATGTGTGTGTGCCTAGGAAAAAGAGGACGTGGAGTTAAGCTTAGCACATCCTGAAAGCATCATTGAGAACATAAATGAAGGAGGATGAAAGTACATGGGCCTACAGGGGATGTTTATAGCCAGAGGAACAACCAAAACAAAAGTGCATTCTCTTGAACAACAAGAGAAAAGAATGTACCAGTTTCAGAAAAAAATGCTAAATGTATAAACCCCCTATCTACAGCTCTTCAGCAACACTAAACAGATGGTGTTCTGTTTATTGAGCTTAGTTCATTGTGCATTTGCTTGATCGTCTTTCGAACAGGTATAACAAAGCGGTTTACACAACAATTCAATATGGGGGTTATTCTGAACAGAAAATAGTGGGGATGGATGTTCCGTTTGGACTTCCATCCCCGCTATTCGCTCCCCTGCTGGCCCCAGCAAAAGCCTCACCGTATGAACAACGTGTGTTTGTACGGGGAGGCCTAGATGGGGGCGGGAGGGGGCATTCCGGAGGCAGACTGAGGGCGGTGCATGGGCAAGCCACAACCCTGGACATAAAGGGACGATTCAGAGGTCGGCCCTTTACATCCGGGGCTGTGAACTTAGATGGGAGACTTATTCCACAGCAGAGGTGGTATAAGTCCCCCTGGATGTTGGGGGTTGATGCTGCTGGGCCTGCAAAAACAGGTAGGAGGGTGCAGTAAGTTCCCTGCAGCCGGACCCTGGCCATGGGAGGCCAGATGAGGGTCTGGCTGTGAGGAAAGGAGGATTTCAGCGCCGGCGAATGGCTGCACAGGGGGTTGGACAGCCTGATTGGAATGTGCCCTCACAGCTAAATTAAACAAAAAATAAAATTGAAAATAAAGCACAAAACAGTGGAAACAAAAACTAAGAGGTATGTTTGCTAAACGGTGGTAAGGTAGCAGGCGTTTTCAAGCGTTAACAGCAACTACTATGCCCTTAATGCTGCAGAAGCCTTTAATGTACCGTTATCACAGCGTTGAGGGCACAGGGGTGCCGATAACAGGTACTAACGGCACACTTGCTTCCTTACCACCATTTAGTAGCAGTGGTAGTTACTGTCTTCCATCCGCAGACCGCTTTATAATGTGCATTCCTTTAAAGGCTTATACAAAAATGCTTTTAGCCTGACCTTAAATTTTGAAAGACATTTCTCCTTAAGAGACAAGGGCATAGAAATCCAAAGGGCTGATGCTTTGTAGAAAAACACAGTTCTCCAAGTAATCAAGACAAGCAAGTGAGGGAAGTGAAATAACAGGTCAGTGCCCTGCTGCAAGCAAAAGGGGTGAAATGCAACATGAGGTATCAAAAAAACTTTGCTAGGTATTCAGGAACCCCAGAATGAAAAGCTGCTGAAAATTCTTACTGACCATCTCCGTACTATCCGGATAGTGCCAGGGTGGAGTGAAGGAAAAGTGTGGGTGTTCCGCCCAAATATCTGGTAATATCAAGCTGCTATCCATATAGTTAAGTGGTTTGAGTTAGAATAGCAAAACTGTGGCTATATGTAGGTTAAACCACTCAGCACTATAGATAGCCAGTGATATCCAGCTGCTATCTGTACAGTGGCTGTGGTTACTGCTATATATTCAGCGCCGGCTGCTTCTGTCTTATCTAATCTCATTTTTGATTTGTTACATGTTTCACTACAAATTAGTCTCAAAGTATGTTATAGCACAATATAAAAGAAAATAAATTGAAACATCATTTACAAAAACAAAATAGCACAAAGAGATTTGCAGCTGACCAGCAGGGTAAGTGCCGTGCAACGGCACTGGGACGGAACTGCTCTTCCAGAGCTCTGGACTCATGTCTGGTTCTGAGCCTGAGTAAATCCTTCTCGCAGCCTCTTCAGTGCCTCAGTTTTGCTTTTTCTGCTTTGCCGAATGGATGTGAAAACAAAGCTCTTGCATAGTCAGGAGTTTTTTCACCTCTGCGTGTGTGTTTTTGTTTTTCATACTTTTAGGAAGGACAAGAAGAGATTTGCTTTTCTCAGTCAAAAGGTCCCAGACGAAGTCAGGGTTCCACTATTGCCCACAGTGTGGGAGAAAGATCCAGAATTTCAAATAAACTCCAGATGCTTAATCTGCTTTACTCAAGCATGTCACTTGGAAAGCGCTCTTTCTGGTTAGTCAAACAATAAGCAAGCCTAACTTTAGACAGTTTTGCTTTCTGGCTAGCGGCTGAATATTACCACTGAACGGATACCTAAATTGTTATCCGGGCAATCCAGATATGGTCCCAGCATTGAACAGCCGGGCTCGCATTAACCGCCGGCACTGAATATGTCCTCCTGAATTAGTGGAGAAGTGGCAAAGAAAGACTTTGAGGAAAGAGCTCAAATAGAATGATCAGATGTAGGAGAAGGGTGGAAGAAGACAGGAGGAGAAATGGAAAAATGTGCAGGGAACCATGAAAAGATTTAAGAGAAGACAAACAAATGAAAGAAGAAAACACAGATTGAGAAGAACATCAATGGAAAATAAAATGTCCAGACCATAAAGGTAGAAAAAAATTTATTTTATTTTGAATTTCATAAATTGGAATACATCAGCTTTGGGAAATGTGTATCTCTGATGCTTTTGTATTTTGATAACCAATCGAGCAAAAATGAAAAGCTTGTGATCTTCATAAATAGATAGGAAGACATTTTTAAAAATTATACTGAAAAAAGTATATACACAGTGCATTGAAAGGGAAGAACCAGAGCTCAAATACCCCAAAGTTGCAGTATCAGTGACCACAAGGAAGCAAAGGGTAGTGGTGGGTGGTGACTCTCTTCTGAGGGGTACTGAGGCGTCCATCTGCCGACCAGACTTGATGTACAGAGAGGTATGCTGTCTGCCAGGTGCCAAAATCCAAGATGTTACAGAGAGTTTGCTAAGACTTATCAAGCCCACTGACTATTACCCAATGTTGATAATCCATGTCGGAACAAATGATACTGCCAGGTATCCTTCTGAGGGTATCAAAAGTGACTTCATGGCTCTGGGACAGAGGGTGAAGCAGTTAGGTGCACAGGTGGTGTTCTCTTCAATCCTCCCTGTTGAGGGTAAAGGCCAAGGCAGAGAGGCTTGCATCCTGGAGATGAATGCATGGCTGCGTGGATGGTGTCATCGAGAGCATTTTGGTTTCCTAGACCATGGGATGCTTTTCCAAGGGTTGCAGAGCAGAGATGGCATCCATCTGTCCAAGAAAGGTCAACGCGTCTTCGGTAGTAGACTGGCTAATCTATTGAAGAGGGCTTTAAACTACTGTAGATTTGTTGGGGATGGGTGAAGAAAGCCCCCAGGTAAGTGAAAGCACTCAGGTAAGTGATACCCATTTCCATAAAGGTATTTAATGGAACAGGGGTAACATATGGAAAGCAGTGTGTATAAATGCCCGTAGCATGGGAAATAAGATCCTTGATGTTGAAGCTTTGGTCGGAGTGGCTGACTTGGATTTAGTGGCAGTTACAGAAACATGGTTCACAGAAAACCATGACTGGGATGTAACTATACCTGGCTATACTTTATTCAGAAAGGACAGGGTAGGAAGAAGGGGAGGAGGAGTGGCACTATATGTAAAAACTACTATTAAAGCTTTGGAATTACAGAGCTTAAAAGGAAGAGAGGAGGCATTGTGGATTAAACTGGAAAGAGGGAAAGAGAAATCTATTTGCATTGGCGTGATATACAGACCTCCCTCACAAGAGGAAAAGGTGGACAGAGTTAATTGAAGACATACGCAGCATTGCTAGGAAAGGGGAAGTGCTACTGATAGGGGATTTCAATATTCCAGATGTTGATTTGCACATTCCTGCTGCAGTATCATCTAGAAGTAAAGAGATCCTGGATTCTCTTCAGGGAGAACTATTCAGGCAATAGGTAACAGACCCCACACGTGAAGGGGCCATACTGGACTTGATGCTTACCAATGGTGAAAGTGTTTCTGATGTTATAGTGGGAGATCATTTTGCATCCAGTGATCACCAGATGGTGTGGTTCAGTATTAGGATGAGGGCTGTTAGAATCCATTCAAAGGTGAAGTTCTTAGGGGTATGTTTACTAAACCGCGCAATTGTGCGGGGCGCACTTGAGCGTGTGCTAAGGTAACTTAGCGCACGCTAATAGTGCGTTTTGGTGCCCCGCACACGTGCGCGCTGCACTAATGGGCCCGCACAAGTGCGCGGCGCGCTGAAGTGCGATACGTTTACGTTTATTACGTTTATTCAGACTTTATATACCGCCCAACACTTAGTAGTACCTGGGAGGTCTACAATACAAGTTTAAAACAAACTTAAAAACAGTATTCTAAAACCGTTTAAAATGGCTGAGAAGGAGAAAAGGAACGCCAGTAAACAAATAGGAAAGAGGAGGAAAGGAAAGGCAAAGAAAGGACAAACCACAGTGTATTAATTGAACAGGTGAATAGACATCAAGAGGGCAGGAGGGAGGGGGTAACAGAGGGGGGGAGGGAGATGGGAATGGCAGGTCGAATGCTAGACTGAAGAGATAGGTTTTGAGTTGTGATTTGAATTTTGGGTAGGACTCCTCTGCACGGAGTGAGGGGGGGAGTGAATTCCAAAGGCTGGGGGCTAGAAAGTAGAAGGCAGAAGTACGAGTGGAAACAAGATGAGCCTGGGTAGGTGAGGGAAGGGCAAGTCGGTTAGAGTGTATGGCCCGAAGCAAGCGAGGGGGAAGACGAAAGTGTATTTGGTCAGCGAGATAGAGGGGAGTGCCAGTGTGAGCAGCCCTGTGCGTGAGAATGAGAATTTTGTATTGGGCACGGAAAGAGATAGGCAGCCAGTGATAACGAAGAAGAAGCGGGGTAACATGGTCAAAACGAGAGGCATGGGCAAGAAGACGAACAGCTGAATTTTGGACACGTTGGAGACGAGACAATTGGGATTGAGGCAGACCAACAAGGACGACATTACAATAATCAAGACGGGACATCACAAGGGAGAGGAGGAGAGTGGCTAAGGCAGAAGGGGACAGGAAGGGGCGGATAGAACGGAGTTGTCTAAGTGAGAAGAAAGAGCGTTGAATAATGGAAGAAATATGGTCCTTGAAGGAAAGGGAAGAATCAAGTATGACACCTAAATAACGTAGTGAAGAGACAAGAGAAATGGATTGTGAAGGAAAAGAAGGGGCACAAGAAGGGGAGGGACCCCCAAACGTGAACCAAATAGCATGGGACTTAGAAGGGTTCACCTGCAGAAAATTAGAGGAAAACCAAGTGGCAATAGCAGCAAGACAGAGGTTAAGAGGAGTGATGTCTGGAGAGGTGGAGGTAGTGCGGTGCAAGAGGAAGATATCATCCGCATAGTAGTATGCGGAGATACCAAATTGTTGAACAAGAAGGGTAAGGGGTGCTAAGAAGATATTAAAAAGAAGCGGTGCAAGAACAGACCCCTGAGGAACCCCACAGAGGAGGGGGGTAGAGACAGAAGAGGAGGACCCAGAGACTACAGAAAAGGAGCGACAGGAGAGAAAAGAGTGAAACCATTGCAAGACTGTCCCAGAAAGACCCGCTTCCTGCAGACGAGTGAGGAGGGTGCGGTGATCCACAAGATCGAAAGCAGCAGAAAGATCAAGGGAAACAGCTAGTGTGTAGAGACCCCGATCGTGAGCAGCGTGAAGTTCATTAAGAAGAGAAAGAAGAACCGTTTCCGTGCTGTGGGCTGGGCGAAAACCGGATTGGCGGGGGTGAAGAGTGAGGGAAGCTTCGAGATGGGAGGAGAGTTGTGTGAAGACCAATTTCTCTAGAAATTTAGAAAGAAAGGAAAGATTAGAGACAGGTCGCCAGTTAGCAAGCACAGAGGGGTCAGAGGAGTGGGATTTCAAGATAGGACGGACGGTAGCATGTTTCCAACTGCTAGGAAAGATACCAGAAGATAAGCTGGAGTTAAACAGAGAAAGAATAAAGGGAGAAAGGGCAAGTGAAGGTTCAAGAAGCCATGAAGATGGAATAGGATCAGCAGAACAGGTGGTCTTGCGGAGAGAAAGGAAGGTATCCTGAAGAACAGAGGGAGTGATCAGAGTAAAGGAGGACCAGAGATGAGATAATGCAGGGACAGGTTGGGAAGGGGGAGAGGGGGATAGGGAGGAGGGCAGGGCAAGGGGGGAAAGGGGTGGAGGACATAACAAGAAAGACTGACGAAGGGAATTGACCTTATTAGCGAAGAAAGAAGCGAGGGAAGAAGGATCGGGAAGGGAAAAAACAGAAGGGGAGAAGGAAGAGGAAGGGGAGTGAGAGGCAGTGAGGGTGTGCAGTATAGAATACAGACGACGAGAAGAATTGGAAGAGGAGGAGACGAGGTTAGAGTAATAGTCACGTTTAGCAGTGTGGAGGAGGGACCGATAGTGCTGGTGACAGAGACGAAATTCCAGCAGCGAGGTGGGGGAAGGACGCTTTCGCCAGAGCCTTTCAGCCCGGCGAAGATATCGACGATGTAAAAAGAGACCAGGGTGAAACCAGGGGTGGTGAGGATGATGTGAAAGGCGAGAGCAAGAGCGGACTGGGGCGACCAGGTTCAGAGCGGATTGAAGGGTAGAATCCCAGCACCGGGCCTGGTCGTCCACAGAGAGGGAGTCAAAATCTGATGGGAATAGAACTGCAGAGGATGGGAATTGTGCAAGAGTATCCGCTGTGATTTTCCGAGTGGGAAATTGACCAGAGTGAGGGTCCAGAGAAGTAGAGGAGGTTAGAGGTGGAACAGAGGCAGAAAACAATAAACAGTAGTGATCTGACCAGGGGAGAGGAAAAGAGGATAAGGATGAAGAGAGAAGGGGAAAAGAAGCTGAGGTAATAAGAAGATCGAGGGAATGGCCAGCCGCGTGAGTAGGGAAAGAGACAGATTGACAGAGAGAGAGATCAGAGAGAAAAGTGAGGAAGGAGGAATCCTTCGCTGACGAAGGAGAGTCAGCATGCACATTAAAATCCCCCAAGATAAGGAGATGGGGATAGAGCAAGGTGGCCTCGGCTATAGTAGCCAATAAAGAGTCCCAAGAGGTGGGGGAAAGGGAGGGAGGTGCATAAATAAGGAGAAAGTGATAAGAAATAGTGGGAGAATTTAATTTTATAAGCAGGGACTCAGGGTAGTGCAAAGAGGGAGAAGAGGCAAGTTCAGATAGGCAGAGGGAGGAGCGGTAGAGGGTAGCCACTCCCCCACCGGACCTACCCCGGCGGGACACAGAAAAAAAGGAATAACCTGGAGGAAGACAACGGTTCAGGAAGGGCTCATCCCCTTCCTTCAACCAGGTTTCAGTTAAAAACAAAATATCCAATTTATGTACTATAATTAAATCATGAATTAAGAGAGATTTGGAACGGACAGAGCGACAATTTATCAGTGCGAGTTGTAAACACACCAAAGGAGGGGGAGGAGGAGGAGGAGAAGAAGGGAGAAACAGGGTATCAGGGCAAGAAGCTAAACATGAGAGCTGACGAAAGAGAGGAGGAGGAGGAGGAGGAATGAGCATAGGGGCCGGGCGCCAACCCCAGTGGACCGGGATGGCAGCCATAACCAGAGAAAGGAGCAGGAACAAGAAGCCAATTGACACAGACGTTAAAACACTGAAAAGAGGGGCGTACCCAACCACGTAGGAGGGGGTAAATAATACAGACCGTGAACTTAGAGACCGGGAAATGGAAGTCCCGGTACTGCCGCCCCGAATCTCGCCCCAAGGAGCTCGCACAAGGAGCAGGTCCTGCTCCTTGTGCGCGCTCCTTCGGCGCGCGCCTCAGCGGCGCGGGGCGCCGCGCCAGGCAGGATGTTATAGCGCGCGAACGCCAGCGTCACTTCCGGGGTGGAGCAACGAACCTGGGGAGGCAGCAGGAGAGGTATCAGCGTGTTAGACAGCAGGTAAATGCAGGTAGAATGGCACAGACAGCCCAGTCAGTACAGCAGTAATAGCAGCAGAAATAGCAGCAGCAGCAGATGGCAGACAGTTACAGGAGCAGCAACAGACAATTCAGCGACGGGGCGCCGCACCAGGCAGGATGTTATAGCGCGCGAACGCCAGCGTCACTTCCGGGGTGGAGCAACGAACCTGGGGAGGCAGCAGGAGAGGTATCAGCGTGTTAGACAGCAGGTAAATGCAGGTAGAATGGCACAGACAGCCCAGTCAGTACAGCAGTAATAGCAGCAGAAATAGCAGCAGCAGCAGATGGCAGACAGTTACAGGAGCAGCAACAGACAATTCAGCGACGGGGCGCCGCGCCAGGCAGGATGTTATAGCGCGCGAACGCCAGCGTCACTTCCGGGGTGGAGCAACGAACCTAGGGAGGCAGCAGGAGAGGTATCAGCGTGTTAGACAGAGGCATTCCGAGGGCGGAGGAAGGCTCCCGAGGGGCAGAGGGACGGGGTCAATGGGTGGAGAGTGGGAGGAGAGAGGCTCCCCGCACAGGAGCGGGGCTGAAAATCAAGCTAAAAAATACCGCGAGTGAAAAGCTCGCATTAGAGCCGATTTAAAGGGAAGAGAAACCATTTCCGTCAGCAATGTACAGCAAAACCGGGGAAACCTACAAAACGTGAGCAGTGTGATACATGTGCACAGAACAAAATAGCAAATAAAAATTAAAAATGACCCCAACAAAATTCTAAAAAATTATAATCCAGCTGGGCAACAGCGATATCAATGGGCAACAATAAAAAACACTCCCTGGAAAGCTCAAAAAAAAGGAAATGATTTTTGGAAGGGTCTACGCTCCGTAGACCCTTCCAAAAATCATTTCTTTTTTTGGAGCTTTCCTGGGAGTGTTTTGTAATGTTGCCCATTGATATCACTGTTACCCAGCTTGGTTATGTTTTTGCCCCTTTTTTCGAGGTCATTTCTGAGGTTTATGTGCCCTTTTGTCTCCATACAAGGCGAATGAGCCCACAGTAAAATTGTGCAGTGCAGGGTTTCTGACCCGTTCGGCCAGGTTTCCTATCTCCAGGGACTGCACTGTCTCTGTGGCCACAGTGTGGTGCAGCAGACACAGCCAGTACCTGTAGGACCAGAGGGTCACAGGTTCAAATCCCAGCTGGGGCTCCTGCCAACCCAGTCCCCATATTTTACCCACCACTAAACAGGGATAGTAAAGACACTCCTTTATTGCAGAGAACATAAGCATGGTTCAAACACCTATATTTTACCCTACACCGCATACACACCAAAACAATGGGCATTACCTACAGCCGAGTCCCCCAAATGCAGTCCTGGAGTGCCACAACTCAATCAGGTCATATGTTGTTTCCAAGATAAGGACATGTCAGCATGTTGGCGGAAGGGTACAGGTGGTGGAGAGGGCAGTGGCTGCTAGCCACAACAGACAGTGGCCTAGCCCTGTGCAGGCTGGCACCGTCCACTGCAACAGAGAGGCTCTGTCGGATGTACAGTCATGGACTCCCCAGGGAATGCAACTTATCTGTGGCAGCATGGTGGTGCAGTGCACACAGACAGTGTATTCAAAAACAGAAGGTCACAGGTTCAAAGCCCAGCTGGGGCTACTGCCAATCCAGTCCACATATTTTTTCCACAACTAAACCGTGATAGTAAGGACAAACCTTTATTGCTGAGAACATACGCATGGTTAATACGCCTATATTTTACCCCACCGAGCACAGACACCATAAACAGGCGCATTACCTAGAGCAGAGTCTCCCAAATGCAGTCCTGGAGGGCCACACACCATTCAGGTTCCATGCTGCCTCTAATAAAGATGCCTGTGCTGCATATCTATGCACCACCCCATGGTATGCAGATGTAGCTCATGCATATTCATGAGGGACAGCATGAAAACCCGAACAGTGTTTGGCACACCAGGACTGGAGTTGGGAACCTCTGCCGTAAAGCAGCAGCCAACAGGGGCAGACACACCCACACCCACAGGCCCCATTGACCAATGCCTCCTGGAGAGGCAGGACATTGGGCCCTGCATGCATCTCCCAATACTAGCACTTGCATACCTTATCAATGCAACCCTAAACCTGGGTATACGTTACACAGCTCTCAAACGTTTGCTATGAGTACTGGCAGATAGAAATTTCTACGTTAAGCACAGTTTGCTGATTGAGCTGCATCATAACAATCATTCTGATGTCTGCGGTGTGTGCTTCAGGTCTGGTCTCTGACGGTGTTTACCACCCTGGGGAGTGACCCCAACAGTATTGCGTACCATATCCATGCCTGTACTGTGCCCAGGACTGGTGTGGTGGGCATGGCTGCTGAACTCCTCTATAGTAGCACAATGCTGGCATAGGTGTCGGAGTGTGTGTCTGTCTATACAGTGTGTGGTGACTGCAAACACCTTCCACAGCCCACACTGCCAGCACTGTTGCCAGTATTGGCCTGCCAATGTGCATAATAAGGAGCAAGGTACCATGGGTATAGCCCGGACAGGGTGGCCTGGCCAGGTGCATCTACACAGGGCATAGGGCACTGACTGGGACATTTTAGTGCCCGGCCACCACCTACACAGACAGGGTGACCTCAGTATGTCCTGTTGGGAGATCACTCTCACCCTGACTGTGCAGTGACAACAGCATGGCTAGGCACCCCCATAGTGCTATATAGTATTTCTCTCATGTGATATTTATGGGTTTCTCTTTGGGGCCCAGTCACTGACTTATCTGCTTGTGTGTACTGCCATCCCAGTTCTGGGTGCATGCATTTCCACCAGGAATGTGCACTATGGACTAACTAGCAAACTGTTTGCAGCTGGTATGTGTCTTGATGGAGTGCCTTGCAGGGTGCAGTGGCTGAAGGCTTGCTGCAGGAGAGTATCAGATAGTGGTGGGGTGCAGCTTAGCATATACCGGCCTAATGTCTGTCTGCTATTGTGTTATGGTTAGGTACAGAGCTGCATTGCCTGCCCTGAAGGGTGTCTTTTCTCCAGCAGGATGGGGTTGATGGTCCCCTCTACTGCCACCATTGCAGGGAGGTAGAATGTGCATCTGTTGATGGGAGACCCTGTTTGCCACCCTTAGCCCTGGAGGAGGAAGGTGTTAATCCTCCTAGGGTTCCATAGGGGCAACACCTGACTGAGACAGACAGATATATCCAAGGTGTTTCTGCAGAAACTACCTATGCTCACACATTAACACTGCTGTGGACCTGCATCATAGCCTCTTTCAGACATGGAAGGTGCTGTGGACCTGGTGCTGGGCGCCTCACCGCACCCTCAGGGTGAGCACAGTACCCGCACAATGTGACGGTGTTTAGCTACTCTGTGCCAGTAAAACACACGGTCTGTACACCCTACCAGGCCGAGGTGCTGTGGGGGTGCACATAGTCACTTCCCCCTACCAGGCCGAGGTGCTGTGGGGGTGCATACCCCATCTTGTGTTTATCTGTGGACAGCTGATTTGCATGTGCAGTGCATCATGGGTACGGGTGGGCTAACCCTATCCTGGTGACCACAGCAGATTGTCTGTGTGGTGACGTGCAGGCTCTCTGCAGCCAGCCAGGGGCTTGCTATCAGCTATAGAGCTGTAGCCCAATGGTTACTTCACTGCCTCTGAAGCCAGAGGTCATGGGTTCAAACCCACAGTGGGGTCCTTTGAAAGGGCTGGCCAAAGCATTATCTCTTTTTAATGTACATTTTTGCTGCCAGCAAAAACACCCTCAGCGTACTGTACCCATAAGGTGTCTCTGAGGGCGCTTTATAGGGCGCCCTATAGGGCACCTTATGGTTCCCATCCATATAAGGTGCACTATACATTATCCTGTGACGCAACCTATAGGGTGCCCTGTAGGGAACATTTTAGGGTGCCGTGGCGGACAGTGCACTTTATAATGTGCCTTATGGAGTGCCTTATAGGGTGCCTTATACGGCATTTTCAATTACGGCACGTGAGGGCGTGTTTGCTGGCAGAAATTAATAAAATAAAAATAAAGTGCTGCAGGAAACAAAATGTACATTGCAAAGCTGATGCCTCAGCCAGCCTTATGTATTAGGCACCCTGGGGAGCAAACTCATGACCCCTGTATCAGCAGTCAGTGCCTTAACCATTGCGCTCCACTGCTGCTCCTCCTTGCATGTCAGCGCACCTACTTATGCCTTTCATTCCTTACACTGCACAGTGCTGCCATCAAAAACAGTACTCTGACCTTGCGGTACCTCATACGGCACCCTATAAAGCGCCCTATAAGCAACATTCTAGGGTGCCTTGGCGGACAGTGCACTTTAAAATGTGCCTTATGGGGCGCCTTATGTTAACACGCTTTGAGAGTGCGTTTGCTAGTAGTGATAATTAAAATAAAAATAAAATGCCTCCTAAACCAATCTTCCCCATAAGATGTGATGCCTTAGCCAGCCTTGTTCATTGAGCACTGTGGGGGATTGAATCCCTGATCCCTGCACCATTGGTCAGTGTCTTAACCATTGTGCTGTGGTCCTGTTCCTGTGCTTGCACATCAGTGTGCCCCCTTATGCCTCTCAATATTAAAATGCCTCCTAAAGCAATAGCACCCCACCTTATGCCCATCAATATTAAACTGGCTCCTAAAGTAATGCCTCAGCCAGCTGTTTTCGTTGGGCACTGTGGGGGATTAAACCCCTGTTCCCTACACCAGTGGTCAGTGTCTTAACCATTGTGCTGTGGCTCTATTCTTCTGCTTGCACATCAGCGTGCCACTTATGCCTCCCGCGCAGCTTTCTCATGCGCTAATGTGCGGGGCGCACATGGGCGCCGCGCACCTTAGCGCATATTTAAATCACGGTTTTTCTTTTTCAGAAAGAAACGCCCACTCCTTATATGGCACCTGCACACTAGCAAGGCCCGCACATTAGCGGGGTTTTAGTTAACATACCCCTTAGACTTTAGGAAGACTAACTTTGCCAAGATGGGCCAATACCTCAGGGAGTTGTTAGCAGGATGGGAACAGCTGGGGGATGTAGAAAAACAGTGGGCAAAACTGAAAGGGGATATTTTAAGGGCAACCAACCTTTTTGTTAAAATGGTAAATAAAGGTAAAAGGAAGAGGAGACCACTATGACTTTCAAAAGAAGTAGCTGAAAAGGTGAAGAAAAAGAGGGAGGCCTTCATGAAATACAAGAGATCACAGAGAGAGGAAGACAGGCATCTATATTTGGAAAAACTTACAGAAGCTAGCAAAGTAGTCAGGAAAGCAAAGATTCAAAAAGACGAGGAAATAACCAATGCAATAAAATGGGGGGATAAGACATTTTTCAGATATGTTAGTGAGAAGAGGAAGGGCAAAAGTGGTATTGTCAGACTCAAGGGTGAAGGGGAGGAATATGTAGAAGCTGATGAGGATAAAGCGGAATTGCTTAACAAATCTTTCTGTTCTGTGTTCACAGATGAAGAACCAGGAGCAGGACCTCAGAGAACACTCACAAACAGGAACAGAAGTGACGGACATTTTGAACAATTTTCAGAAGACTTTGTTCGTGAGAAACTAGCTCAATTTAAAGTAGACAAAGCGATGGGACCGGATGGGATACACCCTAGAATACTGAGAGAACTTGAGGACGTTCTAGCAACTCCACTGACTGACCTTTTAAATGCCTCGTTAGAGTCGGGAGTAGTGCCAAAGGACTGGAGGGAGGCTCATGTGGTGCCTTTACACAAGTAAGGATGTGGTTGAAAACTACAGGCCGGTTAGTTTAACTTCGGTGGTGAGTAAATTATTGGAAACACTGCTGAAAGAGAAAATAGTGAGGTTTCTGGAGTCCAGCGAATTACAGGATCCGAGGCAGCATGGATTCACCAGAGGCAGGTCTTGTCAGACAAATCTGATTGATTTCTTTGACTGGGTGATCAGGGAGTTGGACCAAGGGAGAGCCCTATATGTGGTGTATTTAGATTTCAGTAAAGCCTTTGACACTGTTCCTCACAGGCGACTTATAAACAAACTGAGCACCCTAGGGATGGACCCTAAAGTTACTGCTTGGGTTAGAAATTGGTTGGGTGGGAGGCGACAAAGAGTACAGGTAAATGGAGCTCACTCTGAGGAGAAGGATGTTACCAGTGGTGTGCCACAGGGATCTGTCCTTGGTCCGATTCTTTTAACATCTTTGTTAGTGATATAGCGGAAGGGCTGTCGGGTAAGGTTTGCCTCTTTGCGGATGATACCAAAATCTGCAATAGAGTAGACACCCAGGAAGGTGTAGATAACATGAGGAGGGATCTAGCTAAGCTTGAAGAATGGTCTAGAATTTGGCAGCTGGGATTTAATGTTAAAAAATGTAAGGTCATGCATTTGGGCTGCAGCAATCCAAGGGAGCAATATAGTATAGGGGGTTGAAGTACTTTTGTCCTCTAAAGAAGAGTGGGACCTAGGCGTGGTTGTGTCTGATGATCTTAAAGTAGCTAAACAGGTAGAAAAGGCGACGGCAAAAGCTAGAAGGATGCTTGGGTGCATACAGAGAGGAATGGCTAGCAGAAAAAAGGAGGTGATAATGCCTCTGTATAAGTCTTTGGTGCGACCTCATTTGGAGATTAGTGTGCAATTCTGGAGACCGCACCTTCAAAAGGATGTGAACAGAATGGAGTCGGTGCAGAGGGTGGCTAATAAAATGGTTAGTGGTCTTCATTATAAAGCATATGAGGACAGACTTAAGGATCTTAATATTTACACTGTAGAGGAAAGGCGGGATAGAGGTGATATGATTGAGATGTTTAAATACCTCCGTGGCATAAATGTTCAGGGGGAGAGCCTCTTTCAATTGAAAGCAAGTTCTGCAACGAGGAGACATGGGATGAGGGGGGATAGATTCAGGAGTGATATGCAGAAATATTTCGTTACAGAAAGATTGGTGGATCTGTGGAATAGTCTCCCAGTGGAGGTGGTAGAGATGAGGACAGTAACTGAATTCAAAAAAGCATGGGACAAACACAGAGGATCTCTAAAGGAAAAAAGGGGGCTGTTGTAGTTGTTGATATGGAAGGACAGACTAGATAGGCCATGTGGTCTTTTTCTGTCATCATGTTTCTATGTTTCATTGGCATTTCATGTTAAATAATCTGTGGACCCCAATGTGATTGTTTTCTTATTGTCTGAGTACTTAGGACAGGAGGAAGTACCTTTTTGTATCTATTCCTCTCAGTGTGGCGCTGCATGCAGAGTCTGGCTTCTTGGGGGAGTTCCACTTCAGTTTTCGTCTGCGTATTTCTATTTTTGTTTATAGTCCTTTGTTCTCTATTTTTTGAGGATCTGCTTGTGTTTTGTGTGTGTGACTTAGGTAGTTAGTCTTTGTCTCACCCATCTTCCTCAACTCTACTCACCCAGTTAAGAGGGAAAGTGAAATTTGACAGTTTATTTTCATCAAGAAGTAATTACCCCTTAACTGATAACTAGCAGTTCACCGGAAAGCAAACAAAAATAATAGCATAAAGTATTCCAAATAATCCTAAAGACATTTATATTAGTTTAGGTATCCCTATAACAACTCTAAACAACTAAACTGACTAATACAAAGATTCAGAGAGCAGTCCAGCAGTGAGAGAGGGGCTATCCAATCTTTTGCATTCAGTGCCACATGTCTGACTATCTCACAGTTGGTTTCAGGTCATACATGTGCACTCAGTGTAAAGAGATCCTGGCTCTCAGAGGATGAGTCCAATCTCTGGAGGATGGAGTAGCAAACTTGGAGGAGTAGAGGAAGACAGAGCTATATAGGGACATAGTAGAAAAGTTCCACCTCCAGTCTGGCAGGCTCAGTGCAGCCTTGAAGGAGAGAGGCTACCTGGAAGGAAAGCATCCCCTTTGTGTGGCAGGAAATTATCCTATAGCCAGGACCTGCCCTCTGGGGGATGCAATACTCTTTCATATCAAGGATGTCTCTCCAGGAGCTTCTGCCCATGAGGGAAGGGTTAAGATGGACATTTTAGTTGGTGATTCAGTCATTAGGCATGTAGGTAGCTGGGTAGCTGATAGGGATGAGGATCACTTGGTCGCTTTTCTGCCTGATGTGAAGGTAATGGACCTCATGCATCACCTAGATAAGATTCTAGACAGTGCTGCTGAGGAGCCGGTTGTCTTGATACATGCAGGCATCAGCAACATAGTAAAGTGTAGAAGGAAAATTCTGAAAGTCAAATTTAGGCTTTTAGGAAGAAAACTGTAATCCGGAACCTCCAGGGTAGCATTCTCAGAAATGTTTCCTGTTCCATGTGCAGGACCCAAGAGAGAGCTCTAGAGTCTCAATGCATTGATAAGACGATGGTGCACGGAAGAGGGCTTTAAATTTGTCAGGAATAGGGTAGCATTCTGGAATAAGGGAGCCTTTTCCAGAAGGATGGGCTCCACCTTAACCAGGGTGGAACCAAGCTGCTGCCACTAACCTTTAAAAAGGAGATAGAGCAGCTTTTAAACTAGATATTGCAGGAAAGCTGACAGTTGCCCAGGAGCGCATGGTTTGGAATAATGTATCTTTGAAGAATCGCCCCACTAGCACAAAGACTATGCACCTCAATCAACAGATATGCATAGTGGCAAAACCTGGCTGCAGCTTTATTTACTTTAACCTTAACACAACTTCCTTAATTCCATTCACCAAATTAAGTACTCACAGATTTGTTTTATTGGGAACTAGATGGTAGCATCCTAGTCTTATTTTTGTCCTAGTCAGTAACATAAAACAGAATTTGCTTCTAAGTCGTTGTTCAGTGAGGCTAATAGTTAATAATGAAAGCAGATCATGGCTATAGTGTCTAAAAAGGACATCTTCAGAGCTCCGAGAACAAAAAGCCAGGCAGCATGCAAGTTCTCCCTGGTGCCTTCCTGCATTTAACAGCTGGACTGTAGCTCCAGCTCTGTAAATCAGATAAATGATTTTCTTTCCAGAGAGGTTTATATAATTGTTTTTGTCTTTTCCCCAGATCAACAAATCAAACTGTTCACCTAAAAGCTGACAATCTAATTAAGCCTCACTCTGCGTTTCAACGTAATGAGGATAAGGTCAGACTCTGGTGCCTTTTATGTGCACAAAACAGAGATGAACCTACCTAAATCAACCCTAGGCAGCCAAGTGGATTTCTAGCAGGCATATTTACAGGCCACTTAGAAACGAGATATTCTGGTGCATTTTAGATAGGTAAATTTGGAAAATGAACAACGGTAGGTTAAACTTGTACTTCGCACCATCACTTTAGATAGCACAGGTGCATATTTTGAGCTGCATAATAAGTCAATAAGTGGGCACCTTCAATTTGAATATCAGCTGGATTTGTGCCACTTAGGCTTTAGACAGAAAATGTATTTTTTTCTGAACATTAAATTACACTTATTTGGTTCTATATAAGCAGTTCTACTTTTCATGGCTATACTCTGGTCCAGAATGCTATGGGATATGCTTTAGAAAATTAGCCATTTATACCGATGTTAGCGTGCCATAGTGTATGCTACAGACCACTTCATATCCTCCTAATCTCTTTAAACGTTGCCTATGGCTTTAAACTGAACAGAGTAAATTCCATGCTGCATCACACTTACAGGGCATTGGGTCCAGCATCCTGTCTCAGAGTTGCCAATCTAGGTTATTTGGGAAATCTCGGCTGATTCAATAGGAAAGTCTCTTCTCTATTGCTCTCTCCCAGAAATAAGAGGTGGCTAATTAGTTATGGGCCAAACCCAATCCCTTGTGCCCTCCTCCATGGTATCCTCCACCTGCGTTCATTTCCGCCGCTCCATTCTCCAGGACCTGCAATGGTGGCAATGATAACAAACAGCCCCGTGGTGCTTTCCATAGAAACATGACGGCAGAAAAAGACCACATGGCCTACCTAGTCTGTCCTTCCATATCAACAACTACAACAGTCTCCCTTTTCCTTTACAGATCCTCTGTGTTTGTTATGCTTTTTTTTAATTCAGATACTGTCCTCATCTCTACCACCTCCACTGGGAGACTATTCCACATATCTACCACTTTTTCCCTAAAGAAATATTTCCGCATATTACTCCTGAGTCTATCTTGCCAAGAAAACCTAGGGGAATACACTGGATATTGACTGGTTCATTTAGTTATCAACTTCTTACATCATGTAACTATTGAATCAATTTTGACAGCACTCTAAGGCAGGGGTCCTCAACCCAGTCCTCGGGACACAACCAGCCAGTATAACCACAATGAATATACATGACAGAGATTTGCATTCAGTAGTGGCAGCGCATAAAAGGCAGTGGGAGGGTAGGGGGCGTGCCGGCGCTAGGGTGCTTTGGGCCATTTAACATGAGCTAACAGGACCAAGTGCGGTAAGATGACAAGACGTCCTATGGAGAGACAAGGCCCCCTAATATGTGATAAGGTGCCCTAACATGAGACAAGGTGTCATAAAGAGAGACAAGGTGCCCTAATTTGTGATAAGGTGCCCTAACATGAGACAAGGCATCCTAAAGAGAGACAAGGTATCCTAAAGTGGAACGCATGCACCTTAAGGCAGGAAAATGGCTGTAACCAAACGCTGGATAGAGCACCAAGGAATGTCAATGTAAAGGTGATGGAAGGAAGGACAGGTGGGAGTTGATGGACCTATCATATCGGTGGGCACCTTATGTGGCAGCCAGTAAAGTGGACAAGCATGTGGGAGGCAGCTGCACCGATGCACAGGGTGGTGTCAATGTAAAGTGCTGTAATGTCAGTGTATGGCATCGGATGGGAAAGATGTGTCCTCCAGCGGAGGCAGAAGTGGCAGGATGTCTGCAGTAACAGGAGGACAAAGTAGTAGTGGTTATGTGCAGATCAGACACAGGAGAGGAGAGCACAAAGAGCCGTAATGCGGAAAAGAGTACCAGTGCAGGTCATGGAGTTGCAGCCTGCACAAGAAGCAGCACTGTACATAGCTGACAGAGGCAGATAAATGGGCTGAAGGATGGATGGCGGCTGAGGAGAGGATGGTATGGGCTGGCAGCACTGATCTACAGAGCCCTTACTGTTACAGGCATGAGAATGATCTGAGTAGCACAGTCACAAAAAGAACAAGTAGGAATCAAACTCCTGCCCCTGCATACAGAGACCTTGCACTAACCAGTAGGGTAGATGTCCACCTCTCTCTGCACAGCAATGGCTGGATACAAAGAGACTGCAGGTCACCACCTAAAATGTCTGCTGTGTGCGCCAGCATAAGGTAGCCCCACCAGTACCCATAATGCAGTGCACATGCAGAACAGCGGTCTACAGCTGATCATCGAATGGAGAATGCACTTATCTATCACCTCAGCTCAGTAAGATGCACTGACAGTGTGTGATACAAGCACAGAGCAGCTACAAACCATGCTACTGAGCAGTTTCTGTGGTCACCCTGAGGATGAGGATGGACGTCCAGCACCTGTAGTGCAAGAGGTGGTCTCTGCCCCGGATTCCCATCACTGCCAGTGTGTGGCAGATATTGTCTGCAGTGTAATATGCTGATCACCTTGTGTCCTGCAGCATGTGCCAGTCACATCTGGCTCTGATGGACAGGGACCCAACTAGAACAATGCATGTCAATACCCAGTGTTACAATGTAGATGCCATGGTGGCCAACTAATGGGGGGGGAACACAGCATCTAGACTTGCACAGGGTTGTTACTAGGGTCCTGCTGGCCCTACCAGTACCACTGGGCATAGGCCTGGAACACCTCTCACCCTAACCACCTAGGTCTATCATTCATCTACAGCAAGCACAGTCAGACTGCACCTGCTGCCCACCACTGAGTTTTCCAGCCATGCACATACCAACTGCAAAAAGTCCACATTGCATGTGCACAGAGCAACCATGTGCACCCAGGCTTGGGATATATGGCATGGCAACCTAGCAGTTGGTTCAGTGATCAGGCCCCCAGGACAGGAGGTGCACCCACATTACTAGAACCAGGCTCTATATACAACTATGTGGACATGGCCGTGCCATGGTCACTGCTCAGAGTGAGAGTGCCCTCCCAGCATGACATGCTGTGGCCATCCAGGCCATGCATGTGGCAGACGGGCACTACGACATCTCAGTCATTCACCCTACTTTCAGTGAAGACCCATCCTGACCAATCTGCCCTGTTTCAGCATATACCCACAATAATTTGCTCCTTATCATGCACATTTGAAGAAAAGACTGGAAACAGCTTAGGCACCGCGAGGCTCAGTGAGGTGTAGAAAGCCACAAATAGAATGGATAGACACACACACACACACACACACACACACACACACACACAATCATAATGATGTGCTGTGCAAAAATGGGGATAGCTGGCACTCCTGCCTGCCACCTTGGTCCCGATATCAGCTCGAGCATTGTTAATGTGTGCTCCTTGTGCGGGAGCTAGTTGCGTGCTCTGATATTAATGTCCACTCAGTGTGCTGATACTATCAGCCTGACTTTCCATGCAGCTGTGGATACTGGAGCCTGTCTGCATGGCTCATGGGTATTTGTAGCCTTGCTGACCGATTCATTGGGGGTTGCATATGTTGAGGGGAGATATGATAGAAGTCTATAAATTAATGAATGGAGTGGAACGGGTAAACGTAGATCAACTGTTTACGTTATCAGAATATAGGAAGACTAGGGGACATGCAATGAAGCTACAGGGTAAACTATTTAAGACTAATAAAAGAAAATATTTTTTCACTCAACGTGTAATCAAACTCTGGAATTTGTTACCGGAGGATGTAGTAAAGGCTGTTAGTGTAGCTGGGTTTAAAAAAGGTTTGGACAAGTTCCTGGAGGAAAGGTCCATAAACCATTATTAAGAAGGGACCCAGGATATCAATTTTTGACCTAGTACAAACATTGCAGAACCTGTGTCTTTTGGGGAAACTGCTAGGTACGTATGACCTAGATTGGCCACTGTTGGAAACAGGATACTGGGCTTGATGGACCTTGGTCTGACCCAGTATGGCATATCTTATGTTCTTATGGTGCTACACCTGCACTGTGGGTTAAAGTTCAGCCACAGGGACATGCAATGCATAATTCACAGCCAGGACCCAAACCTGTGATCTTCCACTCATATACACACCAACTGCATGCATTGAACCACAGTGCTGCCATATGGTCACAACAGTCCCTGGGGCTGACATACTTCGCATTAGACAGACTTTGGCACATGTTGCGATGTGCACTGTGCATAGGACCAGGGCATGGCTTTTATCTGCTGCAGGTGGGTGCCACTGCCCCCTCCGCCAACACCCCCACACCATGCTGACATACCCGTATGCTGTCCATGTTGGTTTTGTGCAGCCCCAGCCCATCCAACATGCGGATTGGCAGGTGCCTAGGATGCACGGTCCGGATGGGGGGAAAGAGGCATAATGGACAGCTACACAGCCCCCTCCCCAACCATCTGCCTCTGCAGGGACCCTCATAACCACCTGCCAATGATATGTCTTGGGGGAAGGATAACAGCCATTGCTGTGATATTCCCTGGGCGCCTGTATGTTGCAGTTGCCAGGGGGGCTACAGTGTCTGGCACTATTGGTCTTTTCCCCCACAACTGGGTTCTGCGGCAGTGGGAGAGAGCAGCCTGGATCTCTGCCTGGCGTGCCAGGACCCTTGGACAGCCCCATGTGGCACATTGCCTTTCTGCAACAGTAGCAAGACTCTGTGCTGCCATTGTCACTATGTGATCATGACAAACATCACAGATGGTACTGCGGATGGCAGAATACCCCTTTGTGGAGAGGCTAAAAAGGTTGGGGCTCATCAACCTGAGGAAGAGACGGCTGAGAGGAGATATGATAGAGGTCTATAAATGATTGACTGGAGTGGAACAGGTAAACATAGGTTGCTTTTTATGACATCAGACTGTGGACGGACTAGGGGACCTGCAATTCGGCTACAATATAACCTATTTGGGTCTTCTAGGTGAAAATAATTTTTTCAGTCGATGCATAATCAAACCCTGCAATCCATTACCGGAGAATGTGGTAAAATCTGTCAGTGTAGCTGGGTTTAAAAATGTTTGGACAGGTTCCTGGGCAACGGTTCATAAACCATTGCTAAAGAGGACCTGGGCTATGCACTGCTTGCCCCATTACAATTATTGGGGATCCTGTGTGTTTTTTGAGGAAACTCCTATATACTTGTGACCTAGATTGGCCACTGTTGGACACAGGATACTAGGCATGATGGACCTTGGTATGACACAGTTTGGCATATTTTGTAGTCTTATGTTCCTATGTGCTATCTAGACAGTTGCCTGGTCCCCCCCCCCCCCTGTGCACCAGCAGTCCCCACTGCATGATCCATGTACCACCTCCTTTGCCCCGATTTTCACCATCAATATAGTGCCCTTTCATACTTGGGCACTATGCTATTGCTGCTAATGGAGCACTACTATCACTCACTTGAGCTCCCCTGTCTGTGCATCACAATGCAGATGTTAAATAGGCTCTCTCTCTTCACAAAACCCTTTCCGCAAAGTTTTGAATTGTGTTAGGGTTCCTGCCGTTAAGGAGCCTGCGTTAAGGGAGCAAGCCTTGTTCCCGCCCACTCCCCGCCCATTGATCCCCACTCTTCGCCCTGTGCTCGCCTTCTCTCCGCCCACAGGTATCGTTAACACGCGCTAAAGTGGCTTTTTGGACGTGCTAAGGGCGCAGATGCATAGTTAGCGGGCGCTAATGGCACACTTGCTCCTTTACCGTGGTTTAGCAAGCATACCCCTTTGAGTTATATACCTGGCATTTGCACTACATAGTTGCATATGTATATTATCACGTTCATTTTAAATTGCTCTCTATTTAAGGCAGATACTTTTTCAAGGTCTTCAGCTGTCAGTTATGTTTGTCATATCATTAGCTAATACCACTATGTATTCAGTCTCTTAATATATATTTTTTAATGTATTTATTCACCATATTATTTTATATCATTTTTCCTCTCCCTATCTCCTTCCTTTTGTCCTTCTACCACTCTGTCCTCCTCCTCCCCCTCCCTACCTCCCTTCTAATGGATGGATCAGATGAATACTCTTTATGAAATTTTGTATGTGTATTGTGATGCTGCAAACCCTCTGGGAGCGAAAGAAAATGTTTTAAACCCGGGAAAAGTCAAACACCGACTGCAATGTCCCGAGGAACCATATAGGGGGAGCAGGAGAGACCTCCGAGGAACAGAGGAGCCACACCTCCTAGGTCAGGAGGTAGTGCCAATCCACCTCTAATCAAGAAAGAGAGGAGTGCCTTTTAAAGGGAATTTGAAAGGTTGGAAGGAACAAGAACAGGCAGAACAGCAAGAACAGGCAGAACAAGCAGAACAGGCGGAACAGGGCCGAGAAGGAAACCGGGAACAAGAAGCAGAACTACAGGAACCTGGAGTGGAACCAGGAGCGGAACTGGCAGAGTCAGGAGAAGCAGAATCAGGGGCAGGACAGCCCTGGAAAGGGGGATATACAGGAGGAGCAATAATCCCTGACCAACAGTTTCGCAGGAGGCAGCAGCAGCCTCTGAGGTTGGGAGAAAGGAGACCCTGTGGAGAAGGTGGGCCAACTCCAGCCCGAGTGAGTGGTAGCCATATTGAGAGGCCAAGGCGTGGCTGGGACTGTGAGCTGAAGCCCACAGCCAAACGCTTGGAGAGCTTAAGGCCTAGTATTCAGGCCGAGCAGGATCCCTACTGGAGCAGGCCTCAAGCTTCACCCGGAGCAGTCCAACCAAGAAGACAAGGTAACCCATATTTTACTAAAAGCAGGGTACAAACTGCGGATGTATGGGGTGTGCGAGGAGCACAAGAATATTATCCTTATGAGAATGTTTGTAAGATAAGGTGCGAGGAACACGCGCCCACTAAAAGACTTGTTAAGGTCCCAGCTGTACAGAAAGCTAAGACAAGACTCTTGCCAAGCAAGGACAGTTCACAGTATCTGAAGGCGCAGGACCGACGCCCAGTTTTCAACCCCGAGCATTGGGAAGTTGTGCGAAACATATTTAAAGAACCTTATGGCAACTTACCCACGAGCACTGATTTAGGCTCAGAGGCCTCAGAAGCCGAGCCGATGCAACTGGAGTTTGAGTCAGACCATGAGATGGATTGTAGCTTCTGTAGGAGAGGGAGCCTAGAGTCCTGTCTGAGCAACTAAGCTATCTTGGGAGTTAAGACTGTTTATCTGCTTTATCATTGAATGTGAAGATAACAGTTTTTCTTTACTACTTTCTTTTCCCTTTTTACCTGAAGTAAGGAATTTGTGTTTTGATGTTTTTGTAACCAAACAATTGAACCTTTGTGCATTAACAGGGGAAATAAAAGCCTTTTATTTTCCTCCACTCTGACCTTTTGTTTCTGTGGGATTTTTGGTGACAGAGAACGCTACCAGGCCTGAAAGTCCCTGGGCCCTGCATGATATTGGCCAAAACCCATCCATAAATATTTTTATGCCCCACCTACCTCGCTCCAATACGTTATTAACTTTGTTTTTTATTGATATTTCTCTTTTTTGTTTCTCTTGCCTTACATTTTTTAAATATTTGTATATGCTGTGCAATATGTAATGTGTGATTTAATTTTAGTATATATTTTTTGCATTATGTTTCTTCAGTGTTAACGTTTCTGTTTATGTGGTTTAATACTATTTTGTGTACATTTTTTGTGACATACATGTGTATGGGCCCGATTCCAGGATACGGGTTGTGGGGCTGCATGCCCTATTAGGACATGCAGCCCTGCAAGCCATCAGGGCCTGATTCCCCCTCTGGCTTTCCCTGTACATCCTGTGCATCAAGACGGGGAGAGTCAGTGGGGGATGGGAGAGGGTCGGGATTGGGGCGGGATGGGACAGGGACAGGTGCCGATTCAGGTCATGACCCTGTACGTCCTGTCGGGCCCGTGGAGACATGCTGATTATTCCACCTCAAAGGTGAAATAGGCAACAAAAACATGGCGATTGGGACCGGGGCCAGGTGGGGGGGGGGGGTCACCGCCACCTGATCCAGGCCATGGCAGGCCAGCCTTGGATCGGGTGGCAGGGAAAAGGGAATCATGGGTGCTTGTGCAGAGGACGTCCCCATAGGTGGCAGGGGCACGCCAGACCATCCTTGGGCCCAATTCTGGTTAATATGGGAACGTTTTGTTCCCGCGGTCCAGAATCGGGTCCAAATGGGCCCACCTTGCTTGGTGCCATCTGGACGGCCCAGATGTGCCCCTATCTGAATCGGGCTCCACATGACAGTTACTCCAATGAAGATGACTGTGTGCCAAAACACTGCTGTGTTGGGTTAATGGTTTTATGTTAAGCAGAGTTTTTTGTGAACAGCACCATTAGTTGAAATCTTTTGACTGTCCCATTTGTGGTTGGCTTCTAGTCTCTGTCAGTGACAGGATGCTGGACTTGCTGGCTTATGGATCTGACCCAGCCGGAGACTTTTTTAATGTTCTAAGAAACAGCTGATTTTATTTTGAAGACCTTGATACCAGAGGATCAAAGAAGGTCAAGATTCCTGCAGACCTTATGAAATATGACTGTTAAGTTGTTCTTTGACTTCTCCTTCCCTGAAGAACAGCTATTCTAGTTCCTTATTTCTGCTATATGTTTTCCATATTTTCTGCCCTCATGGATGAGGGTTCTGAGCTGGTATTCTTTGCAACATCAACATGTTACTACAGCCTGAACAATGAAGGCAGACCACATTATTTATTTTTTATTTTTATATATTTTAAAATTAGAAAAATTATTTCATTATTAATCACAGATACTGAGGCACACATAAAAGCAAAGCGCAAGATCACTTGATAGCAGAATAGACAGCCATCTTTGAACGATTACACTGAGAGGAAACAAACACTCAGAGGGAAGAGGTTAGTTTTAAAAAAATGAGTTGTTTTGAGTTAGCTGGTCCCATCTCCTAGCCAAGGAAAGCAGCATCTGTTCTGGATACATTTACAGGATCTTCTCAGCAGGTACTTATTATCAAAGGTTCCTCTCCAGGAGGCCATGTCTCCAAAAGAGTTCGTTTTGTGCATACCATAAGAGTCATGAGCCTCACTTCCAAGCCAGCTTATGTGGAATATGATCTCAGTCTCTCAAATTTACTGTTAATGTTTTCCATAGCACGTGCATCTTCTAAAGGGAGCTGCGTTCTGGAGTTCATAACATTTAATACCTATAGGCAACCTGTTAAGATGTGCTTGAAAACTCATTCAAAACAAGCCTGTGACTCCCAATATGGTAGGAAATATTTCTGTATTTTTATCACCCATTTTTCGGGTCTCACTGCATTTCTTTGTATTTGAGGATCTTCTCGCTCTTTCCCCTTTCTTTCATTTGTCTAATCAGAGGTCTTCTATTTGTATCAGTTGCCTTTCCCAGTTTTTCCTCCCATTTTCTGGTGGGTTCTCTTTGTGTATCCTCTGTAATCAGATACAAGGTTTACGGCATAATAACAGCAGTACATTATCTCCCTTTTCTTCATCAAGAGTACACCTAACAGTTTTTAGTCCTTTTAACATTTTCATTAGTTTTTGTGGTTTCTCTCCTGCTACAGTGGCTCCATGAACCAGTTCACCATGGCCTATGTTCTCTTCTCCTGAAGGTTTTGCGTCATTGCTATCACCATCTTTAGCTCTAGTGTGTAAGGTACCAGTATATATCCATTGTTTTCTTTTCCATTAAATTTCTACTGTAGTGTTGCCTTTCTGAGATTTGGCATAGATTTTATACAACAGGGTCATCATCTAATGTAGTCAGCAAGACCTGGGTAAGCAAATGGCTACTCTTCCCTCAGAGATACACACTTCTTAGCAGCAAACAGTAAGAACGCAAGTGCCAAGATGAGCAAGATTGATGGTCCAGTAAGCCCAGCATCCTGTCTTTATGAAAGAGCTGTCCCATCTTGTTAATCTTTTTTTACTTTTATCTGTACCTTTTCTAGTTCTGTTACTTCTTTTTCAAGGTGTAGCAACCTTAACTTCAGCAATATTTCAGACATGGTTTCGCCAAACAGTGATTCAGAGGCATGATATTGACTACTTCATTCTCTATTCCATTCCATTCTGCATTCTATTGGCTTTTTTAGTTGCTGCCGTACACTGAGCCAAAAGTTTGAAAGTATTCTTTACAATGACAATAAGATCCTTTTGCTGAAGACTAACTTACCTCCGGTCTGAGGGGCTGCTGGGTTGCCAGGAGTCATGATTGACTCAATAGCACATATTGAATTCTGCTGTTATGGTATGGTAGATTTGCTGTATAGGTCCCAAGCAACTTTTGTAGGATTTTGAATGACTTCATAATATACCTGGTACTGGAGAAGGTCTATGTTGCTACTACTGAGACTGATATGAGAATCAGAATTTTGTTTTTCATTAGTTAAGCCCTATGGGGACATATCCTAGTTCTGAACCCATTGTTGGGGAGGGGTTCCTCTGGATACTGAACATGCATTCAAAAAGAAAAGACAAGAGCCACAGCACAGTTTATATCACCAAAATAAAATTCCTTATAGTTTTATTTTGGTGTTCTCAACTGCACTGTGGTTCTTGCTTTTTTCATTTTGTTCCTTGATGGAGACTTGCATCTTCTTTCTTTCTGCAAAATATATTTACATTTAACACCGTGTTATGCCAGCATATGGCCGGTTAGCGCTGCTCAGTTGGAAATTCAGCCACTGCTCCTGTCTGGAGACTGTCAGTGAATATGAATATCATATATCATATGAATATCAGCAGTTTTGAAAACTGGGCCCTTAATATGTGGCACATTGTGTGAAAGCACAATATAGATTTGAATAATTACAATGTTTTGCTACTGACACTCTTGACAGGAATCAGAAGAATGTAAAATGAGGTTAGCGAAATGAACAGAGCTAGCTACTTAGGATGAATACATTATATAGCCTTATGGACTAAATGTGGCGATAGAATGGAACCATTTTTTGCGAAGAAGAGGAAATTAGAAAACACTATTATGACATTTAAATAAGGTAAAATGGAACAGATAAAGATATCGTAATTGTTTTAGATAGACCCCCTACAGAATAAATGAGATGACAGAAATGTGCTCTTTTATAAATAGATATTACCAAACTAGAAAACTGTGCTAAGAGTGATCAAATACTAATATCACACTGAACGTCCCAGCAAATTAAATAAATATACCTACACACAAACTTGTTGAGGATTTTTGCTCTTTTCCATAATTTTTATGGCCACAGGGTTCACCCATAAGTAAAAGGCACAGGACCCTCTTTCAATTAAAGTATCATGCCACTGAAGTAAGGTAGAAATTTTTATTATCAGGTCTGTAAAAACACAAGCTTCACAAGTAAACGTCAATGCTCTAATCTCTATATTACAAATGAGAATGAAGCAAGACAATGAATATAAAATGTCTTTATGCGCAAAGCACCTGAAGTGTCCTATGGAGGGTCCTGGGGACAGAGTCTAGCGTCACTCTCTAAGGAGGGTCTGCCCCCTTAACCGATCCTCTACCTTCCCTTATATATTCCCCTTACTGGCAGCTCTTTCCTAATCTTTCACCTATTTTTGTTATTTGTGTACTTTATTCTGTCCTCTGACATTTCTCGCTTTCTTGACATACCTGCATTTCACATCCTGTTGACCATTTTTTTTACATGTTCCTTTGTGTTCCCATCTCTACACACCTCTGAATATACTGGGGTCTTTACTTTTGGAAATGTGGTTACTGATTCTCGCTTGAGGGTCTAACACTGCTCTAGTCAGTGACTTCTATTGCCGGTAATTATGTCACTCCACCCACTCCCTGTTGATGCTATCTAGTTGCCCGTTTCTACTTGTTGCTGCTGCATGAGTAAGTGAAAAACATCTGCTATATGTTTTCCTCACACTTCTCATGTATTTCTTTTCCATTCCTTATAAGGGGTTCCACTACAAGTCCACTTGTATGATACTCCTAGGCATAGCATTTGATGGGCCATCGGGGAATGCGACCTAAAGTGTGGTTCACCCCTCTTTATTCCATTCAGACTCCCAATGTTTCAAATGTAATAATATAAGCCCAAAGCTGTATTTTTTATCAGGCTCTATAGAACGAACCTATGCACAAGAGCAGAAGCTATTCATCTATAACAACAACATATCCAGAAAACGGAAGAAAAAGACTTCAGGATGCAAATATATCCTTCTATGTGGTGGAAACTCTGCCATAGGGGAAATGAGTGCTAACACATCTTCGGTCTTAAAAAACTCCCCATAAGAACAATTTATTATAACTTAACCATATAGAAGGTATTAAAGAAGTACTTATTTAATATTCCCCAAAACCTTTGAAAATATTTTTTAACAAATTAATTTTTCATTCAGAAATACTCATAACATTATTAGAATGCATCTCCTTAGATAAGCACCTAAAAGGAAAAGTGCTTGCGAATCACTGAGCTCGCCATAGTGAGAATACTGTAAGCATAAGAGAGGTTAAAAATGTTGTAAAACTAAATAGGGTCATCAATAGATTCTGTAACTGATAAACTTATCTTTTAGCCACTGGTATCTCACACAGATCTCACATCCGACCAACAAAGATCTTCCTCTCACCTGGCTGGGTTTCTTCAGGGATGAATCAAACTCCTTGCCAGGGAAAACCCTATGCAAAGATTAGCGTCTTATATGACATGATTTTAAATCAAGCAATCGCTAATCAAAGACGAGCTAACTCATCATTGGCTAAGCCCCAATCCGAAAACATCAGACTGGGCTTCATCTTAACAGAACATTGCCAAACTGAGTGGAGGCAATATAGAGCCACATAGCCAACACCAACCCACTAATTCAGCCAGTTAATTAATTACCAGAAAATCCCCCATTTGATCTTTCCATTCAAACCAATTGGCTCCAAAGTGTTAAGAAGTGAATATCCAGCGCCATTCATCACACTGCAATAGCAGCTTTCCGCGATCACCACCTCTAATATTAAAAGGGATGAAATCAATTGCCATATAACGGAGATCTAAAAAATTATGATTATGTTGCAAACAATGTTTAACAAGCGGTGCTTCTTCCCGAGACTTACATAGATTGCTCTTATGTTGAAACAAATGAGTTCTTAATTGATGTATAGTCTTCCCAACATAAAACGTAGTGCAAGTGCAGCAAATCAAGTAAATCACATAAATAGAGGTACAAGAGGTAAGCCATTTGTGGTGAAACACACACCCATTGATTGCAAAATCACAACTTTTTCCATCACTTTGCAAAACATACAATTACCGCATTTAAACTATCCCATGAAGGATACTGATGAGAAAACTCTCCGAACAGCAGGACACAATTTGTCTCTCAAATTTCATCCCCAACTATGCAATCCATGGACTCACTTCTGCAAAGCAAAGAAGGGCTGAAAGAACCAACCATCGCTGCTTTATAGAAGAAGCTATGTATCTTGAAACTGAAGAATATTGTACCACACATGTCACATACCCTGATTCAGGGGCAGTAGGTGAACTGAGGGCTGAAGGAGTAAGGAGCCAATCGCGATGATTAGAAGAGGCACGTTTTAAAGCTTTATGAAACACCTGAACTCGATAGCCTCGATCTTTAAATTTATCTAACAGGATGTTTGCTAGAATCCGAAAATCTGAATTAGTGGAGCAGATATGGCGGCATCTCAAAAGTTGAGATTAAGGTAAACTATTTTTCAAATGATATGGATGAAAGCTGTGATATTGTAATAAAGTATTTCTATCTGTAGGTTTAGTATATAGCGTCGTAGAAAAGACATTAGAACATTTTGTTACAAGTACATAAAGAAAGTGAATTTGAAATTCATGACACTCCATTTCAAACTTAATCACAGAATTATATCCATTAAAATATTGAAAAGAATAGTCTCCCACACTGACTGCAGAATATCAAGAGCCTCTTTTTGTGGAATGGAAGTATATAGAAAGGCGACATCTAAAGTCACCATCAACTAAATGCTTGTCACTTCCTGTACTTGCTGTAAAACTTGTAGGAAGTGTGTGGTATCTTTGATATATGATGGCATTTTAGAAACCTCATCCTTCAGGAAAATATCTAGAAATCTGGTGAGACCTTATTTGGAGTATTGTGTGCAGTTCTGGAGAGCACACCTTCAAAAGGATATAAACAGGATGGAGTTGGCGCAAAGGGTGGCTATCAAAATGGTCAGTTGGCTTCATCATAAGGCATATGGGGGCAGACTTAAAGATCTCAATATGTATACTTTGGAGGAAAGGCAGGATGTGATGCAGCAAACCAGCAGGGGAGAAAAAGAAATGTTTTAAAGGTAGAAAAAAAGGCGCACAAACTGCAATATTCACAGGAGCCTGATAGAGGGAGCAGGAGAGAGCTCTGGAGGACTAAGGAGCCGCACCCTAGAGGGTGTAACCTGGAACCAGCCAGCCTCCCAATCAAGAAGAACAGGAACTCCTCTTAAAGGAAGTGAGGAGGACAGAGAGAGGGAGGAGTATGGGAGAAGCAGCTGGGGCAGCCAGAATCCAGAGAGGAAGGAGTATGGGAGAAGCTGCTGGGGCAGCCAGAATCCAAGGTGCCAAAAGAACCAAGAAGGCAAAGAATACAGGAGGAGCAGTTGGAGTGGTGAGAGCTTTGAAGGACCTGACTGGAAGGGCAGCAGAAAACCGGTTACGCTTCCAGAAAGCTGCAGAGACTGGAGAATCTACAGGTGCTACAAAATTGCTCAATTCAACAAAAGAGGTACAGAGAAACTACATTGTGATTGCTGTGGGCATAACCCAGATCATAGGGTGAATACAAGGCAGAATCTATATAGCAGTAGGCCTCAAACCTCAGCTCCATTGAATAGGCCAGAGTTACAATGTAACAGACAGCCTGCAGTAGACAGCCTTTGGATAAAGTAGGAATCAGAAGCTCCCTATAAAAGCTCCTCTGTTCAGAAAAGAAGGCTTGGAAAGTTTTTAGTGAATGGGAAACTTTTAATAATACCTACTTGTCAAGAGGTATATGAAAAACTCCCAGAGAAGAGAGAGTCAGTCACACTATAATGCATACTCCTGGCAGACGGCCCATGCTAGACTCCCGCATTGGAAACTCATTCAGCAGTTGACTGAGAAACCTAGCAGTACCTCCCCGATAGCTGTTAACCATAACACAGATAGTTTCAGCTGAGGAAGCAATGCAAGTGGAAGAAGGAGAAGTCTTCCCCATTGAAGAAATGGATTGTAGTTTTTGCACACCAGAGGCAGCTTAGAATGCTTGAGTGACTAGTAGCATTGAAAGCCGGTGTGAAAATTTTGAATGCTTATTTTTGTTATAACTTTGCTGTGAAATGAACAGTTTTTCTGTTGAACCCGAATAGAGTTTATAACCTGAAGTAAAGGACATTTCTGTTTATGTTTGAACCTGATCCGTTGGAACCTTTTTTGTGCATATCAGGGAAATAAAGCTTTTAAATTCCCTCCACTCGATGACCTATTTGTTCTTGGGGTACCTTTGGTATTGTAAGGACGCTACCGAGCCTCGCCAACCTCGGGCCCTAAAAAGAAAGACTTACCAAGCCCCACCTTTATTATATTCATGTCCAACCTGCCCTACCTATTACTAACCACTAGGGCGACGTTGTGACAAGGAGAGAGGAGATATGATAGAGTTGTTTAAATACTTTACTTCCATAGCATAAATGCGCAGGAGGAGAGTCTTTTTCAACTGAAAGAAAGCTCTACAACGAGGGAACACAGGATGAAGGCAAAAGGGGATAGACTCAGGAGTAATATGTGGAAATATTTCTTCATGGAAAAAGTGGTAGATGTGTGGAATAGTTTCCTATTGGAGGTAGTAGAGACCAGGACAGTATCAGAATTTAAGAAAGCATGAGACAAACACAGAAGATCTCTAACGGTAAAAAAGGGACTATAGTAGTTGGTATGGAAGAGCAGACTGGTTAGGCCGTATAAGCTCTTTCTGCCATCATGTTTCTATATTTCTAAAGTGCAGTAAACAGTTAGGGGCTTGTTTACAAAGCCGCGGTAGCGATTCGCGATCGTTATCGGAGCCGCGGCCCCATTGAAACGATAACGATCACGAACCGCTACCGCGGCTTTGTAAACAAGCCCCTTAATGTGGATATTAATTGTTACCACTTGGTAAAAACAGCCATGCAGTAAAACACCTATTCTAACTGCTTATGTGGATTGGGCAGAGACCAGGCATGGCCACCACAGACAGCAAGCGTGCAGTATATTACAGCATATTAGCTGTCATGACTGCCAATAACATGGATGCACTTTATGCCACCTCAGGAGGTACCATTAACTGCAGCCACGCGACTGATAGTCCAGTAGCATGACCCTGGTGATACCCTTTAAAAAAAAAAGCAGTTGCCACAGTAACTCAATCCTTACCCCCCCCCCCCAAACAGCCTTGCTCTCCCAATATGAATCCTCTATACAGCAATATCCCACTCCAATCAACACCCCTCCAATGCAGACCTTCCCAACAGGATCCCTCATAAAAGAAACCCCCAAAAAGGAAGATCCTCCCAATAGAAGCTCCCTGCAGAGCCTCATCCAATGTTCCCCTCACTTTCTTATCCCTCTAGAACTCACCTTAGGATTTCCCTATCGTCTAGTTGTCCCAAGCGGGAGCAGTCCTGTTCTGCACTTGCCCAGTTCCAAAATGGCAGTGATGACTCTAGTGGTAATCTGAATGACTCTATATAGGAGTGATTGCCACTATATGGAAGACTGACCCCCTACTGATAGTGATAGTATCATCACTGCCATTTTGGAATCCATTGGCTACCATGTGGGAGTGGAGTGGGACTGTTCCCACCCAGGACCACCATGGAAACCAACAGGTGAGCTTCAAGAGAGGAAGGATGGAGGATGTGAGGGGGGCAGGTCAGGATAGGGTCTATAGGGGGATTCTATTGGGAGGGGTGCTAATTGGGGGGGATCTGATCTGAAGGGAGACGTGATGCAGGTTGCACCACCACTGCATCTGTATTTTATTTTAAACATCGGGGCCTGGTAAATGCAGGGCAGATGCAGGACACACCTCCTGTAATTCCCACACAGGCTTTGTACTTAACACACCTTAGGTTTTGTACTTAAGATATGATATGTATAAAATCGAACCACACTTTAGTAAATATGCCCCTTAAAGAATAATGTATCCCTACTAAGACTGGAAGATACTTGAAAGTCTAAAACATTTGGCATAAAGGAAGTATAATCAGATTGGTTGGAACAGAGGACGTGTTGCAGCTGATCATGGGATGGTGATTAGCACCATTGTCCTTTATATTCCAGCCCCGTGTTTGTTCCAAGTAAAGAATGCAGACAGATTGCCCTTAAGGGACATGTGCACAGTGAGTTGGTATGATGAAACCGGTTCTTTAGATATAAGTTTTAATATGCTTATTTAATGAAAAGTTACATAATAAATAACAATTTTCTTTCATTTTCATTTATTTCATGTATCACTTGCCTATCACACAAGTTCTAAGTGAATGTGTTTATAGGAAATGCTTGAGGTTTGGATCCTGAGGAAGTTTTAACGAAATGGTGGCCAATGTCAATCTTTACCTTGTGGACATACAATATGAGAAGAGAAGAAAAACTATATTATTCTAAAAGACGTAGGATCTGATATTTAAAAGCCCTTATCTGGGCAATCATGGAGGTTATCCGGATAAGGGCACTGAGCGAGATATTTGGATAGTGCTATTGAATATTTCCACAGACCACCTCTGCACTCTCTGGATGGTACCGGAGTGGTCCGGAGGAGAGCAAGGGTGATGCTGGTTACTATCTAGGTAAATTCCAACCTATTCTTGGACAGTACTGATTCCAGATACTGCCACTGATTGCCTGGCGGATATTTGACTCCCGTGGCTGACTGCTGCAGTATTTCAATATCAACTGCCATGAATAGCAGGTCGTTAGTTTATGGTTCTAAGTGATATGATATAACATCTATGAATTAATAACAGACTTTTTTTTACCAGTGATTAAAGTTATGTATCCATTAAGGTGAACTAAGCACTTCTTTGGCTTATATTTGAGGGGATTTTCCTCCTATTAAAGTCGATAATACTGTATATTAGCTTGCAATCTAATCAAGACAGACAGTAAAGTAGATGAGAACAAGGGAACAATAGAGAAGGGTAATGAGACAGAAGGAGAACAAAGGATTGAGATCCAAAAGTGGCCTGAAAGAGGTGAGCCTTTTGCTTGGATTTAAAAAGAGGGAGAGATGAAATCTGATGTAACGATACTGGTGGTTTGTTCCATGCACAAAGAGCAGCAAGGTGAAAGGATCAAAGTCTGGATTTGGCAGTGGCAGAGAAGGGCATAGAGAGAAGAAAGCCAGAGGAAGAACGGAGTTCACGAGAAGGGATGTAGGGAGAGAGGAGAGAGGAAAGGTAGTGAGGAGCAACAGAATGAAAGCATTCATAGTCAGACGGAGAAGTTTGTATTGGATATGGAAATGAAACGGAAGCCAATGAAGTGATTTAAGAAGAGGGGTTATATGAGTCTAATGGGACTGATGGAAGATTAGCCATCAGCAGAGTTTTGAAGAGACTGAAGGGGAGAAAGGTGACTCAGGAGGAGACCAGCAAGGAGGAGGTTTCAATAATCTAAGCGAGAGGTGATTAAAGAGTGGATAAGTGTTTTAGTAGTCTGTTCAGAAAAGAAAGGGTGAATTTTGGTAATGTTATAGAGAAAGAAACGACAGTCATTTGCTATCTGTTGGATATTTGTGGAGAAGAAGAGGGAGGAGTCGAAGATGAACCCAAGGTTACCTGATGAGGAAACAGGAAGCAGAAGAGTGTTATCAACAGAGATAGAGGAAGGAGAAAGGGGGGAAGAAGGTTTGGGAGAAAAATAAGAATTTCAGTTTTGGCCATGTTCAATTTCAAATAGCGATGAGACATCCAGTCAACGATGTCAGATAGGCAGGCAGATATAAGGGCTTGGAGTGTAGGAGAAATATCAGGTGTAGATAGATAGATTTGAGAGTCATCAACATAAAACTTATATTGAAAACCATGGGAGGAGATGAGAGCACCAAGGGACTAGATATAAAGAGAGAAAAGGAGAGGGCCTAGAACAGACCCCTGGGGTACATCAACTGAAAGAGGGATAGCAGTAGAGGAGGAACCACCAGAACAGACACTGAAAGAGCACTGGGAGAGATAAGAAGAGAACCAGGACAGTACAGAGCCCCTAAAATCGTGAGACAATTTAGCGAGGAGAAGGTGGTGGTCAACAGTGTCAAAAGCAGCAGAAAGGTCAAGAAGAATAAGGACTGAGTTAAAGGCCCTTGGATTAGCCAGGAACAAGTCGCTGGAGACTTTGGCAAGGGCTGTTTCAGTAGAACGTAAGGGATGACAACCAGACTGAAGTGGATCAAGAAGAGCTTGAGATGAGATAAATTCAAAGCAATAGTGGAGAACTGCACATTCAAGAATTTTGGAAATGAAGGGATTAAGGGAGATGGGTCGATAATTAGAGGGACAAGTAGGGTCAAATGAGGGTTTCTTGAGGAGAGGTGTGATCACAGCATGCTTGAAGGTTGCAGGGAAAGTAGAAGTGGAGAACGATAGGTTGAGAATGTGTTTGATGGAAAGGATTACAGAGGAGGAGATGGAATTAAGGAGATGGGAGGGGATAGGATCAGAGGAACAGGTAGTAAGTTAGAAGAGGAAAGAAGATGAGAGGTTTCCTCTTCAGAGATCTTAGAAAAGGAAGAAAGGGTAACAGAGATTGAAGGGAAAAGTTGGTATTGAAGAGGGGGAAGAGGGGAATTGGAGAGTAATCTTGTGGACTTTGTCATGGAAATAGTCGGCAAGGGTTTGGGCAGAAAGAGAAGGCGGGGTCAGAGGTGGAGGTGCCTTGTGCCTTGAGGAGAGAGTTGAGAGTAGAGAAGAGATGACGGGGGTCAGAGACAAGAGAGTTATATGGACGTAGAGGTTTTGTTTGGTGAGAGCAATAGTGGATTGGAAGGAAGCAAGCATGAATTTGAAGTGAAGAAAGTCAGAAAGGGAGCAAGATTTGAGCCAAATACACTCAGCTGAGCATGCACAGGAGTGAAAATAGCGGGTAGTTGAAGACAGCCAGGGCTGAGATATAGTGCACCTCACAGGACAAATAATAGGCAGAGGAAGAGTATCCAGAGCAGAGGAGAGAGCAGCATTATAGGAAACTATAGCTTCAACAACTGAGTTAGAAGGCAAAGAAGAGGAGAGAGGTGATGAGACTGTAGTGGAGAGAGCCAATAGATTGATAGCACTGAGATTCCTGAAAAGGTAGGAAGAGACTGAGCAAGAATGAGGTGGGGAATGATGAAGAGTGAAGCTAAGCAGGTGATGGTCAGATAAGGGAAGAACTGAGCTGCGGAAATTAGAGGGTAAACAATTAGAGAAGAAAAGAAGATCAAGGCAATATTTTTAATACTTTTGGAGGTAATTCTGTAGCAGGGAGCCTAGGTTAAGGCAACCAAAATGCACCTGTTTTTACAAAGAAGCACCTACATGTCTGTATAAACCACTGGCATATGTGCAGAGATGGTGCCTTTAGTTCGGGCACATGCATTTGTATCTGTGCTATAGCAGGTGCAAATGAATGCATGTGACATTTGCAGGTACGTGTGTAAATTTTATAATCAACACATGCACTTGCAAATTCTGCCCAGACCGTGCTGCTGGCTACACCTACTAGCAAAGTACACGTCTACTGGCAAAGTGCATGCCTTCATGCCAGCATGCGTACTTGTACATTGATTGGTATTTTAGAAGAGGCCATTAACGCGCCAGAACTGCAACATACACCCAGCCGTTAATGCCTCTATAAAATGACTTCCCTACTGTGCCAAAGTATATTCTCTTTCTGCATTTGGTGTATGAGTTTATGGAGTATTTGTAGAATTATTCCTGATGTTATATCTGTACCTTGCATAGGGATAATCTGGGTATCTGGTAGGACTGGATTGATTGAATGATGATCCTAGACTGGAATAATAAGGCCTCCAAAATGCAGGGGGAAAAATGACATAGTCCTTAAGTTTCCATTGTCTACTCTATTCCTTTACATGGTGCCATCCACAGATCACCTCTCAATCATTCACAAATTAGTCACAAAATTCTACAAATAAATAAATTGGCACAGATTATAAAGAGAGCCCATTACATACTTTTGGAGCTTGACTGGCTTTTCGTGTTTCTCCGGATATGGGATGATCAGGTCGATGGCATTCTCAGGCTTCTGGAGGAGGGTTCCTAGCTTGGTCTTAATCTCCTTTGCACTAGGAAAAGAAAGAAAAAACATTATGTGCACAGCATGAGAACAAGCTCCAACATTTATGCTGGGAACATATAATGGAGCAATACATCTCAGCCATGTCATATCCTAGCACCCCACACACGTAAGTACGAGTTGGTACAGGAGTGCATCACCCCTTCTAGGTCAGGCTGGCATTAACAGGGCAATGTTTACATTGCCTGCATTGTTGCAACGTCCAGTGAAAACACACCTTTTGTAAATAGAAAACTGTACATGTTACATCCTCACCCTAAGGTATGTCTCTGCACAAAGCAAAAAACATATCCATACTTTTACCTATAAGGTATGCAGGGTAATTTTTAAATTGCTCGAGGGAGAGGATTTCATTTTTAGTTGACAAGTTGACCATAAAGAATGTAGTTAACTAGATGGCTGGTAGGCATGGAGATTGCTTGGTCAACTCAACTGCCTGCCTAGTGCAAAGGTAGTAGATCTCACACATCACTAATGCTGAAGCTGTTGAGCTACGTTTGTTTAATTTGTTTTATATTCGGCTTAAAAATACATTGCTCAAGGTGGTATTAAACCACCTTTCATAGTAACACATGAGTTTCACCAAAACTCTTGCCATCTGGTTCTCTCGCGGTGATACCTTTCCCCAGATCGCCCCCTCTTTTTCTGGCTCTTCCGTTATCTGGGAGTTTTCTTTGACTCTCACCTCTCCTTCCGCGATCACATTGCCTACGTATCAAAATCCTCTTTCTATTTCCTCCGACAGATTCGCGCCCTCAGGCCTTTTCTCATCGCACAAGCACTCATCACCCTTCTCCTTTCCCTGGTCATGTCTCATGTCGATTTTTGTAATTCCGTTTTAGCGGGTCTCCCTGCCACTCAACTTCACCGCCTTCAGCGCATCCAAAACACCGCTGCCCGTCTCATTTTCCATTCCTCCCCCCGTGACCATGTTACACCTTTACTCATCCACCTCCATTGGCTCCCTGTCAAGTCTCGTATTCATTTCAAAGTCCTGACAATCCTACATCGTGTCCTCTACTCCCACTCCCCTCAGTATCTCGCTGACCTTGTTCATTTTCATACCTCAGCTCGTTCCCTATGGTCTCTGCACCTTAACCGCCTTCATCTCCCTTCACCTGCTCACGCTCACCTTCAGTCCACTCGCTCAACTGCTTTCTTTTTCCTTGGCCCCGCCCTATGGAACTCTCTCCCCTCCTCCATCCGGCTCGAACTGACACATACTACCTTCAAAAATAAACTCAAAACCCATCTCTTTGTCCTTGCCTTTGATCTCCCTGACCCTTCTGTGTAGCCCATACCCCCCCCTCTTCCCGCTCCTCCCCTTTTCTCCTCTTGTCCTGTCGATTGGTTCTGCCTGGTTTGCTTTCCTGTTAATATTGTAATTTCCTTTCCCCTTTTCACCATATGATTTCCTTGGGTTTTTTTGCACCATGTAAACCACTCTGATATGTATTTGTAGAGCGGTATATTAAGTCACTAAACATAAACATAAACATTTCAGAACATCTCTCCTGCATTTCCTAACTAAGGGATGTAGTTACTAACATGCGTTAAGGGAATACACATTTTTTGCCTCTTAATGTGCATTAAAGGGCAAAATTATATGTAAACACATGTCCCCCCCCCCCACCCGAAGATTCCTCTAGAGTTGTACTCCAACCCCTCCTCTAAGAAGAATTTCTCTCCCTCCTATCCCCCTGAGTTTATCTTATAATTCATGGTGGTTCAACGCGTAGAGGCAGGAGCAATCCCCAGTTGCTCCTGCCCTGTGTGGTTCCAGGTTCAAAATAGCAACCCATGACCTCCAGAAGTAGTCTCAGTGCATTACCACAAAAAGCCCTCATATAGCAGCTTCACGTATAGTGGTAGTACCACAAGACTACCAGTAGAGGTTGTGCCATTGCAAATCCAGAGCACATGGGGGGGTTCCTGACAGGGAAGAAGGGGGAGGATGGTCTCTGGAGGCTTCAACATGCACCACTCCCTTTAAGATGGCTCCCCAGAACATTTGCCCACATCCAGAGAAGGACAACAAAAATGATAAAAGGGATGAAACAGCTTCCTTATGGAAAAGGGCTAGAGTAGCTAATGATCTTCACCTTAGAGAAGAGATGCCTGCAAGGAGATATATAATAGAGGTTTATAAAATTATGAGCAGGCTGAAACTGGTAAATAGGGATCAATTGTTACCCTTTAGAATAGTAAATAAAAACCCTATGAGACACTCCATGATACTAATAGGAGCACACATAAGACTAATTGGAAAAAGTAATTGTTCTAGAAATTCCCAATTACACTTAGAACTTGTTATTGAAAGCTCTGATGAGAGCAGCATACATAGATGGATCTAGAAAGGGTTTTTACAAACTCCTGGATGAAAGTCCTGTTTTTACTAAAGAAAATCCTGGAGAAGGACCACCTGCATTTGACAAATATATAAATGGAAATGGAGTAGCTACTATACCATTCACAGAAGATGATGTGTTTGAACAACTTGCAAAACTGAAAGTGGATAAGGCCATAGGACCAGATGGGATACATCTCAGGATACTAAAAGAGCTCACAGAGGTTCTTGCAGAGCCTTTAAAGGATGTTTTTAATAGATCCTTGGAGACAGGAGAAGTTCCACAGGACTGGAAAAGGGCTGATGTGGTACCTCTTCACAAAAGTGGTAATAGGGAAGAAGTGACAAACTACAGGCCAGTAAGCCTTATCTCGGTGGTGGGAAAAGTAATGGATGCACTCCTGATTGAGTCCTTTGACTGGGTGACCAGAGAACCAGATCAAGGGCATGCAATGGATGTGAGCTACCTAGATTTCAGCAAAGCCTTTGCTACTGTTCCTCAAAGGAGACTTACCAATAAACTGAACAGCCTGGGGATGGGTCCCAAGGTGGAAAACTGGATCAGAAATTGGTTGACTGATAGACGATAGAAGATGATGGTAAACGGAGTTCACTTGGATGAAAGGAAGGTGATTAGAGTTGTGCCCCAGGGTTCAGTCCTGGGACCGGTACTGTTCAATGTACTTGTGAGTGATATTGCTGAAGGAATGAATGGAAAAGTCTATCTATTTGCAGATGACACAAAAATTTGCAACAGGGTGGACTCCCCTGAGAGAGTGGATAACATGTTGAAAGATCTACAAAAGCTGGAAGAATGGTCTAATGCTTGGCAGTTAAGATTTAATGTGAAGAAGTACAATGTCATGCACTTGGGATGCAGAAATCCAAGGGAATTGTATACAATAGGAGGCAAGAGATTGGTGTGCATGGACCAGGAGAAAGACCTCGGAGTGACTGTTTCTGAAAATCTCAAGGTGGCGAAACAGTGTGACAAGGCAGTGGCAAAAGCCATAAGGATGCTGGGTTGCATAAAGAGAGGAATTACCAGCAGAAAGGAGGAGGTACTAATGCCACTGTACAAGTCGATGGTGAGGCTTCACTTGGAATATTGTGTTCAGTTTTGCAGACCGTATCTCACAAAGGATATAAAAAGACTGGAAACAGTTCAGAGGAAGGCGACCAAAATGATTTGAGCCTGTGCCAGAAGACATATGAGAAGAGACTTGAAGACCTAAATAAGTATATGCTAGAGAAGAGGAGGAAAAGGAGAGATATGATACAGACCTTTAAATATTTAAAGGGTATTATTAAACCAACAAACATTTTTCATAGATGGGGAAGCTGTAAAACTCGAGGGCATAACATGAAGCTGCAAGGGGGTAAATTGAAAGGCAATGTCAGGAAATAATTTTTCACTGAAAGGGTGGTGGATGCTTTGAAAACCCTCTCGATGGAAGTGGTGGGGGCAAATACAGTGACGGAATTCAAAATGGCATGGAACAGATACAGTGGATCCCTTTATTGCAAAAGGATAAAATCAAAAGAAATGTAACTATTTCTTATATCTCAACAAATAGGGGTGACCTGCATGGAGCGGTGGGTATACCCCTAAACAAGGGCTAGGGAGAGGTGACCTGCACGGAGCGGTAGGTGTACCTACTCTTGTCACCTTGCTGGGCAAACTAGATGGATCACGCTGGTCTTTATCTGCCATTATGTACTATATTACTATGTTGTTATTATTAGCCAGGTAGACTTGAGAGAGCCATGGCTCATCCCTGGGATCTGCTCTTTGGGATCCTGCTGGATACTTGTGACCTGGATTAGCCACGGCTGGAATCAATAGCTGAGCTTGATGGTTCTTCGGTCTTTCTTATTTTCTTATGCTCTTAACCTGTTTGGGGCTTCCTTCGTAACAGAGATGTTTTATGGATGCAAGCTACATAAAATATTTACATATTTGTGGCATATAAATATTTTTAAATAACTCATTTCTTTTACCCTTCTCTGAGCTTTATCTAGTTCCACTATATCCTTTCTTTAAATGAGGTGACCAGAACCACACGCAATTCTCAAGGTGCAGTCATATCGTCAACCCAAATGGAGGCATAATGATGTTCTCGGTTTTGTTTTCCATTCCTTTTTGAATAATCCCTAAAAATGTATTGACTCTTTTTGGCAGCCACAGAAGACTGGACTGAAAATGTCAATGTCAGTGTATTATCCACAGTGTCTCCGATCATTTTTTTGGTAGTGACACCTATCACTGAGCCCAACCCTGTGTACCTGCAGTTGAGATTGTTTCTCTATATGCATCACCTTGCACTTATCAACATTAAATTTCATTTGCTATTTAGATGCCCAGTCTCCTAGATTTACTAGATATTTCTGCAATTCTTCAAAATCCTGTGTTGTTCTTAAAGATTCTGAATTATTTTGTACAACGCACAAATTTGTTTACCTCACTCATTGCTCCTTTTTTTCTGCATCATTTATGAATGTAAAACAGCATAGGTCCCAGTACAGATCCTTGGGAGACTCCAATTTTGACCTTTTCCATTAGGAAAACTGACCATTTACTCAATTGTCTGCCTTTTAACCAGTTTTCAGTCTACAATAAGAGGCTGCTTTCTATCCCATGACTTTAATTATCTAATGAGTATCCCATGGGGGACTTTATCAAATGCTTTCTAAAAATCCACACATGCTATATCAACTGGTTCACTTTTAAACAAATGTTCTACACTGTCAGAACACCAAAAAATTGTTGGGCAAGACTTTCCTTTTGACTCGTTCTCATGAAGACATGTCTATAGTCAATAATTCTTAAAATTGTGTTCAGCTTTGGTCACCAATCTAAAAAATAAGATAGAAGAACTGGAAAAGGTAGAGAGAAATGATAACAAAGGGACTGGAACTGCTCCTTATCGAGAGCTTGGGCAACATGCCCATCAGAGTGGAGGAATAGCCTAATGGTTAGAGCACTGGCTTGCGAACCAAAAGACAAGGGCTCAATTCTCACTAGCACTCCTTGTGGCCTTGGGCAAATCACTTAACCCTCCATTGCCTCAGAAAAATCCAAGTTATCAATGTCCCTGTTTGACATGTTACCAAGTTTAGGTTATATTGTAAATTGCACATCTACACCACCAATCAAGAGCACCACTGCCAAGGGTTCAGCTGCCTCACTTTGCTTCTGGGTGAAAGAATGGCTACTTTCCTTTTGATCCTCCTCCTCCCAGATCAGTGAGCAGGCTTCCATTGCAAGGGGACATGTGGGAGGGGGAAGAAGATGGAAAAAAAACTCCTTGGCCAAAATAAAATGAAAGAAAATAGCAGCTAGGAGTCTCGGAGCTCGCCCCCTCTAACACAGGAAATCTGAATCAGAAGGAGTGGGCCCAGTAGACACTGAGCAAATGCATGGGCTTCAAGGCTCCTTGCTGTCCTTTTCTTTTGCTTCTGCCACAGGACAGGGAGGACACTGCATGAGGAGGATGGCAGCGACATGGGAAAGGGATGTTCAGTGAGATGCGGGACCTGATGGGAGGGAAGGAGGGAGATATGCTGGATAGGGGAAGGGGGGGTATGGGCACAAAGGAAGGGAAGAGACACAGACACAGACATGGAAGGGAAAATCAGAAGATACTGGACATAGAAGGGGAGGAGAAGAGGGATAGTGTTATACATGGTTTGGGAAGAGGGGCAGATGCTGGACATGGAAGTGGGAAGAGAAGAAGAGCTAGATAGAAACATAGAAATTGATGGCAGCTAAAGACTATATGGCCTATCCAGTCTGCCCTTCCATATGAACCACTGAGTTCTACAGTCCCTTTTTTCCTTTTGAGATCTTTGGGGTCTGTTTACTAAACGGCGCACTTGTACGGGGCGCACATGAGCGCTCTAAAAGAGGTATTTAAGTGCTCTTAAGCGCCCCGTACGAGTGCGCGGCACATTAACGGGTCCCGCACGCGTGCGCCGACACCGCGCACATTTGCGGGACGGTAATGTGCGAAACAGGCGTGGAAAGGAGAAATGAGGGCGGAGGAAGGCCCCCTAGGGGCGGAGAGACGGGGTCAGTGGGCGGAATGTGGGAGGGGGGAGACTCGCCGCACAGGAGCGTGCCCGAATCTCCAAAGAAATATACGCGAGTCCAACAGTCGCGTTAGAGGTGCTGGGAAGGGAAAGGAAACCGTTTCCGTCAGCAATGTGCAGCACAATACTGGAAAGCCCAAATCCGTGAGCAGTGTGTCCCATGTGCACAGATCAACCTCGTTAATTGCACAGGGCACTAACCACACGGGCGCCGCGCACCTCCGCGCATCTGTCACTCACAGCTTCCCGACGGAACGCCCACTCCTTCTACGGCACCCGCTCTGCACCGCGGACCGCACACCACCGGCCTTTAGTAAACAGACCCCTTTGTCTCATGTTTTCTTAAATTCAAATACAGTTTTTGTCTCTACTACCTCCACTGAAAAGACTATTCCCACAAATTACTCCTGAATCTATCTCCTTTCACCTTCATCCTATGCCCCCTTGTTACAGAGTTTTCTTTTGGTCGAAAGAGGCTCTTCTCCTGTGCATTTATGCCACAGAGGTACTTAAACATCTCTATCATATCTGCCCTCTCCCATTCTTCATCCAAAGTACAGTATATTGTACATATTGAAATCTATGTCTGTCCCCATATGCTTTATGGTGAAGCTCACTGACCATTTTGGTAGCCACCCTCTGCACTGACTCCATTCTGTTTATAACCTTTTGAAGGTATGGTCTCCAGAATTGCACACAATACTCTAAATTAAGTCTCATCAAAGACTTACACAGAGGCATTATCACCTCCTTTTTCCAGCTGGCCATTCCCCTCCCTATGCACCCAAGCATCCTGCTAGCTTTTGCCTTTTCTACCTGTTTATTTAGCTGCATTTATATCATGCTTTTCATTGGGTCAAGGTGGTTGGGGGGGAGAAACACATTTAACACAATGGGACATGAGACACATCCACTAATGCTTACAGGTAACATGGGGCAATGGAGGGTTAAGTGGCTTGCCCAAGACCACAAGGAGCACCTGTGGGACTAGAAACCCCAGTCCTTCTAGCCCAAGGTTACTGTCCTCTAGTGGGATTTGAACCACTGACCTTCTGGCCTGTGGTACCTTGCCCCAACCACTAGGCAACTCCTCCCTCCCTTAAGGTCATCAGAAACAATCACTCCCAGGCCCCGCTCTTCTTTTGTGGACAGAAGTACTTCACCCCCTATACTGTACTGCTCCGTTGGATTTTTGCTGCCCAAATGCATGACCCTACATTTCTTAGCATTAAATCTCAGCGGCCACTTGACTGTTATGGTATAAGAGTATTTTTTTACTTGATAATAAAATAAAAGCAATGGTTACTGCATTTTCTGTAATACTAATAGCTTTCCTATCTCTCAATCCTAGATAAATAACAATAAAGCATCTGTTTGGGGGGATATTCAAAGCGATTAATGAGGTTAGCAGATGTGCTAACCACGTTAATAACCTTGGTCGGGATATCCACGGGTGCTGCCGCTGCTCGCCCGATGATCGGGACATCCTAGCGATAACTGGGCAGTGGTGATATTGAGCCGTTATTTGGATATGGCACAGTGGCAAATGTTAAGCACATTAAGGGCTAGCCTAACCTTTGCCGCAGAAACTAACTAGCCAGCAGCTGAATAAATGCACTGACCGGTTAGCTTCTTTCCTCTCCGGCTGCCCAGGATATTCATTGCCGATGCCCGGATACGACCCCCAACATTGAAAGCATGTTAGCTGCCACTGCTGAATATCCCCTCCCCCCTTTTGTTTATATGCTCTGCATTAAATTACTTTTGATGAAGCAGATTAGAAGAACGCAAATTAAATTAAGGGGTCCTTTTATTAAAGTGTGTGACGCGGTAGCTGTTAGCATGGGACCACAGAACCGGTTATGCACGTTGGCATGGCAGTTATCACACGCTAATTCCCTCAGTAACTGCACATTGCACAATGGGGCAGGAAAACAGGTGGCAGAGAGTGGGCATGGACAGCACGTTGCAATAGAGCGGGGCACATATTGTATGTTGTCAATGCTGCAGCTAACACAGGTTCATTGCAAATACCACTGCCAATAGACAGGGTACGACTATAGTACTGTAAGCACAAAATCATACTGTGTTTTACTAGCCATGGGAGAGAGTGGGAGAATACTAGAGGAATTAGCGTTTTTCTGGTATTTATTCAATAAACGCCTATTTTAATGTTTTTGTGTCTGAGGTGTTACGTTTATCAGTTAAAATCTAAGATAAGAAGCCCCAGATATAACATCTGAAAATTCAACATGAACAGCACATATGTTCTTTGGGGAGGTTGTTCTGGCCAAACTGGGGAGCCCGCCTAACACAAGGGTACCCAAATGTTTGTAGAAGTGGCATGAGGATGGGGGTGGGGGCAAATCGCATGTTCCCAGACCGCCCTGCAGCCTCCTCTCCCACCTCTGAACCATATCACTTTGTCTTTCCCTCCAGGAACTTCAATTATCCCAAAGCAGGGGTGAAGCTGCTGTGCTTTCCCTTTCTATGGTGGCATAGCGTAGGTAATATAAGCGGAAACCACTGAGATGGGTCCCAGCGTCTCTCGTCTTCCTGGCTGGAAATGGAGCTTGAGAACACACCCTGCCTGAGTGCTTCTGCCGCGACAGGGACCAGCACCTTTTCCACACTTTGAGGTAAATTAAGTCCCACGAAGAGAATGAGAGGGAGAATGAAGCTGTGATAATATTCATGGAAAAGGGGAGTTGGAAAGATGGTGTGATTGATATAAGCCAATTCTCTGCAGTCTCGGTTTGAGAAGACTTACCTTCCCCAGCCTCTTGCAATAATCACCGTAGGCTCTTTGCAATATAACCATATTCTCCATTAAGTACTGGGGACCCTTTTTGATAATATTACTGTGCGTCAAAGTCCTTGCCAGCCATCTTAAGACATCCCTTTTGTATGTTTTGTAAGCCCATTAGAGATCACTTGTTTAGAAATCTTCAGGAAGCATTGGAATAGTGTCAGCACACTGGTATAACAGTTCCTACCCATTATGGAGGGCTCCATCTTTCTAGACCACCGCTAGACTGGGACAGTTTATATCTCTAGGAGAATCATGCAGTGTACCTATTGATACTTCCTTTTCCCAGGAGACCCTGATTGGATATTTGCCTAAGGAACTGAGTGGCATGTTATTGATAGGAACCAGATGAGCTGCAGCCAAATTGGGCTCTTCAGCTTAACCAACACTGCTGTAATTACCCCAAAGATTCTGAAGACGGCATATTTCCACATCACCCAAAATTGTGCTCCAGGCATGTAATGACTGGAGGTCACTGTTACTGTGTTGGAGCATTAAACATAGGCGTCAGAATGGGATGGGACACACAAGCCTTGGCCCCATCAAAACGTTGCCCCCCAGCAGAAAGGGCAGCCGTGATCGCAGTAGACTCCTTCTGTATGCCCGTGGGGATCTGATCTCCTGTGGGCAAACAGGAGGAGTCTTTGCCGTGATTGCAGCCATTCTCTTCTCTTCTGCCTGTGGGAGATCGGATCTCTGTGGGCAGAACAGGAGGGGAAGGCCGTGGGGGGGCTGGGTGAAGTTAGGGTGAAGCTTGGGGCAGAGTTAAGGCAGAATTTTGCCCCCCCCCCCCCCAATCAGAAAGGTGTTCTGCAGCTCCTGGCATTAAATGGAAGAAATTTCACTGTGATGTTTCCTGTGAATTAGATCCTGTCTGTACCTTTATGCTTGCAAATAAAATACACCTTTGACAGCACAGTCACTTGGCTACAGCCTGCCTTTATTACCTGGAGGTTGACTACCAACTAACAGCATATCTAAAAGATTCCTGGAGTATATTCTAACTCCGTTTTTGAAAAAAGAGGCTATGCCCTGCCACAGAGGGGCTTGGTCAGCCCCTCTCCCTCTCCCCCTCCCCCCCCCCCATACCCTGAGGCACTTCTCATCAAAGACCCCTTTTTATGGACTTTCTCTCAGGTAGGAGTTACATGAGCAAACTCATTCTTATTATGATTCCAAATAAAATAGTCACCGTGTAATCCTAAAATCCCTTAATCAGTTTACTAGATGCTGTACGTGAGCAAAATACACAAAAAGCCATTCTGTGAAGTCAAGAGGAAAACAAGGAAACAATTACTGTATAAAAACTTCCTGACATTGTGCTTTTGCATTTCAAAGAGATGTAAAAGAAAACATCAAGATTTCTGTTCTTCCAACTAGCCTGTTACTAATAGCTTGGGGTTAGGAAATGTACATTCTGTCCCCCTCAGAATTAGCCGCTTACATGTTTTCCTGTTGGGAGTCACTAAAGAGAGAGGAACTGCGAAAGACTCTCTTCAGCTGAGACAGGAAACCTTTGTACTGTGTTCCAAGACTCAGAAAACAAACCTTGATAGGAGAGAACATTTCCTGCTCACTAGCTGTCAGATTGCACCTCAATTTCATGCTTTACTATAGGGGATATTTATTAAACCGTCTTAATGTTACCGGCGCTAGTTGCAGCGTTAATGTGAAGAATGCCATATAAGGCAGTGGGCAGTCCGGCGGCAAGGTAGCAAGAATCTGTATCGCGTGATAGTGAGCACCGTGGCATGTGAGCCAAGGCACCTTATAAGGTGCCCTATAGGGCACGTTACAGGGTGCCATATGGGGCGCCTTATAGGGCACATTATAAGGTGCCTTGGCGGACAAGGCATTTTATACTGTGCCCTCTGGAGTGCCTTATAGGGCGCCTTATGCTGCACCTTAGGTTATGGCACTGTGAGGGTGTTTTTGCTGGCAGCACTGATTTAAATTACAAAAAGGTAATGCCTCAGACAGCCTTCTTAGGTAACACCTCTGCAGGATCAAACCCATGACCTCTGGAATGCCTTATAGGGTGCCTTATTCGGCACCTTAGGGTGCCTTATTTGGCACCTTAGGCTACAGCACTGTGAGGGTGCATTTTGCTGGCAGCACTGATGTAAATTAAAAGGAAAAGTCTCAGACAGCCTTATTAAATAACACCACTGTGGGATCCAGATCTGCAGTCTACAGCTGATCACAAGATGAGGTATGCACCCCCACAGCACCTCGGCCTGGGAGGAGGAACTGACCGTGTGTGTTAATGGCACAGAGTAGCTACAGACCGTGACAGTGTGCGGGTCCTGTGCTCACCCTGAGGGTGAGGTGGGGCACCCAGCACCAGGTCCACAGCACCTGGCTTGGCTGAGATAGGCTATGCTGCAGGTCCCCATCAGTGCCAGTGTGTGCTAGGTAGTCCTTGCTGACACACCCAGGATAAACATGTGTCCATTTGTATTCCCCAGTCACGTCTAGCCCTTGTGTACTATGATGCACCCAGAATAGTGCATATCCTGTGTGGGTGCCATGGTCACATGTTAGAGGTGAAGGGGGTGTTTGGACCCAACAGCGGAATATGTAGCACCACCCAACCAGCCCTCTGTGGCCCAGAGTGAGGGACAGGATCTCCCACCAACAGATCCACATTCTACATCTCAGCAATGGTGGAAGTAGAGGGGACCATCAACCCCAGTCCTGCTAGGGAACGGGCACCCTACAGGGCAGTCAATGCAGATCTGTACGCATCACATAAGGCACTGGCAGACAAGCAGAATGCTGGAAAAGCTCAGCTGCCCCCCACCACTATCTGACATTCATCAGCAGAGGGCACAGTCAGTCTCCACCCTGCAAGGTGTCCCAGCCATACACACGTTAACTGCAGACAGTCTGCTAGCTAGTACATAGTGCATGTTCCTGGAGGAACTGTGTGCACCCAAAAATTGGATGTGAGCACACACACACCAAGCAGGTATGTCAGTGATTGGGCCCCAGAAAAGGGAACCCATAAATATCACTTGAGAGAAATACTGTATAGCACCATGGGGGAGCCTAGCCATGCCGTGGCCAGTGCTCAGTCAGGGTGAGAGTGACCTCCCAGCATTACATGCCGTGGACACCCTATCTGTGCAGGTGGGGGTCGGGCACTACAATGTCCCAGCCATTGCCCTATGCCCTGTGCAGATGCATCCTGCCCAGGCCGCCCTGTCCAGGCCATACCCACAGTACCTTGCCCCTCATTATGCACATTGGCAGGCTAACACTGGAAACAGTGCAAGCAGTGTGGGCTCAGTAAGGTGTAGGCAACCACAACACACTGGACAGACATACATACACTCCCACACCTATGCCAGCTTTGTGAAACTATAGAGGTTTGTGGCAGCCCTGGCCGCCACACCAGTTCTGGGCACAGTGCGGGCATTGCCATGGTACCCAATACTGTTGGGGGTCACTCCCCAGGGTGGTAAACACTGTCAGAAGCACAAACTGAAACACACTCCACAGATATCAGAAAGGTTGCTATGATGTATCTCTGACAACAAATCGTGTTTAACCTAGGATTTGTTATTTGACATTAATCATAGCAACCTTTTGATATCTGTGGAATGTGTTCCCAAGTTTAGGACGGCATTGCTAAGGTATGCAGGTGCCAGTATTGGGAGATGCTGCTCTGCGCAGGGCCCAACAGCCTGACTCTCCATGAGGCTTTGGATAGTGGAGCCTGTGGGTGTGGGTGTTTGTGCCGCTGCTCTAGGGCAGAGGTTCCCAACTCAGGTCCTGGTGGGCCAAACACGGTTCAGGTTTTCATGCTGTCCCTAATGAATATGCATGAGATGCGTTTGCATACAATGGGGGCGGCGCATACAAATGCAGCACAGGCATATTTATTAGGGACAGCATGAAACCTGAATGGTGTTTGGCCCTCCAGGACTGCAGTTGAGAAACTCTGCTCTAGGGATTGCACATGTTTATGGTGTCTGTGCTCTGTGGGGTAAAATATAGGAGTGTATGGCGTGTTTCTTTTATCTGCAATAACGGTTCTGTCGTTCTTGCTGGGTAAAATATAGGGACATGGTTTGCAGGAGGCACAGCTGGGACTTGAACTTGTGACCATCTGCCCTGAACACACTGGCTGTGTGTACTGCACCAAACTGTTGCCACAGAGGCAGATTATTCCTTGGGGGTACCATGACTGTTCATCAGATAGACTTTGTCTGTTGCAGTGCACGGCACCCACCTAAATAGGGCTTGGCCATGGTCTGCTGTGGGCAGATGCCACTATCCCCTCCACCACCAGCACCCCTCTGCCACCATGCTGACATGCCCTTGTGCAGGTGGTGCTGGTGGTGCGCCGTCCCAGGCCATCCAGTGTGCTGGTAGGTGGCTGCCTATGGTGCATGATATGGGGTAGGGGTGCCTGCATAGACATACATGCTTCCCCCCCGGCACCGCCTGCTATTGTTATGTGCCCTTTTGAGTACTTGCTGGGTACTGTCCCCTGGGACACTGTGGGACACACACTCGTGGCCATGTTTGACCTTGATCAGTTGCTGTCTTGCTGCTTTTCCGCATCCACATTCCTATGTGTCACCTAGGCATCTGCCTAGTCCACCCTGTGTCCCAGCTTCCCCACTGCATTTCCCGCCTGCAGCCCCCTGTACTCCATTCTCAGCCTCACCGTAGTGCCCTCTCATACTTGGGCACTGTAATGTTGCTGCACATGTATCACTACTATCACATTTCTTTGTTTCCCTGCCTTTGCTGCACATTGCTGACTGAAATGGTCTCTCTCACCTGCAAATATGCCTCTAGCGCGAGGTTTTCACTGGCGCTACTGTTCAGAGCTTCATTTCACAGCGCTAGTGTGCATGGAGCCTCTCCCTGCCCACTCTCCACCCATTAACCCCTTCCCTCCGCCCCTGGGGAGCCTTACTCCACCCTCTGGGAAACCTTACTCCACCCTCTGCGCACCTTATCACCGCAGGATACGTTATCGCGTGATACATGACGTTCTCGCACGGTAACGTGCCATTATCACACTTTTACGTCACATATCGCGTGATATCATCGCAGTTGCTATGTTTGCGCCATTTAGTAAACATACCCCTATTTCTTTTTCTATATTTTAGGCTTATATACTGTCTTCCTCCTCAAATGTGGGGGCCGAAAGCAGTTTACAATTTAACGGGCACATTTACTAAAATGTGATGTTAGCAAAAGATTTAGCATGCAGGGCCCAAGCTTAAAATCCTGCACTAGCTGTTTAGCGTGCGATTGGGCATGGACTGGGCATGTTAGGGGTGGAACTTGGGTGGGTACAGTGCAGCACATTTAGCGTGGGCATCTTGGGCATGTGCTAGCCACGGCTGTTACTGTTAGCTTGATCCGCTTAGTGCCATTCCAGTGAGTAGTGTTAAGTGGACCTGCAGGCCGACTAGCATGATGCTGCATGGTTGTGATGTGTTAAAAGCAAGGGGACGGATGCACGTGGTAGCTGAGGTTAGCACAGGTCACCATGCTAGATTTGTGGCCCGATCACATGCTAAATTAGCAAATTTTAGTAGACATGCCTCTAAGTAATCAATAATAAAAGAAAAAAAGCTCATTATAATATAGTAAAACTACAAAGAAAATCTATAAAGACTGCTGACCAGATAGACTTGAAAACAAGCCAGACAAAATACGTTTTCCATTAAGAGGGTCATTCTAAAAGGTTTGGTCATAGTTTGGACATCTGCAGACTTGCATGTGGATACCAAAATCACGGACACGTCTCTGTAACCATTCCACAAATGCCATTCACAGATGTCTCCCCATATAGGGATGGGGTATGGTGGACGTTTGTCTGGGGAGGGGCAATGGACTTACATATTTATTTTATTTTTATTTAGACAGTTTTGTATACCGCCTTATCCTTCAATCAAAGCGGTCACAACACAATTGGGGGATACATTTAACACGTGGGGATATGAGACACATACACTAATACTTACAGGGAACATGGGCAATGGAGGGTTAAGTGGCTTGCCCAAGACCACAAGGAGCATCTGTGGGACTAGAAACCCCAGTCCTTCTGGCCCAAGGTTGCTGTCCTCTAGTGGGATTTGAACCTCCGACCTTCCGGCCTGAAGTACCTTGCCCCAACCACTAGGCTACTCCTCCTCCCATATAAACCACATACATTGAAAGACACAATGTGTTATGTCGTGCTATAAATTGCCCATGAGTTATAGGATGAATACTTTATGTGGTGGTTTACCCTTGCCCGAGAATTTATGTTGGACGCACGATTCGTCCTATTCACAAACGTATTAGTGAGTGCCATAGTAGACTGGTTAATAAAGTATTAATGGCGCCTATGGTTTCTCATTTTGTAGATAATCAGCATCAGGCAGACTAGTTCTATTGGTGGGTCAGGACTGGATCAGGCAACATTAGACTGGTGGGGTGGTGATCAATTGAATCATTTAAATTTCATTGAACAGAAATGGATCTTCCATTTGAGCTCATTAGAACCCATGAGTTTAAACAATCGAATTGAGTGCACTTCTCTAATTCACGATCTGTGTTAGTTGTCCACAATTGGGTTAGTTGAGCGTGTACATTTGGATTGGAAGGGGCTGTGAGCTTTATATCTGGCTGTGGCTTGTTTGTAAGGCACTAGCCTAGGAACTAGCTTCTGATGCAGTTGTGTTTTTGCAAAGTTAATTCCCTGAAGCAAGACATGTTAGTCTGAAACGTGATATCATGTCGGAGATTGTTTTGTGTTGTAATTGTTGTGAAGATTAGTTTTGTGATTATTGTTCCACGTTCAGATGAGACCAATGAATGATACTGCTGGGATTTAAAGATATGCAGGTATTCCTGTTTGTTTCTAATGGTTTCTCTGTTCGTGATTTATTTCACAGCTGCATGATTGTAAAGTTGAACTGTCCTATTAATTGTAAGCCTTTTGATAAGATGTTTTGGGAGTTTGTAAGAATATAGGATATTAACATGCCGGCACTTACAGGTGTCATGCCGATTTTTCCCACATGTACATTTGTAAAATATTGCCCCCTACTGTCCCCATGCATTCCTGCACTTCCTTTTTGATTTAAAACACACGTCCATGGTGAGGGGTGGAGATATATCAATTTTGTAACGGACTTACATATGCCCACCCCAGGGCCGGTGCTACCTGGTAAGCCAGGTAAGTGCAGCAGGAAGGCGCTGGTGGCAGGGGGGGGGCACAGTCGCTAGCTGCCCGCCACCCACAACTTCGAAAAAGAAAGCAGCCGTGGGAATATTTCTCTGTTCCTGCTGCTCTGCTGTCTTTTAAACTGCTGGGTCGAGGAGTTTCTAATGGCAAGTATAAGCATTTCCTGTTTCTCATCAGGGTCAGCTATCAATAATTCAAAATTGTTTAGCGCACCTTTTCAATTCTGTGATAATTCTTTTTGTGGATAAAAAGTGCAAATATTCCTGGAAGTTGTTAGAGCTACGTAGACTAGGAGGAACATTTTCCTCCAGTTAAAATTGAAGGTGCTGGCTATTGGGGGGTCTTTTTATTTAAGATTCCCATGTATATGCCTAGTAAGGTACCAGAGTAACTATTTTTTAAAATTTATTATTTGTTTTTTCAACACAATCATACAGCTTTACAACTTTTATCAACAACTGGTCTCCCAGTACCAAACCTAAATACGTATACAGTTGTATCAACACAAAGATATAGTTTTCCCCCCCCCCCACCCCCCGCAATCCATCCATATCTTACACTCATACCCTTCCCAAAGCTTCACCCTCACAAAGCCCACAACTTTAAACAGCAACCCCACAACCCTCTCCCTTCTCCCACCAATTCTCAACTCCAGTTACTCTCCATTCTTCATACCTCTGCCACCCTTTTTTGTACTTTATCTTTATCTTTATTCATTGCTTGATATACTGCCCAAGCATGTGCATCAGGGCGGTGTACAATATAATCGATAAAAGCAAGAAAAGGAAAAGAATGCCATCATTTAGACAGGACAGAAAGAGGCAGAGAAAGGTATTTGAGCAGGAGAGAGATAGGTCTAGTAAGGGTACTGGTGGAGAAAGCTAGTCTTAAGGGTCTGGGAGGTCGAAAGCCTGCTGAAAAAGCTGAGTTTTGAGTGAGCACTTAAATTGTTGAAAGGACAGCTCGGTACGGAGGGCAGACGGGAGGGAGTTCCAGAGGGCTGGGGCCAGAAAGAAAAAGGCGGAATGACGTGTTGATTCTAGGTGAACTGAGGATGGGGCAGCGAGGTAGAGACGGTAACCATGTGCTGAGCGAAGAAGATGGGGGGAGGGTTGAAGACGGATGGAATCGGCTAGATATTGAGGGGAGCCGGAGTGTAATGCTTTATGAGTGAGTATGAGAATTTTGTAATGGAAACTGAAATTACGTGGGAGCCAGTGTAAACGAAAAAGGAGGGGAGTGATGTGATCACGGGGGGAGGAATAGGTGAGTAAACGTGCAGCCGTGTTCTGAACCAGTTGGAGATGCCGAAGCTGATATTGTGGGAGACCTGCTAAAACTGTATTGCAATAATCCAGCCTTGAAAGTACGAGAGAAATGACTAAAGAGGTGAGAGAGGAGGAAGGGAGAAAAGGGCGAACAGCTCGGATCTGATGTAGAAAGAAGAAGGAACGACGAATGAGTGAGGAAATATGATGGTGAAACAAGAGAGAGGAAATGTGATTGTGAAACGAGAGAGAGGAATCAAAGGTGACCTCAAGGTAGCAGAGGGAAGAGACTAAAGGAATAGGAGTAGAAAGAAAAAGAGGAGAACAGGTAGGTGGAGATGCGTTGAAGGAGAACCAAAGTGCAGCGGATTTAGAAGGGTTAACATGGAGAAAGTTATCACTGATCCATGGAGCGACACGGGTGAGACAGAGGTTAAGGGCTTTTTACGTATGTGGTTCTATCTCACAAAAACCCCATAATTGCTCCATTTTCCCCACCACTTCTTTTATCGGGGGTATTTCCATATTTTTCCACCATCTGAAAAGACTCATTCGGGCTGCTATTATGCAATACCCCATAAATATACCTAATTCCCCCCCTCCTCCCTCCATATCCTCACTCAAGATAACTCTTATACCTTTTTTGACCCATCTCAGCTTGAGGTTTTTCTTTCTGGCAAAGTTACCTCTTAGTAATGTTTCTTCATTTATTTCGCTGGATATGTTGGTGGTTTAAAATAATTGTATTTTCGGCAAAAGTGCGAATGTTTGCTTTTCTTTTATTCAAATGTTTTTCTTCCTTTCGTTCCCCGTTTGTTTCTTCTATATGGTGAGCTAAAGTTGCATCGTGTGTGATGTTGCCTACAATGACTTTGTTACTTTTCTTTTTTTCTGTAACCAAGTGGCACTTTTGCTGTAAATTTTGAGAACAGTATAATTTGAAATTACATAAATAAATAATAATTTATAAAAAGAAACCATACATCTTCCGTGTAGAACAAACACTGAGTAGAGAAGAGTTTCTGAGATGACATCATGATGACACAGAAACGTGAACAGGAAGGAAAGTGTAGTTACTCACCTGTAACAGGTGATCTCCGGGAACAGCAGGAATTTAGTCTTCACATATGGGTATTGTCGGTACCGACGGAGGCTGCACGGGAACGCTCCCCAGCGACCAATAGGAACGCTTTTGGGAGCATCCCTTAGCACATGCGCGCTGCCTTCCTGCCTTTCCAACTGTCCCTCTTCAGTTAAGTTTGTAGCTGAGTGAAAGGATAGAGAGAGAGAGGAAATAGTCAAAGAGATAGAGAGATAACTCCTAGGGGAGGTGGGTGGGTTGTGAAGACTAAATTCCTGCTATTCCCAGAGATCACCTGTTACAGGTGAGTAACTACGCTATCTCCAGGAACAAGCAGGAATGTAGTCTTCACATATGGGGACTCCCTAGCTGAAGATGCCAGGGAGATAGCCCCAGGAAGGTGCCACCCTAGAAAGGTAGGCATCCTTCCTCCCATGGATCTCTGGCATTCCACCAGGGTTGGTGGGCAGGAGTTGAATTAGGTCTGAAAGAGATTTTGAAGAACAGCTTGGCCAAAGAAGGCATCCCTTTGGGAGGCTTTATCCAGGCAGTAGTGGGTTGTGAAGGTGTGTACTGAAGCCCAGGTGGCTGCTCGACAAATGTCATCGATAGACACGGAGTGGAGATTAGCCATGGAAGCTGTCATGGCTCTCACGTTATGAGCTGTGACATGGCCCCGAAGAGGAAGACCCTTACTCTCATAAGCAAAGGATATGCATTGGGCAATCCATTTAAAGTTCTTTTGGAGACTGGAAGTCCCAAATGACTAGAGTCAAAAGCTATAAAACGTTGTGAGGACTTTCTATGTTGCTGTGTTCTCTGAAGGTAAAAGGCTAAAGCTCTTTTACAATCCAAAGTATGAAGGTTTCTTTCTGCAACAGAGGCGTGAGGCCTTGGAAAAAATACAGGAAGATAAATTGATTGATTAAATGAAAAGGCGAAACCACCTTTGGCATAAAGTGTGAATGAGTTCTAAGAACAACCTTATCATGATGAAACCTAGTATAAGGAGGATCAGCCACTAAAGCTTGCAGTTCACTAATGCGACATGCAGAGGTGATTGTAATTAGGAAGATGACCTTCCAGGACAAAAATGTAAGAGTTGTAGTGGCTAAAGGCTCAAAAGGCGGCTTCATGAGCTGCCCGAGAACTAGAGTTAGATCCCATGCCACCGGTGGTGGCTTAATGGGAGGTTTGGTTAACAGAAGACCTCTCATAAATCTGGATATGAGTGGATGAGAGGAAATTGGTTGTCCATTCAGAGGCTTATAAGAAGCTGCAATTGCACTAAGATGGACTCTTACCAAATTGGTCTTTAGACCAGAATTCGATAAGTGAAGGAGATACTCTAGTATCAATTCTAAAGGTATGACAAGTGGGTTTAATCCCTTCTTGGAGCACCATATAGTAAAACGTTTCCACTTGAAGGCATAAGATCTTCTTGTGGAAAGTTTTCTAGAAGCCTGAAGGATATCCTTTACCTGTTGGGACAGGTTGAAATCCTGGATGTCTAAGCCTTCAGCAACCAGACCGTGAGATGCAGGGACTGGGGACTCGAGTGCCATAGCATCTCGTCCTCTTGGGAAAGGAGATCTGGAGCATGCCCTAACTCCAGAGGTGCAACTTGAGAGAGATGTAGAAGCAGGGGATACCACACTTGGCGTGGCCATCGTGGCACTATGAGAATCATGCGACCCCTGTCTCTCTGAAGCTTGACGAGTGTTTTGGGGATGAGGGGAATGGGTGGGAAGGCATAAAGGAAGTCCTGACCCCAGTGAAGGAGGAAGGCATCCCTTGCCTGACAATTGTGAGCCGGAATCCTGGAACAGAATCGGGGAAGTTTGGCATTCAATGGACTTGCAAAGAGGTCAATGTCTGGAGTGCCCCAGAGATGAAATATCTTTGCCACCTGGTCTAAGTGGAGAGACCACTCGTGAGGCAGCAGTACTCGACTGAGTTTGTCTGCCCAAAGGTTTTGAATACCTGGAAGATATACCACTAGAAGGTGAATTTGATACTCTCTGGCGAGGGCCCACAGTCGTAAAGCTTCATTGCATAACAACAGAGAGCCTGTCCCGCCCTGCTTGTTCACATAGAACATGGCTACTTGATTGTCCATCTGAACTAGGACTGTCTTGTAGCTGAGCTGGGCATGGAATACTCGAAGAGCTAAATAGATTGCTCTTAATTCCAGGAGGTTTATGTGTAGACCAGCCTCCTGTGGAGTCCAGGTGCCCTGGGTAGAGAGATGATTCAGGTGTGCTCCCCAACCCACCTGTGATGCATCTGTTGTTAGGGTGGCCTGAAAAAGGGGTTGATGGAAAGGAAACCCCACTGTCAGATTTTCTAGTGATTGCCACCATCGGAGGGACAAAATTAGTTGTTGAGAGTTTACTATTTTGTCTGATAAATGTCCTGTGGCTTGTGTCCACTGTGTGGATAGGGTCCACTGAGCTGCTCGCATGTGGAGGCGAGCATATGGGACTACATGAACTGTGGATGCCATATGTCCCAGCAACTGTAGTAGCTCTCGAGCAGTTAGGGAGGATTTCCCTGCTGCTTGAGAAATAGTTGCATTATGCGAAGACACCGGGCCTGTGGAAGGAAAGCCTTTGCCTGTCTGGTATCTAGACAGGCCCCTATGAATTCCAGGCATTGGGAAGGAACAAGTTGGGATTTTGGGAAGTTTATTACCAACCCCAAGTATTGGAGGATACGCATTGTGCGAGACAGTACAGTGCTGGCCTCTGCAAATGTAGGGGCTCGAATGAGCCAGTCGTCTAAGTAAGGGAAGACGAATATCCCCAGGGTTCGTAGGAATGCAGCTACTACTGCCATGCATTTCATGAATACCCTTGGAGCTGAAGCCAGACCAAAGGGAAGAACCCTGTACTGGAAATGTTTTCCCTTGAAAAGGAATCGTAAGAATTTCCTGTGATTTGGATGGATCAGAATGTGAGTGTATGCATCCTTTAAGTCTAGAGAGCAAAGCCAATCCTGGCTTTGAAGGTATGGCATAAGAGTTCCAAGAGAAATCATTTTGAACTTCTCTCGGAACAGGTATTTTTTCAATTCTCTGAGGTCTAGAATGGGTCTGTGTCCTCCTGTTTTCTTTGGAATAAGAAAATAGGGGGAGTAGAATCCCTGCACCCCATTGAAGAATGGGTACCTCTTCTATTGCCCCTTGGGCAAGAAGTGTTGAGACCTCGTGATCTAGCAGATTGTCTGCGAAGGTTTGAGAATTGAATTGCCTTAGAATTGTAGGAGGGGGCACACTGTGAAAATGGAGCTTGTATCCCTCTCCTACAATGGACAGAGTCCAATCTTCTGCTGTTATCTGATGCCATCTGTTAGCAAAGTGGCATAACCTGCCTGGGATATTGGGGGGTTGGGGACCCCTCAGAGGCAGGAAGGCTAAGCTCTCTAGGAAGGAGTCAAAGCCCTTGAGGGTGCTGAACCTGCGGAGCTGGTTGGACTCTCGGGCCTTTTGGCTTCCTTTGCTGTCTAGTTTGTCCCTTTTGGGCAACCTGACTCTGAGTTTGACTCTGCTGGGTATAGGAAGGATAAAATTTCCTCTTTTTGCTGAAAGAGGGTTTTTTATAAGGCTTCTTTTTGGCTGGAGTGGCTGTAGATTTTGACAATCTATCTAGAGTGGTATTGTCAGCATCTAACTCGTTAGCCTTTTCCTGCCAGTTCTTGCCAAAGAGATTCTCTCCCGTGCAAGGAATGTTGCCTAACATGTCCTGTACCCAAGTCTCCAAGTCTGATGCCTGAAGCCAGGCAATCCGTTGTGCCCCAATGGAAATAGCAGAGGTTCTGCTGATGCATTCAAAGCAGTCAAAGGTTGCACGATTCACAAACTTGGAGACATCTTGAGCATGCTTAACTAGAGCAAGAAAGTCTTGTCTCTTGTCATCTGGGAGAAGTGGGCTCATAAGCTCCCAAGTCTCCTTAACTTCTTTGAGGAACATGCCCATATATAGTATACATGAACTGATCCTAGCTGAAAGCATGGAAGCCTGAAAAGTTCTGCGTCCAAAAGCATCCAGAGTTCTACATTCACGACCTGGGGGATTGGATGCATGCCTCTTTGCACTTTTCATCCTACGCATGACTGACTCCACCACCATTGAATGGTGTGGCAGCTGAGTCTTTTGAAATCCAGGACATGGTGGAACTCGATACATAGTATCAAGTCTCCTAGAATGAGGAGATGTAGTCAGAGGTGTCTCCCACATTCTGAGCATCACGTTATACAGAATTTCATGGGTGGGCAGTGTGGCTGCCTCCTTTGGAGCTTTAGGATATTGGAGAATTTCCAATGGTCGTTAAGTTATGATGTAAACCGCGCTGATACTAAATAGCACGGTATATAAGAAATTGTAATAAATAAATAATAAAATAAAATTCCTTTGCTCTGGGTTCCTGTTCAGGAGCTACCATGATTGAAAAGCCCTTGGCTACATCACAAATAAAATCCTGAAAAGACATGTCCTCTGGAGGTGACATTCTGCGTTGGGGAGAAGAGGGATCTTCTGGTAGAAACCCTCTGGTACCAGCAGAATTGTCAGAGTCTTCGGAATCGGAGGATTCAAAGTATTCCTGACTACGATGCTCAAGCAAAGCACAGTCCCGGTATCGATCAAAGTCGGTACCGAGTTGATCTGGTACCGATCTGTCGATTCCAGCCAAAGATGGCGTGGGAAGAATTCCCACCAGGGTCGGTACCGGTACCAGTGTCTGTACTGGTGTAGGTACCAGCATCGGTATCGATGTCGGTACCGGTGCCCATTGAACCATAGGTGTCAACGGTACCGCAGCTGTGAGAAGAGCTGCAATGCTGCGTTCGATAGCGAGGAACCTTTGGTCTAGCGACGCTGCCAATGCCTGGGTGGTGGTACTGGTGAAAATGGCCGGGACCCCTGAGCATGGCACCAGTAGTTCTTGCGAGGTCGAGGCCTTGAGAACATCCTGGAGCCCCATTGATGCTTTCGAAGCTGAAGCCTCCCGCAGGGGCTGTTTTGCCGGTGTGGTTCCCTCAAGGGCAATGCCAATGGCCTCTCGATGCTTAGCAGGAGAGTTACCCTTTGAGGACCAGCTTTTTTGTTTAGTTACCTGAGATCCATGGGAGGAAGAGGAGGCTCTTGAAGATGTCGATGCAATGGATCTGGCATCCGAAGAAAAGAGAGTACCGAGCTTTGCAGCCTGGTTCTGTCTTCCTCTCTTAGTCATCCCCATACAGGAGAGACATTCAGATGGAGAATGTTCAAGCCCTAAACATTTAAGACACCAATCATGGGTGTCAGTGACGGAAATGGTACCGCCACACTTAGTACATTTTTTAAAACCCATAGTTGGTTTTTCCATGTTTCAGGAATATGAGGCCTAATGCCAAAAATGGCGCCTAGCACCGAAAAAGAAAAGTTTCTGAAGAGAAACAGTTCAAAGTATAAAATTTTTTGAAAAAAGAAAAGAAAAGAACCGGCAGTACTGGTAGGCATTGTGCGGAGGCAAACGCAACCACAAGAAAACAATTTTAAAGACGGAATTTTCTGCGGTGACAGGGTATGGGTCCTGTCAGCTTCGCGGAAAACGAAGAACTGAAGAGGGACAGTTGGAAAGGCGGGAAGGCAGCACGCATGTGCTGAGGGATGCTACCAAAAGCGTTCCTATTGCACGCTGGGGAGCGTTCCCGCGCAGGCTCCGTTGGTACTGACGATACCCATATGTGAAGACTACATTCCTGCTTGTTCCTGGAGATTGTATTAATCTCTTGGAATAGAGGAACCAGCAACAATCCGGCATGAATTACTGAGAGAAAGATCAGCAAAGAATACTCCAGAAGATGGAAACTGATATTCATAAGTGCTTTAACAGCAGAGAATAAGAAACAAGTTATCAATCAGCTGGCAGTCACACGGTTCTGTAATTATAGAATGGCCCTAGAAAGGTCTTGCAAAATCTCATGTTAGAACAGAAAACCCCTCCATACTCATCTATAAGAACCAGTGTATGCCTGGATTGTGCCACCCCAAGAGCTGAAGGCAGTATAGGTCTTCTATAGTAAAAATGGATTGTATATAATAGGGGTAATTTATAAAATTGTTTTTGCAGGTATGTGGCCACATGTACACATATATGGCCTCTTATTTATTTATTTATTTACTTAATTTCACAGTGGTTTACATGGAAGAATGAACGTGCCAGCTAGCAAAGAAGTATATGTGTTTGCATAAACACACAAATTTTCCCGGTAGGCATAGCTGGTGATGAAGTCTGGGCGGAGCTTAGGCAGAGTTCACAAATATGCACATTGTTTATGAAAACCTTAACCTTTGCACATATTTGCATATACTTTGCATGCTTTCATTTACACCTGCTCTGGAGACTAGGTTAGCACTGTAACACTGCTGTGCCAGAAAACCTTTGGGATTCTGACCCCGACAAAATTGTGGAAATGAAAAAGTTGTCATTGCCTGGGACATACTCATTTTCACTGACAAAACATAATTCATTTATTTATTTATTTAGACAGATTTGTATACCACCTTATCCTTCAATCAAAGTGGACACATCACAATTGGAGGGTTACATTTAACATGAGGGTATTTAACAACATTTAGACATCACAATTGGAGGATTACATTTAACGTGAGGGTACTTAACAACATTATACAGTGAATTTGTGTGTTTAGTTGGGATGAGTGGGTATCTAGTTGGCGGAGGCAGTTGCATTATCCTTCGTGTAGGGACTGTTGTCTGTCTGCTCATAGGTTTCTGTAAAGAACAGGGTTTTAAGGGCCTTGTGGAAGTCTATGATGTCATTTAATGCCCTCAAGCTCGCTGGGAGGGAGTTCCAAAGTGTGGGCACCAGTAGTGAAGGAGCTCTTCTTGAAGTTGTTTGGTTAGTCTTGTGATATCCTGCAGGTGTACCGATCATGTTGTCATTATTGGTCCTTCTTGGTCTATTGCTGATATCCCTTGTTATGATATCTTGGAGTGCATCTGCCGAGAGATGGTGGATGATTTTAAAGATGATCAGGATTGTTTTAAATTTTGCTCTGGTCATCAATGGGAGCCAGTGCAGTTGCTGTAAGATGGGGGTGATGTGCTCAGTTCTTGGGGTGCCTGTAATGATGCGTGCTGCAGTATTTTGCACCATTTGGAGTGGGTGTAAGATCTGATGAGGGAGGCCTTGATATAACGAGTTTCCATAATCAAGCAGAGGTGTGATGAGTGCTTGGCACACTGTGCAGAAGTGGTCCTGGCGGAGTAGTGGCTTGATTTTTCTTATAGTCCTTAAATGTTGGTAGGCCCTGTTTGCGGTTTTGGTGATGTGGGATTTCATGTTCAGAGCTCTGTCCATTGTGATGCCCGGGTACTTAACTTCATCTTTGACTACTATGAGTTTGCCTAGAATGCTGATAGTTTGTGGTGGATTGAAGGTAGGGTTCCTGGTGACAAACATTGCCTCAGTTTTATTGTAGTTGACCATCAGGTTATTAGCTGTGAGCCAGGTATTCATGTCTTCAAGGCATCTGGTCATTGTTACTACTACTACTACTACTGAGAATTTGTATAGCGCTACAAGTCGTACGCAGCACTGCACAGACATGTAAGAGACAGTCCCTGCTCATCAGAGCTTACAATCTATTCAAGACAAACACAGAAGTTGTAGGTAGGGATAAAGCAAGAGGAAAGAAAAAGGAGATCAGGTGAGTCAAAATCCAAAAGCAGCAGCAAAGAGGTGAGTTTTCAGCCTGGATTTGAAGAGGGTTACAGAAGGTGCCTGGCGTACAGACACAGGTAGTTTGTTCCAGGCATAAGGCGTAGCAAGGTGGAAGGAGCGAAGTCTGGAGTTAGCAGTAGAAGAGAAGGGCGTCATGGGAGCATGGGAGCATGTCTGGATGGTGTTTTTCGATTTCATGTAGTCCGCAAATTCCTGTGGGTCAAGATGGTGGGTACAGTGCTGTGGGGTGTCCTCAGTAAGCTTTTGGACAATGCTAAAGAGTTCTCTCGATCTGTTCACAGATTTCATGATTAGGTTGGTATGGTGCTGTTGTTTACGCTCATTTATCAGGTTGTTATATTCCAGTTGCTTGGCTCTGTATTGAGTAAGGGAGTTATGCAACTTGTTCTGCCTATATTTTCTCTCCAGTCTTCGGAGAGTGCGTTTTGCATCTCTGATATCACTTGAGTACCAGGGGGCGTTGGACCTCCTATGTGCTTGTGGTTCTCTACTCGTAGGGGCTGATGCTGCATTAGATATTATGGAGTTCCATTTCTCTGTGCTTAGGTTGAGGGTGTCGCATTCCTGCTGGAGTTGTGGAATGATTTCGTCTATGAATGAGTCTTTGTTGAAGGCTCTGAAACGTCTGGCTATGCTCTCATCTTCCTTGTGTTGGGTGGGGTTTTTCAGGGTTAAGGTGAAGTCAATTACATGATGATCTGACCAAGGGACCGGTGTGATTGTTGGTGTTGTGGCCTTGCCCTATTCCACCAAGTGCACTGGAATAAAGACCATATCCGGAGTTGTACCATGCTGGTGTGTTGGGGCGTTGATTGTCTGGCAATATTTTAGTGACTCCATGTTTTTTAGGAATACTGTGGTTTCCTTGGTGGGTGCGGAGGTCAGGTTGTAGTCTCCTAATACAAGGAGTGGTTTATGTTTTCTGTTATGTGCACATATTGCTTCAAGTACCGTGAAGAGATGTTCAGTTGTGGTTCCAGGAGGCCTGTAGGTGAGTGAGATGCTTAGGTACTTGTTAGCTATGGTGATTGTGTTGGATTCAATCATATTAGTGGTGGAGATTGTTTTAAATCTGTATTCCTTTCTGGCCAGTATTAGCACACCTCCTCCTCTTTTTTGTGCTCTGATGCAGTTGAATGCTGAGTAGCCTGCTGGGGTTACTCGATTTAGTACTACCTGGTCTGAGTCATCTAGCCAGGTCTCTGAGATGCAGATTATATCCAGTTTTTTGTCGAGGGTGAGGTCGAGGATAGTATTCGGTTTGTTCCTGATTGATCTTGCATTTATTAAAGCACACCTGATGTTGGCAGCTATTATTGGGTTGGTGTGTACACAATTTGTGAGATGAGTGGGTGTAGTACGTGTGGTATTATGTGGTTTGTGAACTGCAGGCTTGGTATGCTGCTGTTCTTTAGAGAGGGATGAGCCTGGTGCCCATACAGGTTGGGTGGTATGTAGATGGAGCAAGGGGATTTGCTTGTTGCGTCCGATGCCCTGTGTGCAGGGTGTGAAGGAGTGTAAGGTAGGCAATGAGGTAGTGGGGAGTGGAGTGCATTTTTGCAATTTACTGACCTGGTTTCGGCTTGAATTGTGGCTCAGTGGTGGTATGTGTCTGCTCCTTCTCTTGCCTGCTCTCTTTGTTCGTTCTCTCCTCCTTTCTTGTGGCTCTAATCTGGTGATGGGGTCTATACTTTAGGCAGTATGTTATTTACAAGCAGTGAGGTAGCAAACAAGCAATGATGTAGCAATGGGGTCAAGAGGCTATGCAGCATGTGCTTTCTTTAAAGCAATGAGGTATTAGTGAAGTACCAAAGTGTTAGTAGCGGAATCTATAGGTTATGCAGCACATGTTATCTACAGCAGGCTATGTAGCATATGTTATCTACAGCAGACTATGCAGTATATGTTATCTACAATACATATTATCTACAGCAGTAATGCAAGAAAATGTGTTCTAAAACTTTGAGAGAAGAGCAACTGGGAGTTAAATTCAGAAATGTGTTGGAAATCCACTCAGTTTTAAAGTCTGTGTATGCACTAAGGGGCAGGTTTACTAAGGTGGGCCAATGGTTGTTTTTCAGTGACATCTAGTTACAAATAACCCATATTAACCATTAGCCCAGCTTAGTAAACATGCCCCTAATAAACTGCTGAATAAATAACCCTAAAAAGAAAATACATCTTTTCAAGGGGTCCTTCTGTGATAAGGTGAGAGATTTATCAATTCATTTATTTAACTATTTTTCTATACTGCTTTTCTCCAGGTATAAGTGCTTCACAAGAAACAGTAAGTTTTACATAAAACAAGGAATTGAAAACATGCTAACATAGGACGTTCTTCAATTGGAAAATAGGGAGGGGAAAACATTGCTAGATTACAAACTTTTTAACAATAGAGGATTGAGCATAGCTAATTGCTGGTGGGGTGTGAGATTTATGCTATTATGTCTCCAAAGTGCTCCATGAATAGATGTTTTTTTTAAGTGCCTTGCGGAATTCTGTAAGTTTGGATATGTTTCTGATCTTCTCAGGCAGCACATTCCATAGTCCCGGAGCATAAAGGGAGAATGAACGGCTGCAGGCATATTAGTTGCTGGTGTTATTAGAATACCTTGTGTGCAAAAAAAAAAATAAAATCATCTTTAAGGGAATCCAAGATGGCAGCAGTCAGAGCTTCATGCTCCAGAGTCTTTTGGTAATGGGGAGAAAGAGGAAAGTTAAGCAGGGCAAGCAGCCCCAGGCTGTCCAGCTGACTTCCCCTTCTCTTACCTCCTGTGGTCCTCTGGATGCATACTTAGTATGTTGGGAGCAGCAGCCTGAAAAATCAGATGCAATAAGCCCGGCTGTGAAACTTCTGGAGCTGGGTAGCTCAGAGTCTCCTTTGGGCAATGAGCTCACACCCCCGGATACATGGAAACCCTCAAAGCAAACATGCTCAAGAGTTGATCCAGGAGATTTGGGATCTACCAGTTTTCCTGAAGTTGGAACTCCTCTTTCCCTGCTGGCAGCACTCCCTGGATGTGACACGGGTGTTGTTGAAGCTTGAGAGAGGCGGTTCACCTCTGATGGCTAGGAGTGTCACCGGGTCATCTTCTATGGATCCTACGGCTACACCTGCCGCTACAGACATGGAGCAGAGTGCTTTGAGCTTTTCCTTTGTTCTTCACAGACCAGAACAGTTCACGTTAGAGGCGATCTGGGTCACCATTAACCAACTTGGTGCTGCTGTTATGTAATTTGGAGAAGCTATTATTCTTCAAGTCCAACAAGTGCAATCTAAGGTACAGCAAAATGCTGAGGTTGGTGCTAAACATGGTGAACTGATCGAATCACTGAAGGTATCAACTGAAGGGTTTATCCCAGTGTACAGATCGAATGGGCACATATTCCAGTGCTTTGAAAGACCCTAATAGTTTAAATGTCTGTTTGGGACAGCTAGCCAGTCACAGTAGACTTGACAACCTCTGCGTGATTAATTTCCCGAAATTTGTTAACAGATCAGCTAAGGAGATGTTTAAATTATATTTGTCAGAGATTTTGGGGGTTCCTAATTAGCCCTGTCCTCCTTTAGTCAAGGCTTACTATTTGTCTAGTGGCTGTAAGGTCTGTTGGAGCAGAGATCTCAGGCCCTCAATCCGCAGATGTAGTAAATGTCTTTAACTTATTAGAAACATCGGATTTGGAGGAGTTTGTTCGTGCTACATGTTTGATTACATTAGCTTTGTTTTCTGACACAGAATGGTTCTTAAGTTGTTGTTGTTTTTTTCAGAAAGAGAAATTTATGTTTTAAGGGCTGTCTGGTCCATATCTTCCCTGACCTGGCTAGAGATACTCAATGCTACAGGAAGGAATTTCCACCAACAAAGCTTAATGCAAGAAAATGCGTCCTACAACTTTGGGAAAAGAGCAATTGTGAGAGAACTGTGATATTGTTTTAAATAAAGCACTGTAAGAGTTAGAAAGAGAAAAACATAAGGGTCACTCTATCAAAAGAATTTGTTATAAATAATTCTCTGAGAAGCACAAATATATAGGAAATCAAATTTAATGTGGAAAACTCAGCTGGTACAGAATTTGGCTGCCTGGCTAATAATTAATCGGCAGACCGTGGCGGGATAGAAAAATGTCAATGTTGTGAGTTTTGTGTTGGCTTCCTGTGTAAATGTCAATTATATATAAGCTTTTAGGAATTTGTTTACTGAACTGCACTACCAGGATAGCACAAGGTTAGCAAATAGCTTGGATGCCATGCTTAAAAGTAGCACAGGCTTATGTGCTAAAAACCTCAAACTATCCTGGTATCATGTGACGGGGTGGGGACTGGCTGGGTCAGGGAACACTTGTTAAAGTTTTGTTCTTGTTGAATTCTTGGACTTAAAATGTTGAAACTTTGTGTGAAATTCTGAGTTAATTACTATTACACTATCAGAGACATTTACAAAGATTACTCCAGATCCTGATATCCAATTAGTGATCTTGTTCAGAAAGTATCTGAAATCTTAAGTACAAGGCACAGGAAAAGTCTTTTGAGTAAGCCTTTAGAGCAGGAATCAGATTCACAAGGAAAAAATCTAGGAAGGATTTTCTAAGAAGCTCAAGACCAGACAAGGAAACTTAAGCCAATAAGGAAACAGGAATTATTGCCAGAGATATAAACCACAGTTAAGAATAGACTAGCTAGAGCGAGCCACCAGTTCAAGGCCAGGCTATAATGACACTAATGGAAAAAAAGCATTACAGTTTTGTTTTTTTTAAATATCGTTTGAAGGAATTTAGCTGAAATATAAGGTCAGATCCAAGATGGCCACTTGTTCTGCTGATTGAGTAGGCTGTTTCCTGCTAAACATAAGGGGAAGCTGTGGAGGAATCGCCCCCAATTGTTACAGTCTCCTTCTGTTCATTCTCTGGTTGTTGGGCCGATGGACTTGTTTGTACAGCCTTATGAAGAACACCGTGGACAATCCAGAGGTGACCTGGCTATTTCGATGCCGAGGCTGGGTAGTCTGGCGTCATCTTCAGGATGTGATCTGACTCCGGATCTACAGATTCCGCCTGTTTTACCCGCCGATTGTTTGAGTCTGAGCTTACTTGAGAACTCCCTTCTGGTGGGAGAGAATGTGCCTGACTCATCTTTGGCAGAGGCCAGTGTTCCCAGATCAGCATTTGTTGCCGTAGGTGTGGAACAGGGACCAGGGCAGAGTAGTTCTCGTGAAGTCTTGTTGGCACTGGAGGAGCCTGGAGCTTCAGAGGCTTTGGCTGCAACTAGCGTTGTGCAAGTTGTAATACCTTCCTTCTCTTTGGACCAGCCGGGACTTATTACTTTGGATTTGATCTGGGCTGTCCTTACAAAATTGGGTGAATGCCTTGTTTCTCAAACTAATACAACATTGCAGCTTATTCGGGATAATGCTGGTGTGGTCCAGAAGTGCCAAGATTCTGTGACTTCTCTTAATTCCCAAATTTCTACATTGGATAATAAGGTTTTACAGTTGGAGGAGCAAAGTTCTGCAGTATCTAAGGATTTAACTGGTCAAAGATTGAAACTTAAATTGTTGGAAAACCAAGCTAGATCTATGAACCAGCGGCTGTTGAACTTTCCTTCTTCCCCTATGGTCACAGCTCGGGATATGTTCAAATCTTATCTTTTGGAAACATTAGGGGTGCCAATGGAATCGCATCAACCGCTCTCAAAAGTTTATTATGTACCAACTAGGAAAAAAGATATGAAATCAGATGTGAAAACATCTGTGGGGGCTAGCGCTAAAGACATATTGAATATCTCAGACTTATTGGATACTTCGTTGTCTGACTTGGTTGTGCCAGCTACTCTGATGATATCGGAGTGGAGGAGTGGCCTAGTGGTTGGGGCAAGGTACTTCAGGCCAGAAGGTCAGGGGTTCAAATCCCACTAGAGAACAGAAACCTTGGGCCAGAAGGACTGGGGTTTCTAGTCCCACAGGTGCTCCTTGTGGTCTTGGGCAAGCCACTTAACCCTCCATAGCCCATGTTCCCTGTAAAATAGTTATCGCCCTGTTCAATGTAATTTCAGTTTGTTCAATGTAAACCACCCTGATGCAGAATAGCACAGTATATAAAAGAATATAAATAAGTCATTGGCCCTGGTGTCTGATCAAGATGTATTTTAAAGAAAGATCTGTTTTGTTTATAGGCATGTCAGTTTGTATGCTTCCTGATTTGTCCCGAGACACTCAGAGAAAAAGTAGGGAGTTTCTGATTCTTAGACCTGGGGTGATTCAGTTGGGGGGGTTGTTTTTTTCTGAAATTTCCATGTAAATATTTAATTAAGTTAAATTCTATTTCCTATATTTTTTTATTGCCTCTCTAATTTAGCTTCCATTAATTCCCGTTTGGCTCCTGCTCCCTAGTAAGGGCGATGTTATTGCGGTATAAAGGCTCGGTGTTATCGTAGAACATGTTTATTTATTTATTTATTTAGCATATATTTGTATACTGCTACTTCCAGCAATCAGCAGCGGATGTCTTTCTTCGTGAGTGATTTATAAGTTTATTTATCTAATTCATCTTGGATCACTTTAGTGTGAGGGCTGGTGAGGTAAAGGGTATTGGCATATTGCCTAATATTTGTTTTTCTTTTGTGTGGAATGTAATGTTTCTTTTTGCTCTTTACTTCTTTTCTTTTCAAGATGTAATTACTTGATGTATATCTTGATAAACTTCATAAATAAAAATTAGCTGGAAAAGAAAATATCATTTGAAGATTAAAAACAATATGAAACTACATGGGAAATGTTGGTATTTCTCATGTTGTTTCTAACAAATGCACATCCCTACTGGATAGATGATAGTGACAAAACAAACTGGTGTGAGTGGTATTTTACATTGATTTTACAGTAAAATAGTGATTTGATAGTGTTAATGGCACTGAGTAGATGAATATTCTGTGCTGGGAAGATGACAAATGTGGGGGTAGATGGGTGGGTGTGCTTACGTTTTTGAGAAAAGGTGTGTGTTAATGTTGGTATGTAATTGTCTTGTCTTGGATTGTATTTTACGAGGGTAATTTTATAATAAGTCACATATGTATTCAGGCCAAATAGGTGCTTATTTAAAGCCTATTTTATAAAAGGCAAACGTACCTTTCTAAGATGCTATGGCAAAAGAGAACATAAGATATGCCGTACTGGGTCAGACCAAGGTCCATCAACCCCAGTATCCTGTTTCCAGGATACTGGGCTTGATGTGGCAGAAATTGTACCTAGATTGAAAGTCTTTACACATGCTTAGGAGCAGGTGTAAAATGTTCACGCATATAGTACGTGCTTACATCTATAAACAATACATATAAATCATATATGTGGATATCATGTTAAAACCCTCGGCCCAGTGTGCAGCGGCGGCCAAGAGAGCAAATAGAATGCTAGGTATCATAAGGAAAGGAATGGAAAATAAAACAAAAGATATTATAATGCCTCTATATCGTTCCATGGTGAGACCGCACCTTGAATATTGTGTGCAATTCTGGTCGCCCTATCTTAAAAAGGATATAGCGTTATTAGAAAAGGTTCAGAGAAGAGCCACCAAAATGGTAAAGGGGATGGAAGGATACTCCTATGAAGAAAGGCTAAAAAGGTTAGGGCTCTTTAACCTGGAAAAGAGACGGCTGAGGGGAGATATGATAGAAGTCTATAAATTAATGAACGGAGTGGAACGGATAAATGTACCGTATATACTAGAGTATAAGCCGACCCGAATATAAGCCGAGGTACCTAATTTTACCACAAAAAACTGGGCAAAACTATTGACTCGAGTATAAGCCGAGGGTGGGAAATGAGGCACCTACTAGTCAATGTAAAAAATAAAGATAGAGACCAATAAAATTACATGAATATTTATTTAAACGAAAAACAGTAAAATAGCTCTGTAAGTGGAAAATGGGGTCAACAAAAACAATATGGTATCAAACCTTAAACCCGCTCTGCCTAGCTTTGAATGCAGCCGCAAGAGTCCTCTCTGGATCATCAAGATCCGACCACATAACGCCCATCATGAAGGATTTGCATTGGCTACCTTTACATGCCAGGCTCCAATACAAGTCATTGGTCCTCACCTTCAAAGCCCTAAATAACTACCCCCCTACGCCAATCAGCAAGCTAGTCCATGGTACCCTGGAAAATAGAAACAGAAGGTCTACTGCACTGAACACATTAGTAGTCCCCAAGCTAATAACTACATGCACAAAGGCTACCTCCAACAGAGCCTTCTCCATATTCGCCCCTTTAAACTGGAATGCACTCCCCCATGAAATCCGTGGTATTAAAAGCCTCTTCCTATTCAGAAAAGCCTTAAAACTCCACCTGTTCACAAAATGTTACCCAGAAACTTCCAGTGATAGAAGCACAACCAGCAAGCTTCCCTCATACCCCAGCCGCCCCTGAACGTCAATACCACAGATATAATAGGTAGTCCCCACTCAAGCCCAACCAACCACTAATCTTCATCTTCACAAAATCAATGCAACACCCATTTATATTAGAGTATTGTACATAGTTTCGAGTTAACATGTATTTAGTTTCCCCGGTTTCGATCCCATGTTCAATTCCCTGTTCTTTGTAAACTCAATGTTGTTTCTGTACATTGCAGTATTTTTGTTCGATGCACACCGTGCTGATTTTAATTGCGCGGTATAGAAGAAATGTTAAATAAATTAATTAATTAATTCAAAATAAAGAGATATTTTTCTACCTTTTGTGCATTTTTTTTCAGCTGCAATTGCTCCAGTCACTTTCTTCTGGTTTCTTTGTGTCTTCCGCTAACTCTCCATCGTCTGCTGTCCATTTGTCTTTTCTTCTCTCTTCTAGTTTTTTTCCATTCTCTCTCTACATCTGCTTTAACATACTAATCTTTCTCCTTTTGCTCTTTCCTCATTCCTATTTCATCTACTCAAATTTTACCCCTCCATTCTCAATCCCCACTTACTCTCCCAATATCCGGCCAATTGTAGATTTGTCTTCCCTCCCACACAAAATATTTTTTCCCTCTCCATTTCAAGCCCCCGTCCCCATCAGCTATTTGCAGTTCAAGCCCTCCTTCCACTCAGCCCATTTCCAGTCCTAGCAACCCCCCCAGCCCATTAACAGTCTTAGCCCCCCCAGCCCATTACCAGTCCTAACCCCCCATCAGCCCATTTCCAGTCCTAGCCCCCCCATAGCCCATTACTAGTCCTAACCCTTCCCATCAGCCCATTACGTCCTAACCCCCCCATCACCCTATTTCCAGGCCTAGCCCCCCCATCAGTCTATTTCCAGTCTTAGCCCCCCATAGCCCATTACCAGTCCTAATCCCCCATCAGCCCATTACCAGTCCTAACCCCTCCCATAGCCAATTACCAGTCCTAACCCCCATCAGCCCATTTCCAGTCTTAGCCCCCCCCAATAACCCATTACCAGTCCTAAAACTCCCCATCAGCCCACTTCCATTCTTAGCCCCCCCATAGCCCATTACCAGTCCTAAACCTCCCCATCAGCCCACTTCCACTTAGCCCCCCATAACCCATTACCAGTCCTAAACCTCCCCATCAGCCCATTTCCAGTCAGCCCCCCCCATAGCCCATTACCAGTCCTAGCCCCCCCATCAGCCCACTTACAGTCTTAGCCCCCCCCCATAGCCAATTACCAGTCCTAACCCCCCCATCAGCCCATTTCCAGTCAGCCCCCCATAGCCCATTACCAGCCCTAACCCCCCCCCCCCCTCAGCCCACTTCCAGTCTTAGCACCCCCCCCCCCATGGCCCATTACTAGTCCTAACCCTCCCCTATCAGCCCACTTCCAGTCTTGGCCTCCCCCCCCCATTACCAGTCCTAAACCCCCTTCCGCCCTATCAACCCAAATTTAAAAAAAAACAACCCAGCTGCTTCTGCCGCGGCAGCATCAAGAGTGCCGCGGCAGTATCAAGAGTGCCGCGGCAGTATCAAGAGTGCCGCCACCGCCGCGGGGCCCCCCCGGCAGAGCCTCCCTGCATCGCAGCCTATCCCCGAACGCGGGCTTCTTCCAGAGCCGCGAGAGTTTCCTTTCTCGCGGCTCTGTTAATCAAACCGGGGCTGACCCATCAGCCCCGGCGGGATTAACAGAGCCGCGAGAAAGGAAACTCTCGCGGCTCTGAAAGAAGCCCGCGTTCGGGGATAGGCTGCGATGCAGGGAGGCTCTGCCGGGGGGGCCCCGCGGCGGCGGCAGCACTCTTGATACTGCCGCGGCACTCGATGCTGCTGCGGCAGAAGCAGCTGGGTTGTTTTTTTTTAAATTTGGGTTGATAGGGCGGAAGGGGGTTTAGGACTGGTAATGGGGGGGAGGCCAAGACTGGAAGTGGGCTGATAGACGTTGACTCGAGTATAAGCCGAGGGGGCCGTTTTTCAGCACAAAAAATGTGCTGAAAAACTCGGCTTATACTCGAGTATATACGGTAGATCAATTGTTTACGTTATCAGAATATAGAAAGACTAGGGGACATGCAATGAAGCTACAGGGTAAACTATTTAAGACTAATAAAAGAAAATATTTTTTCACTCAACGTGTAATCAAACTCTGGAATTTGTTACCGGAGGATGTAGTTAAGGCTGTTAGTGTAGCTGGGTTTTAAAAAGGTTTGGACAAGTTCCTGGAGGAAAAGTCCATAAACCATTATTAAGAAGGGACCCAGGATATCAATGCTTGACCCAGTACAAGCATTGTGGAACCTGTGTCTTTTGGGGAAACTGCTAGGTACGTATGACCTAGATTGGCCATTGTTGGAAACAGGATACTGGGCTTGATGGACCTTGGTCTGACCCAGTATGGCATATCTTATGTTCTTATGTTCTTATATCTCCACTCACACTCGATCCAAACTCTGTCTCAGAACATGACTACGTGTGAGTTCCAGTGCCAAGAAGGCATGCATATGTATGCACATAACCCTTAGAGTAACTTTATAAGAAATCCTTTATAGAATTACCCCCACTATGTGTTTTGATTTTGTAAACTGTACTGAAGAGATTTGTAAGAGTGGTATAGAGACGTTTTAAAAAAGCAGAGCTGCTCTCAGTCCTGAAGGAGTGCTGGAACAGAACCTGCCTCTGCTGGTGAGGAATTTGCACTGTTCTGCTATTGCTCAATGAGTAGCTGTGTCTTAAACTTAAGGCAAGACAGAGTGTGGGTTACATTCATAAATGATGCATAATTAGAAGCTAGAAATCAGCTTAGTTTAAAAAGTCTATTTTTGATTCGCACCCTTCTTCTGCAACTCCTGTCCACCCCAGTCACATTCTTTAATTTATAGGTCAAGAGGACAGGACAGAAATTAATTAGGGGCTTTCATCAACAAGAGAGTGATCCTGATTTTAGCAGGTAATTGATAAAGAAACAAACTATACCAAATAGACTTAAAGAACTCTATATTAGTTTAAGCATCCTTACTCCTTTAGAAACTTTAGACAACAACTCAACAATAATGACGCAGGCAGCAATCTACCAGCAAAACGGTTACAATCCAGCCTCTTGCATCAAGTGTCACATGATAGTGACAAGAACAGAGGATGTGCCTCTAGGGGGAGACGTGGCGCTAACTGTTGGGGGTGTGTTCAGGCTGTCCTCCTTGGGGGAGACACGTCTTGCCAATTAGCCAGCACATCTAATACAGTTGCATTCATTACCAGTCACTGAAGAGGCGGTAAGTGCACCTGCTCTAACAGCCGCAATCTGCTCTAACAGCCGCAATCGCAGTAGGCACACATCCTTGACATTCACATTAACCACAATGTGCCATCAACACCAACACTCCATCTCTAACCCACCCAATCATTGCCCCTTCCCATGCTAATGCAGGACTTTTACCTCACTGCCCCATGCTGTCATGCTTAGCGCACACTAAACTCTGTGCTTTAGGGAAGGGAATTAAATTTAGCTCATGCTGTTTCTTAGCAGCTCAAGGGGAGATACATTCATATATACGAGGTATTTTCCTTTCCCCAGGGGGCTTACAATCTAAGTTAGTACCTGAAGTAATAGAGGGTTCAATGACTTGCCCAAGATCATAAGGAGCAGCTGCTTCTAGCCCACTGCTCTAATCGTTAGGCTACTCCTCCACTCCAACATGATCATAAATGAAGATGTAGACATAATAGGAGTAATTAGAAAGACTTTTTGTGCGCAAACCCTATTTTATACACACATAAAAGGCCTTTTACAAAATTACCACATTAGCATCTATTGATACTTTCAATGCATGTTATTAATAAATAGGCCTCATTGCATAAAAGAGGGCTTGTGGTAAAGAATACATGGTAATGCAGTAGCCCCTTTTAATAAATGTAGCCCCTTTTGTAATTGACTTAAAAAGCTAGGACCCGCAGACCTGGCTAGTCAGGGTAACTGGAGTAACTTTGGATTTCTTCTGCATTGCAGTAAGCTAAAAACGATCAATCTTCTTAATTAGAAAAACATGCTCTTTGTATTGAACTCTAAGTAACTGTTCCTACAAAAGAATGCTTTTGAAAAGAATTCACAAACTTCTCCCTGGGCATCAATCACCTAATCAGAAGGGTCTAACGGTTTCCTGAAACCCTAGACAGTGAGCAATGGTGTGCGTCTGAGTGGCCTCGGTGAACCTCTGGTCTAAACACTGATCATTATAATCACAAGCAGGAAGAATTTGCAGCATTAATTAGTTCCAACACGACTCACCATCACTTTGTTTTTGTTTTCACTGATGAAAAGAAGAAATATAATGGCAAGAAATTAGACATGTCTGTAACGAAACATCAGCATGAAGGGTGGAACGGTGAATAGAACAATGGATTTGGAATTGTTGGCAATAGAAGACACGATATAGCAGGGCTGAGGGCCTCCATTTCCTCGTCCTGCCTCTCATCACTACTCTGCAGCAATGCTGAGGAGTACATGAACAAAGAAGCCTTCTCTAACATCTGTCCATCTGAACTGTGTGTGAACCACAAGCCTCCAGGCTGGGATTACACTGTCTTCTCATAGGACTGCACTGCACATAGAGTTAGACATGGGAGGGGGCTAGGGGAATAGTTCTAGCCTCCCCTCGGTGGGCTTCGACAAAACAAAATTTACATTTTTTGGTGGGTTTATTTCTATGGTGGTTTTTATTGCAATTTTGGATTTCCATCATTGAAGAGGGTGTTTTTTCCATTAGACATGGGAAAAGGGCATTTTATATAGGATTTTTCAGTTATGAAGGGCTTTTATAAAATTACCTTGGGGATTATGTAAGCACACTGCCATTTGCTCCTTGTATTTGAAGAAGGCATCTAAGTGCAGCCAGGGTTTAAACTTAAATTGCAGCATGTGGTTTTAGCAGCACTAGCCACATAACCGTTGTCTTCTAAAATCCATGCATAACTTTATGAGGATAACTTTATAACAGGACACCTATCAGAGAAGTCCAAAGGGCACCTTTTTTATAAAGGGAGCAAAGACCTCTATAAGCCAATAGAGAAAAAGAGCTCCCAGAAAGAGCTCCAATCATGCACAAATGCCAGCGCACAAGTTTGTATCTGGTCTGAAAAAGGTAAACGTGTGCGCACCTTATGCAATTACATTCTAACTTAATAGCGGGCGTGGGTGCGTCACAACTCCATCTCCGCTCAAACAATGCTCCTAGGAACACTTCTGCAATCTTTGCATAAAAATAGCGCACTTTCCAGGCACATTTTAGTCACATATGCACTCATGTAATTTTATTAACGTATTTTTCCGTGTATGAAACTGGCTTTGCTGTGTAAAATTATCTATGGGGTTAATTATATAAAGTATTTTCTGCATGTAAAGCATATATTACACATGGGAAAGGTGGCCCTTGCTCCAATCGGCCATTTTCCTGGACGATTGGAGCAAGGGCTGGTGTTCCATCTTTTTTGTGGCGCCGACATGGAAAGAACATTCCGGCCCATTATGGACCTCAAGTGTGTCAATGAGCGCTTGTGCATCATGTGCTTCTGGATAGAAACTTTGTGTTTGATGATTCAAGTGGTGCGCCTAGAGGTGTTCCTGGCATCTCTGGATTTAGCCCAAGGTGGTCCCCATAGTGCCCTGCTGTTCACAGGCCTACAAGGGGAGAAGACAAAAGTGGCCAGAATCAGCTCTTTGCATTCTAGGATATAGCCAGCAATCCTTGGTGACCCAAGTTCATTCATGAAAGAAGAGGTGAAGCCTGCCCCCAATTGGAAGAACCAGGGAATGGGCCCCCAAACCTTCACTACACAGCCTCTGGATGGGACTGTGACCCTGGACTCAAGTGCTCCACAAAAGGATTGAGAATGAGCCTGAAGTCCATAAACAGAGGGGAAGAAAGGCTTTCAAGGCCGGTAGCAACAGGAGTCCCCATAGGAATCCAACCAGTGTACCTGCGATGACCAGATAGAGGCTGATAGAAAGGGGGCTACCGCCCTCTTCACAGGCCCCTTGGACCTGTCTTCTGGAAGGCAGAAAGAGTTTGTCTCATTCAGGTCCTTCACCAGCTTCTCCAAATCAGACCCAACAGAAGCATCCCTCTAAGGCCAGCTAGGCAACTGGGCATTGGAAGATGAGTCTGCTGTCCCATGTCAGAACCAAGCCAATGCAATGTCTGTCAACAGGACACAATCCCTGGCCACTAGACGTACCAAGTCTTACATGGCATCAGAAAGGAAGGCTGCAGCTGACTCCAAAAGAGGAGTAGAATCATCTGGCAGAAGAGACTGAATCCACTGGAGCAGGGCTCGAGACGTAAGGCCTGCACATACCTCCAACTGAATAGCAGCCACTGCAGCAAACTCATTCTTCAACATGAGTCCACCTTTCATTCTAGAGAATCCTTAAGGCCGATCCGCCTTCCACAAGAATGGTGGTCTCTCTGGTAACTACTGTCACCTGAGCATTCACTTTGGAAATATCAACCACACAATGCAATCCTTCTCTGGGAGAATGTGCAACCCCATACACCCCATCAGCCCTTTAGGCAAGGAGTCAGAAGAATCCCACTATGACTGGAACAGGCTCTTGAGCACCTCCCAGAACGGCAAGACAGTAGTGAATTTCCGCACCCCTTGCAGGAGTGGATGCATCTTTAGATCCTGCTTCGTGCCTGGAGCATCCAACAAGCTCAAGGTGGATAAGAGTCTGGGAATCACCACCTCCAGTTTCCTCCTCCCAGAATAGGCAGATAACGTCAGTCTCCTCACCATCCTCTGAAAGTGAGAGTACTTCTTCATGCACCTCAGACATCTGAATCAAAGCCGATTCCTGTCTCCAGGAGGTAGCCTTCACCAGGGACACTTATCCGCAGGCAACCAAACAGGCTTTCCACTCTCAGTCTGCCCCTCATGAGACTGTGCCCAGGAGCATGCAGAGGCAGCAAGGTCTGAATTTCCAGGCCAGAATGACCAGGCCTGCTATAAAAAGAAAATAAATTTGAGGGAGGACAATCCATAGTCCAGAAGCTCTCCTCTTGGAATGACTCCCCAACACCAAGGGACACAAATCCCTTCGAAGTCAGGGAGCGACCTACAGCATGGTTGTTGAAAACCCCAGCTGGCTGGACATCCTTATCCACAGTGCCATCTGCCACTTCCTGCCCTAAGGCAGGCAAGGCCGGACTAAATGCTATGCAAGAAGAGAAGAGTCCTGAAGCCAGAGGTGAAGTGACCCACTTGCCACAGACTAAATAATATTTCCTGGAAGAAGACAGAGAGTTAAGGCAAGTATCACAACAGCATGCGCTAAGGCCACGGTGGCCCAAAAGGCACACATTAATGGCGCTTACACAGAAAGGCTCATTACAGGCGCTTGGGTAGGAACATGCATTGGAGCTGATAGAGCGAAATGCGCACATAGACCACCAGGCACACAATAGTAAAAGATGCTACTAACATGTACAGAAAACGACGGGAAACCCCCATATCCAGGGGCGGCCCAAGGGTGGTGCAGGACCATGTGCGGAGACTCATTGCGGGGCTTCATTTGCATATCCACTGGACCTCCTTTGCATAAATTTTAATTTAGTTTATTTTAAAATGCATATGTTGCTATTTAAAATTTTATGTGGCTTTCAAAGGAGTCCTTCACAAGCCTCTGTTTTGTCCTGTGAATGACTTAGGGGCATGTTTACTAAATATTAATGTACGTTAAGTGACAATGAGCCAAGAGAAATAAATGGGTGTTCCTGCACTTAGTGCACGTTAACATTTGTGAATGCGCATTAACTTTTAAACATGCCTCTTAATGAGTATCTGAATACCATTTGCATGGGCAGTGAGGATAAAGAAAGATTAACAGATTTCTATATTACTATACTCCAGTGCTTCCTGCCAGGAAGTACTATAAACCCTGCTCATTTAGAACCCTTAGTAAACCCACCGTATCCTAACAGCACTACCAGGACTCACAAAGAACCAAACCCTACCTATCAAAAGGCAACATTGCAAATATTAAACCAATACATCTCAGAGAATACCAATATATTTACTGGGGAAATAGAACAAGTGGGCCTGTCACATAGAAACTACATGAACAGAATACTACAGCTCAGTTACACATGCAAAACATAGACCATCAGCAAACATAGAATAAGGGATCACAATTTAGAAATATGAAGACAATAATTAAACTGGGAACCCCAAAAGCCAAACTTGGAATGTACAACACTGGAGAAATAAAACCATAAATTAATTTCCTCTTGTACTAAACAAAACGTAAAGACATTAGCGATGCACATTTCCCAGAGCTGAGATATTCCAGTTAATAAATTCAAAATAAAATAGTATTTTCCTACCTTTTTGTTGTTTGGGCATTTTATTTTTCTGTCGCAACTGCCTGTCGCTTTCTTCTGTTTTCTTTGTGCCTTCTGCTAACTCTTCATTATCTGCTGTCCACTTGTCCTTTCTTCTCTCTTCTAGTTTTTTTCCATTCTCTCTCTACATCTGCTTCGACATACTGATCTTTCCCCATTTGCTCTTTCCTCCATTTCTTTCTTTATTCCCTTTTCATCCTCAGTTCCCACTTACTCTTCCAATACCCAACCAATCGTAGATTTTTCTTCCCTCATACACAAAATAACTTTTCCCCTCTCCATCCTTGTGGGGAAAATTGATAGAGGAAACACAGCAATTTACAAGTGTAGTGCCGAACGTTCACAATGAACACATTCAAATTTGGAGGGGCAAATGGACTGGGTGATTAATGGGGATATCCCCCTTAATACCTCCTGTAAAGGGATTGCCATAAGAAGCACTTTTAAAACCTATTGATGCAAGGGAGCAGGTGTAAATCTGGATGTGGACAATGTTGGGCTTACCCGTGCATTTGCTCTGTGAAATGGGGAATACATGCATAGATTTCTGTCCCATCCAGGACATGCACTGTGGTATGATCATCCATGTGAAAGCTGGACCCTTTCTAAAGCGGCCATTTACACACGGATGCATTTTGACTTTAACTTGTCTACTTTCCAAGTCCTTTCAGAATTATTCCCAACCTGTTATAGTTATTTGAAATCCTACACAATCCCCTCTATTTTCCTACTACTGGCACTTCCTTATCTTCTCCCCTCATACCAACACCCTCAATCTCCCCCCTCCTTTTCTCTTTCCCCCTACCTTTCCCATTTCTTCCCCCATTTTTTCTTCTTCTTTTTCCTCTGATCTTGAACCTCATCCTTGTTTTTGCCATTCCATCTCCTATCTCTCTTGCACCCTTCTTCTTCTTCTTCTCCTTCTCTCATCTGGTGACATTAACCCTAACCTTGGCCCCCCTAGACTTTTCTCTCACTCCCACTCCTCATTCAACCACTTTAGTCTCATTCATAGTCCTCTCCTTTCTACTTTCTCCCTCCTCTCTCCCTTTCTCTTGTGCCCTTTGGAATGCTCATTCCATAGCTAATAAACTCCCCTTTACTCACGATCTTTTCATTTCTAACTCTTTCCATCTTCTCGCTCTTACTGAAATCTGGTTCCTCCCTAATGACTCTGCTTTGGTCACTGCCCTCTGTCACAGAAGATAACCCTTCTGACCCCTATGCTTCCAAACTCCCTTACCTCCTTATTCAACCTCCAATTTTGCTCTTCTACTCCCACTCATCAGCATGGTCACTGCCTTAACCTGGTTTTCTTTTCTAGCTGTTTACCCTCTAATTTCCGCACCTCAGTTCTTCCCTTATCTGATCATCACCTCCTAAACTTCACTCTTCATCACTCCCCACCTTCCCTGGTCTCCTCCTACCTTTTTAGGAATCTTCATGCTATCGATCCATCAGTTCTCTTCACCTTTGTCTCTTCTACTCTTTCTTACACTTTGTCTTCTAAGTCTGTTGACGAGGCTATAGTTTCCTGTAATACTACCCTCTCCTTTGCTATGGATTCTCTTGCTCCTCCCATCCCTTGTTGCAGGAAACTCACTTTACCTCAGCCCTGGCTGTCTTCAACGACCCACTGTATATGCTCCTGTGCCCACTCAGCTGAATGCACTTGGCTCCTGCTCCCTTCCTGACTTTCTTCTCTTCAAATTCATGCTTACCTCCTTCCAAACAGCCTTAGTACTCACCAAGTAAAATTACTACATTCATCTGACTAATTCTCTTGTCAATGATCCCCGTCATCTCTTCTCGACTCTTAACTCTCTCCTCCTGGCACCTTCCCCTCCGACCCCTCCCTCTCTATCTGCCCAAGCCCTTGCCAACTATTTCCATGACAAAGTCTACAAGGTTATACTCCAATTCCCCACTGGTTCAGCTTTATCCCCTCTCCCCAGTACCAACCTTTCCCCTCTAACTCTGTTACCCTTTCATCCTTTTCTAAGATCTCCAATGAGGAAGCCTCTCATCTTCTTTCCTCCTCTAAACTTACCACTTGCTCCTTTGACCCTATCCCCACCCATCTCCTTAAATCCATATCCTTCTCTGTCATCCCGGCCATTTCACATATTCTTAACCTCTAGCTCTCCACTGCCACTGTCCCTGCTGCCTTCAAGCCTTCACTTGAACCTAGATGTCCTTCTAATTATCATCCCATCTCCCTGCTTCCCTTCATTTCCAAACTTCTTGAACGTGCAGTTCTCCACTGTTGTCTTGAATTTCTTTCCTCTCGAGTTCTGCTAGATCCACTTCAATCTGGATTTCATTCCTTACACTCCACTGAGATGGCACGTGCCAAAGTCTCCAGCAACTTGTGCCTGGCTAAATACAAGGGCCATTACTCTATCCTCATCCTTCTTCACCTTCCTGCTGCTTTTGATACTGTTGACAACCACCTTCTCCTTTATACATTGTCTTCGCTTGATTTTAGGGGCTCTGCCCTGTCCTGGTACTCTTCTTATCTCTCCCATTTTTCTTTTAGCATTTGTTCTGGTGGTACCTCCTCTACTGCTATCCCACTCTCAGTTGGTGTATCCCAAGGATCTGTCCTGGACTTCTCCTTTTCTCTCTCTATACCCAGTCCCTTGGTGCTCTCATTGCTTCCCATGGATTCCAATATCATTTTTATGTTGACGATTCTCAAATCTATCTTTCTTAACTGATATCTCTTCGACACTCCAGGCCCGCATCTCTGCCTGCCTGTCTGACATCTCCACCTGGATGTCTCACCACCATTTGAAATTAAACATAGCCAAAATGAACTCCTCATTTTCCCCCATAATCCTTCATCCCCCATTCCTCCTTTCTCTATTTCTGTAGACAACATTTTTCTACTTCCTGTTTTGTCAGCCCATAACCTTGGTGTTATTTTTGACTCCTCCCTTCCTTTTCCTCTCATATCCAACAGATAGCTAAAACCTGTCATTTCTTTCTCTATAATATTAACAAAATTTGACCTTTTCTTTCTACACACACTAATAAAACACTTATCCACTCTCTAATCACTTCCCATCTCGACTATTGCAACCTCCTTCTTGCTGGTCTTCCTCTGAGCCATCTCTCTCCCCTCCAATCTATTCAAAACTCTGCTGTGCAACTAATCTTTCACCAGCCTCAATATACTCATATAACTCCTCTTCTCAAACCACTTCATTGGCTTTCCTTCTGTTTCTGTATCCAATTAAAACATCCTTCTGATCTATAAATGTATTCATTCTACTGCTCCTCCCTACCTTTCTTCTCTCCTCTCTCTACTCCGCTCTTCGTGAAATCCGCTCTTCCTCTGGCTTACTCCTCTCTATGCCCTTTTCTCCTACTGCCAACTTTAGACTCCGATCCTTTCACTTTGCAGCCCCTTATGCCTGGAACAAACTTCCCGAGTCTGTATGCCAGGCATCCTGTCTCCCCTCTTTACATCCATGTTAAAGGATCACCTCTTTCGGGCTGCCTTTGGTTCCTGATCCCTTGCTTTCCTTGTGTCTCCTTACTCTTCCTTTTTGCATTCTTATTCTTATATTATTCTTTTCTTTGGCTTGTCTGTCTTTTAGATTGTAAGATCTATGAGCAGGGACTGTCTTTTTTCTGTGCTTGCACAGCACTGCATATGTCTTGTAGTGCTATATAAATGATAAATTGTAGTAGTAGTAGTAATAGTAATAGAATGAAATTTATAGTTGTATATTGCTGATATAGGCTTATAAAATAACTCCCTTTGTGCATAAAATGCTATTTTTCATATATGAGAGGGCTTTTATAAAATAATCTCATGCTTAAAAGGACGTACAGTGCATGATACTTAAGAAGAGGTGTGTTTAGGGAAGGAACTTGGGCAGTGTGGCTGAAGTCATGATCTATGTATGTATTTTATAAAATACGGATGTTCTTTATGTACTAACATTTACACCTGCTGCCAATCAGTTATAACTGTCTGCATCTGATATCTTGCCGCTAATACTGCAGGATTTGTGTTAGTATTTTATGGAGATAACATATTTTAAAAAAGGCCCTATGAGTCCTTCACGCATAGGTGACCTCTTATAAAATGACCATTACAGAACAAATGCACACATGTAACCTTCTTCGAAGCAGGTGAAAATTTGTGGGAGAAACTGTTTGCTACTGTAAGCCATTATAAGAGCCTATTTTATAACAGTCACATAGGCAACAATGTTACCTTTACAAAGGAACGCTGTTCCACCCAGTTTCAATAGGCGCTATTTTATAAATTTGCCCTCTTAAAGTTATACATGCAATACCAGCAGAGATCTTATACATTCAGGGACTGATTTTCGAAGGACTTTACACGGATAACTTCCCTAGTGCCCGATTCTGCAAGCACAGGAACATCTAGCTCCCGCAGTTGCAGAATTGGGTACATTTCTGGCCCGTTCATATTTTGGACATCCAGACTGCCCGGACATGCCCCAGTCAGAATCGGTCTCCACATCTTTAAATAAAGCCATTTACTGTGGGTGGCACCATCACTGGCCACTGTTTTGGAAAAATGAACTCACTGATAATAAATAAGGCAACTGTTTATCTATCCAGAGTTTTCCTTGAAACATTTCCTGACAATAAATGTCACATCTGATAATGATGCAAAAGTTGCCTCTTCAATTTAGTCTCAGTTTTCTTACATCTTCTCATTTATTGCTCTTGTCTTAACTAGAACATTTCTGTTTGTTTTTCATTGGCTCTCTGTTTTTCTTCACTAGATTGTATGCTCCAAGGAGAATGCATTGTCCGCTGTGAAGTTCATCAGTCTTTTTTTGCTCATAAAACTGCTTTATATTCAGAACTAGCTGCTTACAAAACTCCTGGTGGCTGTACATGCATGAAGTACACACTCCCAAAGCACAGTGCAGAATAAAGTGCACATAGGCATTAATGGAGGTGAAGGTTATGAAGACCTAGGGCGCAGCTATGAGATACATGCATATTCGAAAACATAGGCATATATCTGTGCAAACACAGGATCATATGGGCCTGACTTGGAGCAAGCTGACTTGCTGGAAGAGGGGAGATAGTTTGTAAAGGCACATATTTATGTATTTATTACCCTGTGTTTATATACCGCTGATCTACGAGTCTAAGCGGTTTATATGTAACAGCTTGGCCAAGTTGGCTTATACAAAACAGAAACAACTTAGTGGGTACATAGAACTACTGTAGTTGCCTTTATAAAATAAAATTATTTTGACTTGCCAGCCGACATTTGAGGTGTACAATAAATCAAATTAATCATCAGTTAGACCACCACTAACATATATACCTCAAAGCCAAGTGTTTTTAGGACCATCAAAACCTAAGGCTATTATTGGGTACATACCAAGGTTTAACCAAGCCTACAGTGACAGCCAACCTGCCATGATTTCATCATCGATCCAATTTCATTAGCTTTTAAAGACCACTTTAAAAAAAAATCTTGAACCACCAATCGCTTAATTAGAACAACAGTTCGGAAAAGTCCTCCTCTGTTCATGTGCCAAAATTTGCATATTTCAGTTTATACAAATACAGAAATTCATCTAAATGTCCCCCACATGGCACCATGTTTCAAAAGCCAAACATCTCTGCATCAGGGAGATAATATCTTTCAGTCCTATGACCCTGTGAATTTCCTTCAGCGTCCTTTCTTTTGCATTCTAAAAGGACGCTGAAGAAATTTGCTGTTTTTAAAGTTGTTTAGTAAGCGGGGCCTTTAAAATAGCTACTATAATTAGAGGTAATGCAGCCTAACAGGATATAGACTGCAATATGGCCCTGCACTGTTAGGGTAGAGGTGATCATAGTCCTCTGATACTCTGCCCCTTCACTATCATATAACTTTATCCCCATTCTGCTGTAACACTCAAGACTCACAACAATCGGTCAACTACCTCTGATTCATTTTCTTGGAACTAATGCCCTACCAAAAATAATAGGAAGTCTAAAAATTCACCTCCTGATACCATAAATAGTATAAATCAAACAAGAGTATTATAGCAGAGTACAACGTGAATGCAAACAGTCATAAATTCCTGGAGAACACAGGACACAAGGAATGTTATAATAGGTTAACTGAGGTTCACCGCGCACTAAATATATGCAGTGATTTGTTCAGAAGACAATGTGAGGTGTCTTCTCAGATTTCATTCACTATTTCAGGATTATGTGCTAGTCTGCTGTGATACAGTTTGATCGTGCAAGAAAATCTTTAAAAACTGCAAAGCTACAGACTTATGTTTTGAAGGCCAACTGCAGTAACCTAAGGGTTCTATTGTGACAGAATGTCAGGACTGGATTCTACACAGATCTACTAGGCATGCGCCTAGGCCAGCAAAAATCTGGGAGTAGGAAAGTTCCAGACTGCTCATTCGGTGACTTGCCAGTCGTACTTCTACCTCTGATCTTATCCCCATTCTACAGTTTCCTCCTCCCCCTGGAAGATCTAGTTTCTGGCTCCCACCTGGCCTCCCCAGTTCATTTTTGTTTCTCTAGCAATGAGATGCAGAGAGAAAGACCCACCATGCTGTTACTGCTGCCCACCTTCTCACTACTGAAGAAACTCAAAGGTACAAGCAAAGTACGAGATTATATGATATACCATGGAGTAAAATGTCAGAGCTTGCTAGGAAATAGCTGTCTTAACAGAGTGGAAATGAAAAACTAGAATAAAGGGATGTTTTTAATAACCATAAAATTATCGTATGAATGAAAATCACTAGAGGCCACTTGAAAGTTGGTGGAAATTTCAGGAAACTGAAAAGTATTATTGAAAGAAGTGAACACATGAAATAAAAGTGATTATTCAGTTATAATTTGAATTCTTAGAAGGTAATTTTATACGTCATTTTTGCTCATAAAATAGAATTTTACACACTTAAATGGGCTCTTCTACAATTAGGTCATGCCTAAAAGTGTGCGCGATGCAAGACGGCAGTTCCGTTTATTTATTTATTGAGCTAAATGTATATACTGCAAAAGTCGAAGCAGTTTACGAAGAACAAAGCCAATGAGGCTTTACATAGAACAAGGATTTAAAGAAAAGAAAATGTTACATAAAACTATGACAGACAAAGTATGTGAGCTGGTAATTAAATTATGCTATTTGAGAAATGTTCTGTATATAGGTATGTTTTCAGTTTCCTTTTCCATGCGTGTTCCTAACATTTTCTGCAAGATGTGGCCATCTTGATGCCAATTTTGACACAGATAACATAACATAGTAAATGACGGCAGATAAAGACCAGTATGTTCCATCTAGTTAGGTGAACAAATGCAGGCTGTAGTCCAGACTGCTAAGCTGTAGACGTCTGTGTGAATCTGTGGGCAGCTGTAGACATGAAGGGGCTGCTTCTTTAAAGCTCATGCAGGATGGTCATAGAAATTCCTACTCTAAAGGACTTACACGCGTGAATGGGCATTTAAACGCACACCTTAGGCAGTCACTATTCTGTAAACGGGCATGTAAGTCCAACACACATACTTCTAGTTGAGGTGTGCATGAGGGTGTAACTTGAGCAGAGCATGGGGGGGCAGGCAAAATATTTACACACATAAGTTATAGAATACTATGACTTATGCGTGTCACTACACCCATCTAGGCACAGTCAGTAGCTGCCATGGCTAGACTCAGGCACGTTCGGACACCCCTATTCTATAAAGTAGAGCCTGCATGTGTCTTACTTTAAAGAATAAGCCCATATACATACGGCAACACGATTTGCCTGCACACGAGATTATAGAATTACTCTCCACTGGGGTAATTTTGATAACAGGGTGCCTAGATTTGGAGATGGTGCCTATTTTGTAATGATATATAAGGCCATGTTTGCTAAACATTAGCATGCTATCTACTGTAGCGCTCATGTTATTCCTATGGACATGATGGCAAAGAGTGCACGTCAGCATTTAGTAAACACGGCCCATAGTCGCCTATGTGTCTTTATAAAATACGAGCAGAAACTGTGCCTAAATTGAAGGCACAGACATTGTTCTTGCCCAAGAAAAGGCATAAATGTTAGCATGTATTTAATAAAGTAAGGGGCATGTTTACTAAAATGCTGAGGGGAGATATGATAGAAGTCTATAAATTAATGGAGTGGAACGGGTAAACGTAGATCGATTGTTTACCTTATCAGAATATAGAAAGACTAGGGGACATGCAATGAAGCTACAGGGTAAACTATTTAAGACTAATAAAAGAAAATATTTTTTCACTCAACGTGTAATCAAACTCTGGAATTTGTTACCGGAGGATGTAGTAAAGGCTGTTAGTGTAGCTGGGTTTAAAAAAGGTTTGGACAAGTTCCTGGAGGAAAGGTCCATAAACCATTATTAAGAAGGGACCCAGGATATCAATGCTTGAACCAATACAAGCATTGTGGAACCTGTGTCCCTTGGGGAAACTGCTAGGTACATATGACCTAGATTGGCCTCTGTTGGAAACAGAATACTGGGCTTGATGGACCTTGGTCTGACCCAGTATGGCATATCTTATGTTCTTATGTTCACTATTTTAGCACAAGTTAAGCCTCAAAAAAGCGCGGGAAGTGAATTAGACTCACGCTAAATGTTGGGGGCATGCCTCAACACACCTCAACATGCTAAATCGTAAGTGCATTTAATGAGAGCGCACTTACCATCACCCACTGAGACAGTAAATGCACCCAAGCAAGTGGAAACATTCGCAGGTAGTATGTGCTAATGTGTCCATGCTAACCATCCACATGCTACCCCTAACTGCCCAGTCACCTCCCCATTGCACACTAAGCAGTTACTGCGGGGGGTTTACCATGCTACCACATGGTAATAGTGCTTTGCAATTAGAACGCAGTCAACCCTGCACTAACTGCTAGGGCACTTTAGTAAAACATGCCCCTAACTGCGCAAATTACGACTCTGCCCTTGCCAGGACAGGTCTATCAACTTTTGCAAACGTGTCCAGAGTTTTGCTCATTTTTACCAGTCACAAGAGAAATATGTTTTAAACTAACAGTTTATTCCATTGTATATCGGTTAAATAAGCAAAACTGACTTTGTCTTTTTACATTCCCTAAGCTAGCTGTGTATTTCCTAGACCTTCTTTGTCGTCTCCTTCCATTCCTTTGTTTTTCCATCACCAGGAGGCTGATGTAATAAAGCAGTGGTTTATTTGAAGTTTAGTGCAGGAGTTTTTGTGGTTTTGTGCACTAATATAACTGCCAAAGCAGGAAGGCCTTTAGAGCGCAAAATCTGCTAAACCCAAAACAAACCATGCACATTGCAATACAACGTGTGCCTTTGAGTCAGTGCAATTCTCCAGGACCAAGCAGGAAGTCAGTCCTCACATATGGGTGACGTCGGCGCCGACGGAGCCCTCGCGGAGCAATTTTCCCCAGCTTTCAAAGAAAGCCTTTGGGAATTGCAGCGCGCATGCGCGGTCCCCTTCCCGCCCAAAGGTGCCATCTTGGCCAGTCTTCTTTTTTCCGCGGAGCCCTACAGACGTTGTCTACAAGTCACCGCTGAAAAGTTGATTTTCTTTCTTTATTTTAAGTATTTCTTCGGTTCGACGCCGGTCCTTTTTCCGTCCGGCCTCGCGACGCCGGTTGCGAGGCCTCCCCTTCTTTTCGGTTTTTCTGTCCTTCGTGACAAATTCGCGCTTTTTTCACTTTTCCCTGGCGGCCCGCTCGTTCGACCTCGCAGGGGCCCATTTTCCCCCGATGGCCGCCAGTGGTTTTAAAAAGTGTGTTAAGTGTAAGAAACTTATGTCTCTTACTGACACACATGACTGCTGCCTCCGCTGCCTGGGCCCAGATCATGAAGAAATGATCTGTGGGCCCTGTAGCAAGATGTCCGCGAAATCTTTGCGGAGTCGGCAGCATCAGCGGGAGAGAATCTTCTCTGACCCCAGCCGTACCCGGACCTCGTCAGAAGCTTCGGTGTCCAAAGAATCTGGCTCTGAACACCGTCGGAGCTCCTCTGAGAGGGGGTCTCCTTCCCGGGAACATCAGCGGAAGAAGAAACCCGCGAGGGCGGGGTCGGTGGACGCTCCTGGCTCCTCGAGGGCCAGGTCGCATAGCCCCGACAGCCGCCCCGGGTCTTTGGAGCTGGAGCGGCCATCCAAACAGCCTCGTCTGGAGATGGACTCGTCTGCTCACGTAAGCACTGTTGTCTTCGTGGACTCGCCTCCGAGGGGTCCGACGTCGGGCCCGACGCCGTCGGGGCCCGAGTCGGGGGCTGCTGGGTCTCCTGAGTTCGGACTCAGGTTGACGGCCTTGGAGAGCAGCCTGGCTGCCTTCATGGACCAGCAGCGGGCATTGATCGCTGGCCTCGCTGGCGCTTCTGCCCTGACCGCCGGGACGTCGACGTCTAAGTCGACCCCGGAGACCGAGCCGATCCTCGAGTCCATGCGGGCTCGAGTCGATCCTCGGTCGAGGTCCCCTTCGGCCTCCCATTCGGGGCCGAGGTCGTCGACGCCGACCCCCTCGGCATCGGGGCGGACGGCGTCTGTGCCCGCCCGGCCGGAGCCACTCGACTCCTCCTCCGAGGAGTCCGCCTGGGAATCCGAGGTGGATGAGTCGCCTGATTCTTTTCGGACTCGGTGTATCCCTTCGGACTCCCCCGAGTCCGAACCTCGGAGACAGTCCCCTCCGGAGGATGCCCGGTTCTCGGACTTCGTGAGGGATATGGCCAAGGCCTTGGCCTTCCCTGCGGATCCCGAGGAGGAGCCTCGAGCCGAAGAGCTCGATGCCCTCCAGTACGACTCTCCTGCAAAGGAGCACTTTACTGTACCGGTTCCTCCGATGCTGAAACGACTTCTCTTCCGCATGTGGGAGAGTCCGGCGTCGTCGCCGGTGTTAAGCAAGCGGGTCGATGCCATATATCGAGTCCTCAAGAGCCCTGGCTTCCAAAAAGCACAGCTGCCGCACCATTCCATGGTGGTGGAATCGGCCATGCATCGGCTCAAGAGCCAGAAGATGCACTCCTCGGTGCCTCCCGGCAGGGAAGCCCGCAGCCTGGATGGCATTGGTAAGAAGTGTTTTCAGGGCTCTATGCTTGCTTGTCGGGTCCAGACTTACCAGCTCTACATGGGCATGTATCTCAGAGACCTGGCTAAAGAAATAGCCGGATTCTCTGCTGGTCTCTCCGAGGAACCTTTGCGGAGGTTCCTGGCCTTGTCCACTGGTATTCGAGAGTGCTCAAAGTTTATCTCTCGAGCAGCCTATGATGGCTTTGAGGCATCGGCTCGAGTAGCCGCAGCCGGCATCGGGGCCCGCCGACAGGCTTGGCTTCAGTCATCCGACCTCGAGCCCTGGGTGCAGGACAAGTTGGTCGATGTCCCCTGCAAAGGTGAAAACCTCTTTGGAAAACCTATGGACGAGAAGGCTGCACAACTCGAGACAGAAACTCTCACCAGGACTCGGCTCTCCAGGAAAACCTCTGCCCCTTCCCAGAAGAAGAAGGGCTCGGGGAAAAAGCCCTTTTACCCGAGGAAGGCGGCTGCCTATAAACACTACCCTCATTATCAGGCCTCCGCAGCTCCCCAACAGGGTCAGCAGGCCAAGGGACGGGGTAACGGGTCCCGTAGGCAGCAAGCCCCCAAGCCTGCGCCACCGGCCCCTGCTCCGCAGGGTGGGGGTTTTTGACTCTTTCAGCATAGCCTCTCCCCCCCCGCTGGTTTCTCTCAGCACGGGAGGCCGGCTGGTCCACTTTGCCCACAGGTGGTCCAACATCACGTCAGATACCTGGGTGCTCCACATAGTCCGAGAGGGCTATCTTCTACACTTCCACCAGGTACCTCCCCCCTACTTTCCAGGGGAGCCTCAACGGCCCCCTCTCCACCGGGACTTACTCCTTCACGAGTTGGCAAGTCTTATTCAGGAACAGGCGGTGGAACCGGTGCCCCACCACTTGAGAGGTCAAGGCTTTTATTCCAGGTACTTCCTGGTACCAAAGCGGACTGGAGGCCTCAGGCCCATCCTGGACTTGCGGAACCTCAACAAGTTCCTGGAAAGGGAAAAGTTCAAGATGCTTACCCTTGGAATCCTGCTGCCCTACCTCCGGCAGGGAGATTGGCTATGCTCCTTGGATCTAAAGGATGCCTACACTCACATCCTCATCCACCCCAGCCACCGACAATACCTAAGGTTTGTGGTGGCAGGCAATCATTACCAGTACAGAGTACTGCCCTTTGGCCTATCCTCCGCACCACGAGTCTTCACAAAATGTCTCGCAGTGGTAGCGGCTTATCTCCGGCTTCAAGGTCTCTTCGTCTTCCCTTACCTAGACGACTGGCTCATCAGAGCTCCGTCCTCCACGGAGGCCGCTCACGCCACGCAACGTACTGTGACTCTGCTCCAGTACTTGGGCTTTGTCATAAACTTCGAAAAGTCCACTTTGCTCCCCTCTCAGGATCTCGAGTTCATCGGCGCCAGATTAAACACGCTTCAGGCGCGGGCCTTTCTGCCGCTCGACAGGGCACAACGGCTCATGGCTCTCGCCAGCCGCTTTCGCAGCCATTCCCGGGTCTCGGCCCGGCTCTTCCTGAAACTGCTCGGCCATATGGCGTCCACGGTCCATGTGACCCCCAATGCCCACCTGAATATGCGGCCTGCTCAGTGGTGCCTTCGCTCTCAATGGCGTCAGGCCTCGGGGAGACTGGCGGACTCAGTACGAATCTCCAGTCCGCTGGTCTCTTCTCTACGGTGGTGGCTTCACCTACCCAACCTAGTGCTCGGAATGCTTTTTCAGTCCCCTCCACCTGTTCAGGTACTGACGACCGACGCTTCACTCCTGGGTTGGGGAGCACATTGCCAAGGGACATGTACTCAGGGTCTCTGGACCCCGTGGGAATCTGCCCAGCAGATCAACTTCCTGGAGCTCAGGGCGATCCGCCTGGCTCTACGGGCCTTCTCCCACCTTACCTCTCACCAGTCCGTCCTCGTCCAGACGGACAACCAAGTGGCCATGTTCTACGTGAACAAACAGGGGGGCACGGGCTCCTTCCCTCTCTGTCGGGAAGCACAAAAGCTCTGCGCTTGGGCCGTCAGCCGAGGAATCTTCCTCAAAGCTGTCTATCTCCCAGGTCAAGAAAATTACCTGGCAGACAAACTGAGCAGAATCCTCCAACCACACGAGTGGAGATTGGACCCGTTGGTGGTTCAAAGGATCTTCCTCCAGTGGGGCCTCCCCACTCTGGATCTCTTTGCCAGTCCTCTGAACAGGCAACTTCCTCGGTTCTGCTCTCGAGAACCGCATCCCCTCCGAGTAGCGGCGGATGCTTTTCTGCTCTCATGGTCCACGGGCCTTCTGTATGCCTTTCCTCCCATGCCGCTGGTGTCTCGAACACTTTTCAAGGTTCTCCAAGACAAGGCCTCGGTGATCCTGATAGCTCCCCGGTGGCCCAGGCAACTGTGGTTCCCGCTTCTGATGCAGCTGGCGGTGGATACCCCGTTGCCTCTGGGGTTTCAACCCGATCTCCTGACCCAGGATCAGGGGTCTCTCCTACACCCCAACCTCAGATCTCTTCATGTGATGGCCTGGCTGCTGAAAGGGTAGTCCTTGCTCCCCTCCTGCTGCCTCCGGAGGTGGAGGAAGTCGTGCTGGCTTCCAGGCGACCCTCTACCCGGAAATCCTACGCCCTTAAATGGCGTCGCTTCTCCACCTGGTGTACTCAACAGTCTCAAGATCCCTTCTCCTGCTCGGTGTCGGTGGTCTTGCAGTACTTGCTTTCCCTCTCCAATCTTGGACTCAAGTCCAACTCGGTCAAAGTTCACCTCAGTGCTATTTCTGCACATCATGTGCCAGTGGAAGGCAGACCTCTTTCCGGCCACCCTCTCGTGGCACGGTTCTCCCAAGGCCTCCTTCTCCTTAAACCACCTTTGCGCCCCCCAGCCCCTGACTGGGACCTGAACGTGGTTTTACAGCGGATCACCTGCCTGCCTTTTGAACCCATGGCTACCTGTCCTCTCCATTTTCTCTCTTGGAAAACCTTATTCCTGGTAGCCCTCACTTCCGCTAGACGCGTTAGCGAACTGCAGGCCCTAGTGTCTGATCCCCCTTACACTAGGTTCTACAAGAATAGGGTAGTCCTGCGGACTCATCCTAAGTTTCTTCCAAAAGTGGTCTCCCCTTTTCATATCAATCAGGAGGTGGTGCTTCCGACCTTCTTTCCCAGGCCACACTCCAGCCGAGCTGAAATGGTCTTGCATACCCTGGACTGTAGAAGGGCGCTGAACTTCTACCTTGATCGTACGCGGGAGCACCGTAAGACTGTTCAGCTCTTCCTGTCTTACGACCCTAATAAATTGGGGCTCCCTGTCTCCAAGCGCACTCTGTCCATCTGGGTAGCTGACTGTATTGCTTGGACTTATGCGGCGGCAGGCCTCTCGTTGGAGAGTCGAGTCACCGCTCATCGGGTTAGGGCGAAGGCTGCGTCAGTGGCTTACCTCCGCTCTGTTCCATTGGCAGACATCTGCCGGGCCGCTACTTGGTCTTCGAGCCAGACTTTTGCGGCCCATTACTGCCTCGAGAGGGAGTCCCGCAGGGACAGTGCTTTCGGACAGGCAGTCCTCCGTAATCTCTTCGAGGTTTAAGCAACTCCTACCCTCCATCCCGGATGTTGGGCTACCGGTTGGTGATTAGTCAGAGAAGATTCCTTCCTTCGGTGCTGCTGAGCTTGAGGGAGCTCATTTTTTGTGCTTACGGTCTCCGGTAGCCTTAAGCTGGGGAGTCCCATATGTGAGGACTGACTTCCTGCTTGGTCCTGGAGAAAGCGTAGTTACTCACCTGTAACAGGTGTTCTCCAGGAGCAGCAGGAATCAGTCCTCACAACCCTCCCTCCTCCCCTTGGAGTTGCAGTCATATGATTTAGTTTTTGCAAATTTTTTGCTGTCTTTTTGCTATGTCATCAGACTGGCCAAGATGGCACCTTTGGGCGGGAAGGGGACCACACATGCGCGCTGCAATTCCCAAAGGCTTTCTTTGAAAGCTGGGGAAAATTGCTCCGCGAGGGCTCCGTCGGCGCCGACGTCACCCATATGTGAGGACTGATTCCTGCTGCTCCTGGAGAACACCTGTTACAGGTGAGTAACTACTGTGGTAAGGAGGGTGCAGCCCAGCTAGGGAAAACTGAAAAAAAGAAGGATTTTTCTTCTTTGCGGGGGAGGGGCGCACAAAACCACATACTCCATACTAGAAGCCCTGAAAGGAACCTAGGGGGCAGAGCTAAGGATAAACCAATCCCAGACCACAGGACAACCCTGCATAGGAGTAGGAGGTCAAAGTGGGAGGAGCCAGGAAGGGAGTTGCCCTGCTCAGCAGTTAACAGGGAAAAAACAAACACAAGAAGGAGAGCCAGTTTGAGTTTGGAAGGGGCTGTGAGAAGAAGGTCCAGGAGGAGTGCAAGAGCAAGCACAAGTGGCAGTTGCAGTTCAAGGTCTAGCCCAGGTTCGAGTCCAGTTCCCAGGAGGCACAGACAGGAAAGATCTGGGGCCAAGCTGAGGAGAACCTTTGCAGCCAAGGAGAGCAGCAAAAGGAGGAACCAATATAAAGGCAGCCAAGAAAGGTACGCAGGGAACAAGCATTGCCAGCAGGACAGTTCTTGCTCTGACTCAGAGGAGACTAGCATACCCCAGAAGGCTCAGCACAGCAAGAAATATCTCACCAGTGAGGTTAAACAGGAGAGACCCCCAAGAGACCGGCTTGGAGAAGGCAAGGCCAGGCAGTGGGAGAGACTGTTTAATCTTGTGAAGACTCTTAAGGAAAAGACACCAGAGCACTTTCAGAAAGCACCCAGCTGTAGCTCAATAGAGAGCATGGAGGTAGGCCCTGAGGAAAGTGTTGTTGAGTCTGAGGTCTCTGAGATGGAATGCGAGCTGTGCACTAAGGTACACTAGTAATGTGAGCTAGAAACAGTGGAATATAAAAAGAGGCTGTTGCAATTTAAAGACAGTTTCAGAAGCTGGAAGAGAGGAGTAAGCCTGAAGGAAAAGGGTTAAGAATCTCTCCTAAAAACCTGAAACTGCAGGAGCTCAGTGAAGGCCCAAACAGCTGAAACTGTTTGTGTGTGTGTGGCAACAGCAGGCTTGAAGCTGATAACCTCTTCACTGTGTGAAGAGTTTTACAAATGCTTTTGTTTGATAATGTTAAGCAATTGCAGTGAGGAACAGAAACTGCTGTGAGTTTGTTCCAGGTTACAATGTTTTGGACATTTTGATTTCTGGAGAAGTTATCCTGTATTTTCTTTTGTCTGGAAAAAAAAGTTATGCTTGAAGAATTTTATGTTCACCACTTACCAGCCTGGAAACCGAATAAAATTTCCTGTGCGCTTTATTAACCACTTGGCTCTTCCTTTCGGACACAACTACACAAAAATCCTAGAAGGGATATAAGATGGCCAGCCGTCCCTACTAGGCAACCGCCTGGTAGGGGCGCGAGCGTCACAGGTGGCGTAGTTCTTGGATGCGGTGTTCCAGTGGTCAAGGGGAGCGTCTTCGAGCCATACCTCTGGACGGAGAAATCCAGGAAGGGCGGTGACCGGACCGAGGCAACGGAAAAAAAAACCGGAGCGGATTCGGATCGGAAGCGCTGTGACTGGTGGCAAATGCTGAGACCTGCATCAGAATCAGGTAACCCGTAGACTAGAAGGGGTAGGCCTGGATTCTGGTGTAAGGGGGCCACCAGCTGCTCACTAGGAGAAGTGGGTGTGAAAAAAAAAAAAGTGCCACACTTTGTGTGTGTTTGTGTTGCAGAGACCGCAATCCAGGATGGAGGCCGCGGATGTATTGGCTTGGGTAGCGAACCAATTCGCTAAGCAGAGGGAGATGGCAGCGTTGAGCCAGGAACAGGCGAGCTCCATGATGTGGGCCCAACAGCAACCCCTGCTGGAGATGATGGCCAAGTGGATCCGGACCCAGGAAGAGGCAACAAAACAAGCACAGACTGTCCCAAAGACACAGCCTGTTGGTACAGGTGGGGAAGGATTAGCCTTTGGACCTTTCTCATGTGGACGTTTAACCAAGGAGGACAACCTTGACGACCACATAGAGGCATTTGAAAGAATAGCTGGTCTGGCTCAGTGGCCGAAAGAGCAGCTGGCTGTAAGGTTTGCCACTACCTTAAGCGGTGAGGCATTAGCTGCTAACAGGGAAATGCCGGTTGATTTAATTCATAACTATGAGCATGTTAAAGAAGCCATAAGGGATCGGATGGGCTTAAGTCCCTCCGCCTATAGAAGACTTCTAAGGGCATCTGTGTTAAAAGAAGGTGAAACACCACAAGCTCTGTACTATAGAATAAAGAGCTTAGTCTTTAAATGGCTACTGCCTGGAAAGAAGGATATAGATTCCATTATTGATACAGTAATACTAGAACAATTAATTGAAGCTGTTCCTATAGACATGCAAAGCTTCTTGATAAAGCAAAACTGTAAAAACACCCGAGAAGCCATAGTCTTGGCAGACTGCTTTCTGGAGGCAGAAATTGAGCCTAAAGAAAGGGGGCATTTTTCAGGGAACAGGTGTGCAGGAAAAGAATGCAGCCTTTAGTAAGTATAGGACAGATAGAGATAAACCCATGGAAAAGTTTAACCTGCAAAGAAAATGTTTTTCTTGTGGTGAGCCCGGTCACCTCAAGAAAAATTGTAAAACAAAGAAGGCCTTTGTTATAACACACCCCAAGGAGATAGGTGAAGGATTCCTCCTATCGGTAGAGGTGGAAGGAATCACAACAGAAGCACTTTTAGATTCAGGGGCTAGTCAGTCCATGATTTCTAGGAAATTATGGAAAGTGATAGAGGCCCAGAAGCAGTGCGCCCAGGAGTCCTCAAGGGGGCAGGTTAAAATTAAATGTGTGCATGGGGCTGCCTCTACCTACCCGCTCCAAGCCGTTAGGATAAAGGGCTTAGGCAGTGGAAGGGAGGTAGCAGTGGCAGTGATCCCGAGACTCCCTCATGACATCTACTGGGCCGGGATTGGTCCCAGTTTAGGAAGGGGGTGGAGAAAGAGCTGCAAGAAAAGGCAGGCCTGGTTACCACGCGTGCAGGCTCTAGGCCCTCAGAGGAGGGGGTAGATTCCCAGGAGGAACCCATACCAGGGACCTCCTTTCACGATGACCTAATAACCCCGGCCAAGGATACCCCCAGGAAAGGGAAGGCCGAAAGGAGGCAAGGGAGGAGACTCAGAACTCAGAATAGGGGTCAGTTATTGTCAGGTAAGGAGTTGCCCTGGGTCTCTGAGGAGATAATAGCGAAGTTTCCCTCATTCCCGGATGAGCAAAAAGCAGATCCTGCTTTGGTGCGAGCATGTGAATTCGCCCAGAAGGGATCTGAGGCCCTACCAAGATTTTTATGGGATAGTAATTTGTTGTATAGGGAGGGTATAAATCCTCGGACAGGTGAGCTACAGAGGCAGCTGGTGATACCTTCTTCTTTTAAAAATATCATTTTAAGATTGGCCCATGATCACCCTGTGGGGGGACACAAAGGTGTACAGAGCACCCTGGATCAGGTCCTTGATAGGTTCTACTGGCCAGGCGTATACGCAGAAACTGCGAGGTTCTGCGCTGCCTGCCCAGCTTGCCAAAGGGTCTCTAGTAACCATCCACCGGAGGTGCCTTTAATTCCCCTACCAGTTATAAAGGAGCCGGTGCATAGGTTGGGGGTGGACATAGTGGGGCCCTTACTAAAAACTCCTAGAGGTCACCAGTATATTCTGGTCATAATGGACCATGCCACTCGCTTTCCGTGGGCCATTCCCTTGAGAAATACCTCAGCCCGAGTGATAGCTCTAGAACTCATACGTTTATTTTGCGAGATAGGGTTCCCTCGAGAGGTCTTATCAGACCGAGGAATAAATTTTATGTCTCGACATCTAGCTCAGGTATGGGATGCGTTCGGTATTCGGCATATCCGTACCACAGCTTACCATCCCCAAACCAATGGGTTGGTGGAAAGGTTTAACCAAACCTTAAAGAACCTCTTAAGAAGGAGCTTGGAGGGCAGGTTTAGTGAATGGGATACGATGTTGCCTTTTGTGCTCTACGCATGCAGGGAGAGGAGACAGACCTCTACTGGCACATCGCCCTATGAATTTATGTATGGGAGGACGCCGCGGGGGATATTAGATATATTAAGAGAACAATGGGTAGCACCGGTAGAGGATGTACAGGAGGTCCTAGGTTTTTAACAGACCTGAAGAATCGCCTACAGCGGATAGCTACCATAGTGGAGGAAAATTTGAAAAGGAGTCAAACGAAACAGAAAACCTATCACGATCGATGGGCAAAGCCTCGTCTTTTAAAGGTCGGGGATAGAGTTATGGTTATGATAGCCACAGCGAATTCTCGGTTTGAGAACTCATGGAAGGGCCCTTATAGAATAATAAAACAGCTCGGGCCAGTGTCTTATGTGGTGGATACTGGACGGGGGAAGTCCCAAGTGTATCACGTTAATCTATTGCGACAGTGGCAAGAACGTATAGGGAGTACCCAACTAACCCCAAAAATGAGTGAGGATTCTCAGCCCATAGTTTGTATTTCGTGCTGTTCGCGGGATACAGCGACAGCCCGAAATAGTCTAAGGGGGGGGGGATATGTGGTAAGGAGGGTGCAGCCCAGCTAGGGAAAACTGAAAAAAAGAAGGATTTTTCTTCTTTGCGGGGGAGGGGCGCACAAAACCACATACTCCATACTAGAAGCCCTGAAAGGAACCTAGGGGGCAGAGCTAAGGATAAACCAACCCCAGACCACAGGACAACCCTGCATAGGAGTAGGAGGTCCAAGTGGGAGGAGCCAGGAAGGGAGTTGCCCTGCTCAGCAGTTAACAGGGAAAAAACAAACACAAGAAGGAGAGCCAGTTTGAGTTTGGAAGGGGCTGTGAGAAGAAGGTCCAGGAGGAGTGCTATGTCCGACAGTGTGAACAGAAGAAGATTGTCAGGCCTTTCTTCTGAAGCAATTGAGGGTTAAGTGACTTACCCAAGGCCACAAGGAGTGCTAGTGGAAATCAAATACTGATCTCCTGGTTATCAAGCCAGTGCTCTAACCACTAGGCTACTCCTCCACTCCAACTATGTACATTAAAGAGCTGCATATTGAATTATTTCTGATGCAGCAAAGTATACTACATTTTAGCTCTGCATTTCCTACTTTGCACTAAATATTTACTTCACCTTAGAGGTACCACTGTTTTCCTGCTGAAGTCAATTAGAAATGAAGTTAAAAGTCAGCTACCAAAGAGTGATCCTCTCAAATATCTTCCCCTCTAGCTCTTACAAAGCTATAGTTCACATTTATTCAAATCTGTTTATTACTTCCTCGCTGCACATATTCTTTGCAAAATCTTCACTTTAGTGACTGTGTGACCAAAGCATCATCCTCCTAGGTCCTGGTCTCTGTCGCTGTGTGCCTCCACGGTGCAGTCCAAAACTGAACCTGGCAATGACTTTGCTTCTTTGCAATGCCTCATCTCTTGCTACCCACCAATTTGGTTCTATAACAGGAGAAGCTGCAAGCTCGCGCTTCAGCAGCCCGTCATCTTTTACTATTGCCAAGCCAAGTCTCATGAGACTTGACATGGCGGCGGACAGGTGGCAAAAGATGATGGGCTGCCGAGATGGGTGCTTGCTGCTTTTCCTGTTGCAGATGAAGTCAGAACCACATGTGAAAAGAAAGCAAAGTCACCACCGGGTTGGTATTCGAGCTGCATCCTGCAGGCACACAGCAATAGAGAGACTAGGACCTGGATCACATCACCTCATCAGCACGGAAAAGCAAAAACTTCAAGTGAACTGCAATGAGCAAACATAACTGTAAGCAGACCGGCTCAGTAGTTGAATTCTCTCTTTTTTTCTGGGAAAGGAGTCCTCATCCGGATTTTCTCCTGGGTGTCGTGTTGGAAAGTTTGTCTCTGCATTTCTGTTTCTTTGCCTTAAGAAATTTCTAATCAAGCAGACTATGAAATATTTTTGTTTGAAGAAGCTCATATGAAGACATTGCATCTGGGGCTATTAAAATTGATTCTAGTGCTTAATGCCGCTCTTTATTTCTGACAAACGCTCACTAGCCATAAAGCCATGCTGTCATAAAGTCTGCCAGTATTTAGCGCACACCTTTCCAGGAGACTTGCAAGGCGAGTTACATGCAGGTAGAGTAGTTGTTATTTTCCTGTCCCTAATCTAATCCTGTCTCCTTTTGCACATCTTAGCAGCCTTTTGCACATCTTAGCAGCCTTTTGCACATCCTTACAGCACAGATCAAATAACTGGGCAGACTGGATAGTGAGGTTGATTTTTTTGAGCCCTTATCTTTTATGAACATTTCCAGAGGAGTAGCCCTCTTAATCACCAGCATTTTTGGATTAACTTTTGCAACTTTCGAAAGATAGTCCAAAAATGAAACACAGAAAAATAGAAATATGATGACAGAAAAAGACCACATGGGCTATCTAGTCTGTCCTTCCATATCAACAACTACAACAGTCCTCTTTTGCATTAAGTTAGTCCAATAAAAAGGTATAACCTTTCTTCTTTTCTTTTTTTTTGTTTTCTTTATTGGCCATTCTGGTATGACACATTTTCTAAGGTGTTCTTTATCTTTATACCGCTTTGACCCGGTGAAAAGCGGTATATAAATATAGCTAAATAAATAAATAAAATTATCTTTATTGACAACATTTGATATACTGCCTAGGCACAAGGCATTAAAGCGATGTACATTAAAAAATTACGGGCTGCAGGAAAATACAGGGAGAAAGGAACGCCATTAAATTAATAGGAAAGTGATAGCAAAGGCAGGGAGAAAAATAGTGAAGGACAGAGGAGAAGAATCAGACAGACACTACGGGACGGGACGGGACACAAGGAAGGGAGTGGGTGAGCGGGAGAACCCATGATATTGAATGACAGAAATGGGTAATTTATGAGTGGCTGGAGGGAATGGGAAGGTCAAAGGCTTGACAAAAAAGGTGTGTTTTGAGAAGCGCTTTAAACTGGGGAAAGGATGCTTCAGTACGAATAGAACACAGAAGGGAATTCCAAAGGGCGGGACTTATAAAGAAGAAGGCAGCGTGTCGCGTCGATTCGTGTTGAATGTTTTTACAGACTTTTCAGTAATTGGTTGTATTAGCCAATTGGCCTATGTGAAATTGGAAAGACTATTCACTAAAGTAGCAAACATGCAACTGATAAAAGTGTGGTATGTCAGAGGGCACCAGATTCACTAGTCACATATTGGCATGGTGCTGTTTTTTGGCATCCTGCCAGCATGCACTTGTGACTTGGAAATAGGATACTGTGCTTGATCAATCTTTGGTGACAGTTTTTATGTTCTGATTGTCTGCTAAAAATTGACCTATGGTCCACAAGTATTAATGATAGAGCCCAGGCTCTACACACCCCAAATGCACACATAGAGGCACGTTCTAACCTAGCTGTCCAGCCCCTTGTGCGGCCAGCCAGAAGCGGGACGCCCAAAGGTAGACTCGATTCTGATCCCATGGGGGCTAGATGTGCCCACGGGATCAAAATTGGGTCTATGGCCTGAACGTGCAGGCTGGGCCCTGATTCTGGTCGGCCTGCATGCATAGCAGATCCCTGGCTACCTCAGTCAGGATTCTGAATGGAGCCATAGTGCAATGGCGTCCCATCGCCTTGGCACCACAGCTCCATTCAGGAGCCACAAATGCTGGCCGCTGCAGATATTTTTCTTTCCCCGCCTCCCATGGCCAGGGTCTAGCTGCGAGGATCCTCCTGTACCCCCCTACCTTTTTGGCCTGGCACTGCGGCATGATCCTCCGATGTGCAGGGGGACTTATTCCACCTCTGCTATGGAATAAGTCCTCCATCCATGTTTACGGCCCCGGACGTAGAGGGCTGACCTCAGAATTGGCCCTATATGTCCAGGGTCACGGCCCGCCCTCGCTCCACCTCAGTAATGCCCCCTCCTACCCTTGTCTAAGCCTCCCCAACAGGTCTTGAGGAGAGTCAGTGACTGCATCTCTTGGAAACTTTGGTACCTACTAAGTTATGATTTCTCTCCTTTCCGCCCCCCCCCCCCCCAAAGTAGTGCAAAATAACAATGGAAGAGAAAGGTATAGATAAGAGGAGTGAAAAGTGGGGCTAGAGAGAGATTGCAGCGATACCATTCTTAGCTCCATGGTTTTCTATTTCCAGGATGAGTAGTAAGACAAGTTGCACAGCTACTGTAAACAAAGAAAACAGAAAAAAGCACAAGAGTCAAAGAAGCTGAGAAAAATAGATGAAGGTGGTATTGGTGCAAGGGGACCTACTAGTGCCAGGATTCTGTGGAAGACCTCTACTTATCAATTGCTACATTAAAGAGGATGGAATCAGTCCAGAGGGTGCCTTCTAAAATGGTCATTGATCTCTGTCATAAGGCATATGTGATGAGCTTAAAGAACTCAATATGTATACTTTGGAGGAAAGGCGGAAGAGGAATAAATGCATATTTGAAAGGAAGCTCTGGTATGAAGGGTCATAAGATGAAGGTAAAAGAAGATTGACTTAGGAGTATTCTAAAGAAATATTTATTTATGGAAAGGGTGGTAGAACAGTCTCCTAGTGGAGACGGTGGAGATTAGAATTGTAACTGAATTCAGAAAAGCATGGGACAAATATAGAGGATCTCTGAGGGAGATGAAGGAATTGTAGAACTTCAAAGCTCCTATAGATGGGCAGAATGGATGGCTATGTGGAGGCCTATTCACTACTGGACATCCAGTCTGTGTACATCCCCTCAGAATCAGGGCATACAGCGGTAGACCCAATTCTGATCCCGCTGTGTGAAGCAGGAAGCAACAGGGGCACCAGCTCATTCAAGATGTTTCCATGAAGTGGAATTCTAACTGATGCTGGAGATGCTAGTGAAGTAATGGACAGCCCTAAGTCAAATCTCATTGGATAATATGATTCCCAAAGCATCAGAGTTGGACAAATATAATTAAAGTTATAGATATACTTAAGTGAATTAACTGTATTAGAGTCAAGATGGCATGTGCTCAGACCATCTTGTACACTTGGGTGACACCTTTAGAGGTCTCTTTCCTAGTTTCCGTTCTATATTCTGCAGCATGATGCCCTCAATTAGGAGGATCATGACCCAGAGAGCACACAGGGATGGTGCAATTTGCTGTTGGTGTGAGCATTATTCTCCTGCTCCCCCAGCTTTTTTTGAGGGTTCATGGTGGTACAGAGTACCAGCACCTTTTGCATTGCCTGCTAAAACTGACCCATGGTCCTCATGTATTAATGAAAGAACCCTGCATATGGCACCATTTTTTCTAGGAAAAATGCACTGCTAATGTGTATACTTTGGAAGAAAGATGGGAGAGGGGAGATATAGAAACATAGAAATATGATGACAGAAAAAGACCACATGGCCTATCTAGTCTGTCCTTCCATAACAACAACTACAACAGTCCACTTTTTACCTTTAGAGATCCTCTGTGTTGGTCCCATGCTTTTTTGAATTCAGTTACTGTCCTCATCTCTACCACCTCCACTGGGAGACTATTCCATAGATCCACTACTCTTTCCGTAAAGAAATATTTCCGCATATCACTCCTGAATCTATCTCCCTTCACCCTCATCCCATGTCCCCTTGTAGCAGAATTTGCTTTCAATTGAAAGAGGCTCTCTCCCTGAACATTTATGCCACGGAGGTATTTAAACATCTCAATCATATCACCTCTATCCCGCCTTTCCTCTAAGGTGTACGTATTAAGATCCTTCAGTCTGTCCTCATATGCTTTATAATGAAGCCCACTAATCATTTTAGTAGCCACCCTCTGCACCGACTCCATATGATAAAGACATTTAAATTACTCCATGGCAAAAAAGAAAACTCTGTGACGAAGGGGCATGGGATGAAGGTGAAAGGAGATAGACTCAGGAGTAATTTGAGGAAATATGTCTTTACAGAAAGAGTGGTAGATGCATTGAATAGTTTCCCAGTAGAGGTGGTAGAGACAGGACTGTATTCAAGAAAGCAAGGGACAAACAGAAGATTTCTAAGGGAAAAAAATGGACTGTAAATCTTAGCAGTTGTTATGAAAAAGCAAATTGGATAAGCCATATGATCTTTATCTACCATCTTTTTTCTGTGTTTCTATGATAGTCTATTTTCCAAGGCCTGTTCCAAGGGTAGAACCTGCCCTCTCTCTGGTCCATGTTGTGGTTTTGGACTGTTTTCCATTTTTGTTTCCTTTACTAACATTGTGCCCCCTTGTTTCACTGAAGACTGCTTATCTAGGGAATCTTGCATGTGACAGATGTGTTTGTCTTCATTGAAACACAAGTTGCTTACCTGTGACATGTGTTCTGTTAAGACAGATCACACCAGCTAGACAAAACGGCCATCGTGATTATTGTCATTCCAGTTGTAACTAGCATGGAGAACAAGTTCCTTGGTTTTTAGTAGCAGAAGGGAGTGAAGAGAATGGAAGGGAACACAAAGCTGAAGGTTCACCTACAGCGAGTAACACCCTTGCACTAGACCCTTGCAAATGCAAAAAATTCAGGATTACTGTAAGAACATGTTGTGTGCCTAAGTATTCTCAAGATGTGGAGGAGTGGAGGAGTGGCCTAGTGGTTGGGGCAAAGTACTTCAGGCCAGAAGGTCGGGGGTCCAAATCCCACTAGAGGACAGCAACCTTGGGCCGGAAGGACTGGGGTTTCTAGTCCCACAGGTGCTCCTTGTGGTCTTGGGCAAGCCACTTAACCCTCCATAGCCCATGTTCCCTGTAAAATAGTTATCTCCAAGTTATAATGCCCTGTTCAATGTAATTTCAGTTTGTTCAATGTAAACCGCACTGATGCAGAATAGCGCAGTATATAAGAGAATGTAAATAAAAGATAGGAAGTAATACACAGTTTTAGAGAATCGGCTTCCAGTACTTACAAATGATAGAATTTTTACCTACACAAGCTATTAACTGTACTTTTACCAATATGCCTGATAATATTACTGAAGAAGTTAAAAAGTGATTTAAAGGGATGTAATGGAAAAGCAATTAAACCCATATAACTGTAGCTATGCTTTGGTCTCATGCTCATGTTAGTAGGGAGATTCCTGGCATAAAAACGTCTGCTGTGCTACTCTCCAATTGGATATCACTACCTCTCCTAAACTTGTTTACACATAACCCAAGTGTGCTGCCATCTGTATACTATTTGTAAGAACATAAAATATGCCATACTGGGTCAGACCAAGGTCCATCAAGCCCAGTATCCTGTTTCCAACAGTGGCCAATCTAGGTCATATGTACCTAGCAGTTTCCCCAAAAGACAAAGGTTAAACAATGCTTGTACTGGGTCAAGCATTGATATCCTGGGTCCCTTCTTAATAATGGTTTATGGACCTTTCCTCCAGGAACTTGTCCAAACCTTTTTTAAACCCAGCTACACTAACAGCCTCCAGTAACAAATTCCAGAGTTTGATTACACGTTGAGTGAAAAAATATTTTCTTTTATTAGTCTTAAATAGTTTACCCTGTAGCTTCATTGCATGTCCCCTAGTCTTTCTATATTCTGATAAGGTAAACAATCGATCTACGTTTACCCATTCCACTCCGTTCATTAATTTATAGACTTCTATCATATCTCCCCTCAGCCGTCTCTTTTCCAGGTTAAAGAGCCCTAACCTTTTTAGCCTTTCTTCATAGGGGTATCCTTCCATCCCCTTTACCATTTTGGTGGCTCTTCTCTGAACCTTTTCTAATAACGCTATATCCTTTTTAAGATACGGCGACCAGAATTGCACACAATATTCAAGGTGCGGTCTCACCATAACCATGGAACGATATAGAGGCATTATAATATCTTTTGTTTTATTTTCCATTCCTTTCCTTATGATACCTTGCATCCTATTTAAGCTCTTGGCCGCCGCTGCACACTGGGCCGAGGGTTTTAACATGTTATCTACAATGACGCCTAAATCTTTTTCCTGGGTGGTGGTTCCTAATGTGGAACCTTGCATCGTGTAACCATAGTTTGGGTTGTTCTTCCCTAGGTGCATAACTTTGCACTTGTCCACATTAAATTTCATCTGCCATTTTGATTCCCAGTCTTCCAATTTATCAAGATCCTCTTGCAATTTTCCACAATCCTCTTGGGTTTTAACAACTTTAAATAGTTTTGTGTCATCTGCAAATTTGATAACCTCACTCGTTATTCCACTTTCCAGGTCATTTATGAATATGTCAAAAAGCAGCGGACCCAGCACAGATCCCTGGGGTACACCACTATTCACTTTTCTCCATTGGGAAAACTGGACATTTAGCCCTACCCTCTGCTTTCTATCTTTTAACCAGTTCCTGATCCATAGTATTACACTGCCTCCTATCCCATTACTCTTTAGTTTTGCCAAAGGTCTCTGATGTAATCAGTGTCTTTGTGCATAGATGCCAGGCTTCCATTGCATGATTTCTATATTTTCTTAGTGTCTTGAGTCTTCTTTCAACTGTTGCTGCTTGACCCTTTCTGTGGTACCTTTTGGGCTTCTTCCCTCCATGGTACATAGAAATATTTGCTGCAACATGGCCCCCAACTGCCTTATAAGAGAACATTTGTAGATTAGCAGGCTTTGTGCACCCAAGTAGTCTAGATCGCCTGAGATATCAATGCCACTGAAAATGCTGACCTGCCTACTGAATTCCAGTAGTCAAATCCTCTATTATGAATCCCCTACCCAAATGAACAGCCATGGCCAAACTGTCCATCCTCATTGCCTTGATGTCTCCATTCCACTGTTTGCTGATTTCACCTGTTACAAGGCTATTGTTGCAGCAGCTGTATTTGGGACCGGTCAAATAGTAGCTCTTTTTTGACAAGTTAGTAACTATGAACCCTTCATCTTATTTCCAGCCTTCCTTCAAAGTCAAGGCCCTAAATCTCATCGTACTACCTGAAAGATCACATGAAAAAAAGTAGGGTCTTGTCAAATTTTCCAGAATAAACCTCTCTATGGAAATACTCTTCATGCACCCCTCTTAGGAGCTCATTTCCTCATAAAACTCCAACCCTTCTCTAACCCTATTGGTTTCTCTTAGAGGATTTGGGGTTTTTCAGACAATGTGCTGCTCTATCCTTTTCCTGCTGCTGCAGGGCCATCTGTCAAGCTTGGTGGCTCTTTGCTCCTCTCACAATGGCTTGGAAACCTTAAAACACTACTAGTGCCCTTTGCCCCTCTTTTGGTGCTGCGGAGTTTAAATACCGTTCTTGATGTCTTGGAGCGCAGTTGCCTCTGGCGGACACCTGCCCGCAAATTTTAAGCAATCTTGTTAAAAATTTCCCAAGGGCAGCCCCTACTCTACTTGCCTGTGAAATCTTGCACATTCCCTACTGAACTGATGTTTTATTTGTTGTAACTTTTTTTTCTGTGCTACTCTCCCTCTTTGTGTATCTTTCCCTTTCACTGTGTGTGTGTTGCTTATTGATGTTTGTTTTCTTTCTTTATACACCATCTTAGGGGTTAACGGCAAAGTGGTTAAAAACTGAACATACGAAACTAAGCAGCTACTTTTTGGAAAGGTTTTACATGTATAAACCTGGAAAGAACTCTTCATAAATGTACTGGATACACACATTGCCTCAGGTACAAACTTAGATTGTAGCCCTTCGGAGACAGGGAAATACTCACTGATTGTAATTCGCCTTGAATTGCTATTGGAAAGGCGTGAGCTAACTGCTACAAAATAAATAAATAGATAATATAAAAATGTGCGAATGGCAAGCCTATGCATACTTTTTTAAAAGTTGTTGAAATGGGCATTCAAGGCAAAATTTCAGGTTTTCAGTTGTAAAGTACATATGTAAATCATCACAAAAGATACGAGTCTATCCTCAAATATGCAAAACGTTATCTATGTCAATCTAAAGAACTTCCTATCAAAAACTTTAAATGTCCAAGCAGTTCTTCGTAAAGGAAGGAACATTTTCTAAAGAAAGGAAAAGGACCTTGGTGTTCCTTGACCCATCCGTGGGAATTTAACACTTCATCTTTGGTCGGAAAAAAACTTCCTTTTTATAGTATTTAACCCCCATGTTTTTGCAAATTATTAACGTTTTCTTTAAAATATTTTTGTAGCTTCATTTGATTTCTATTATAAAAAAAAACACTATTATTGGTTCCACCAATTCACATTTGCATACATATAGGCATCCCAGAGCTTCTTCCTGAGGAAATACTCAAATGTTCATGTTTCAGTCTTCATAGGCATTTTCTCCATATGTGTTTAACTCTATATACTTCTCTCCACATGTGTTTAATTCACATGGAGGGTTAAAATCCCCATGGATGGGTCAAGGAACACAGAGGTCTTTTTCCTTCCTTTAGAAACAGCTGCTCGGAAGTTTAAAGTTTTCAATGGAAAATTGTTTTGATTGACATAGAGAAAGTTTTGGATATTTGGGGATAGATTTGTGCCTTTAGTGAGCATATCATTGCCCAGTTTTCGTCTCTAGTGCGGGTTATACAGTATGTTCATCCTGGCAGATATTGTGAAAATCCAAAGTAGGCATAAATACATGTGTGCCTGCTGCCATTAGATGCACAAGTGGTGTGCTTCCCTTTCTGAAACTGTCGCTATACGTATGACAGCTGCATCCACTTATGCGGCGGCCTCTAAAATTCCCTCTAAGTTAGTTCATCTGGGTGCTCTTGAACTCTGGAAATGTGAGATAAAAGTACATAAAGTGCATGACGGCACCTTTTAGACCTGCGTCTGTCTCTCCTACAGCTCTTCAGATGAGATGCACTGCAGTAGTGAGCATAGACTGCGGACAGTTACATATGGCTTTAGACAGCTTCACACTGGGCCACATCTACTGGACAGGCGCAGTAATGGAGTATTCCCACATTCATTGTCCCAGGTACGGGTCACAGGTGTGTCTAGACGTTCTTCACTCCTCTAGGACTTACACCGTCACAGGAAGAAGAACAGTACTGGCTGTTCTAGTGCCACTGATTCCCGTGAAGGGCATTGGGACTTCAGCAAAGCCCCATAAATGGCTCCAGATTTCCCCTGCTCTGCTATAACTAGTTAAAAGTGCCAGACTCCATCTGAATGTATACTGCCTGGTGCTCCGGAGGATGTAGTAAAGGCTGTTAGTGTAGCTGGGTTTAAAAAAGGTTTGGACAAGTTCCTGGAGGAAAGGTCCATAAACCATTATTAAGAAGGGACCGAAGATATCAATGCTTGACCCAGTACAAGCATTGTGGAACCTGTGTCTCTTGGGGAAACTGCTAGGTACATATGACCTAGATTGGCCACTGTTGGAAACAGAATACTGGGCTTGATGGACCTTGGTCTGACCCAGTATGGCATATCTTATGTTCTTATGTTCCCATAATAACTATGAGTAAAGACATGCTTTTCAAATGCATTATAGCACAAGTATCATGCAACTCCTCTTCTTTGAGTCTGAGAATTGGAGCATCAATGTCTCCGTTAGATTGCTGCATTTCTATTAGTACCGCAGAGCGAAAGATACCTAGGTGTTTTGTCCTTCATCTTGTAAATTTAAATAAGGACTAAACACACTTATAATTACTGCCAAAGCCTTTCACAATCAGCTTCATGGCTTACATGTTGACTTCTGAGGAAAGTAAATATATGACAACATGCAGTACTTCAGAGTATTTTGTTTTGAAAAGGATTTGTAGATTTCTGTCTACTTAGCGCCAAGTTCTGGGTAAAGCTTGCCTGTCACTGTTCAGTTCTGAAAAAAACAAATCTCTTTAAGGATTTACATTTTATACAGTTTCTGGAAGGGCAAAAGTTCACAGGAAAAAAAAAACCCTGCAAAACCTGAAGGGAAACTTTTGCCTTTTTTTCAATTTGGCCCACAAGGGGCAAGAGTGGAGTAGGTTTGTTGCCAATTATATGCTTGTGCAAATTGTTTTGCAGTCCTTAAGTTGCCAAAAATTAGTCTAGTACCAAAAGCTATAATGTCTTCCAAGTGCAAAGTGACTTGCAGACCATTAGTGCTCTCTTGCCCGACGCTTATATTGGGAATCTTTAATGTGTGCCGTCGAGTCAGTACTGACTCCAGGTGACCCAGCAGCTCCTGGGTTTTGACATAAAACCAAAAATGGAATTTACTATACACCGTATCTGGCACCAACAAATTCCATGCAGTAAACTGCTCTGTCATATCGAATATTTTATCCAGTCTGTGGCACACTAACTGAAGAATTTTGAAATGATTTATTTTCACATTAGTCTTTCCACTGAGCCAGCTTTGTCCTTTTTCTGACCAACTTATAAGAATTCTTGCAGAAATAGAAATAGGTCATGTTACTACAGCTGAACATCTTATATATCTGTATAATCCAACATTTCACATCCTGGTTTCTAAATTTTAAATCAATAGTACTCAATTTATCATGTGCAAAACATTGTTTCTACTAAGATATACTCTGGTCTGTATTTCTGCTTTAAGAGATCCTAAAACCCAGCACTGCAAGCAATGTCAACAGACGGTGCTGTTCCTGTCCCATGCTGACGGCATCCGTCACCTTTCCTTGACAGAAGGAAACGTTTCTCTTACCGTTCCAGGCACGTATGCGGCAAGGCGGCCAGTCCTTTGCACATTTTGGTATTTGGCTGTGTCTCTACTCCTCTTGAATGAAGCTGGACTGCAGAACCTGCTTTGAGGATCAGCTTTCCTCTTTTCAGGAGTATATAGAGGCTCGTTTTTGGAGCCTAGCCAGACTCTCAGCCAATCACATGCAGGCTAGAAAAGAGAGCAGAGAACACGCTGGATGGAAGGGTTTCTTTCCTGGGCAGTACCAGATGTGCACAGCAACATTATGCAGAGCACTAATCACTGAATAAGGAATACTATTATGATAAAAACCTAGGTACATAAAATTCAGCCTGAAGAAATAACGTATTCATCACCATCAGCTTCCTGGTAAGAGTCCTGTATATCCACTGGTGGCTGCCTCTTATGTCCCTGCACCTCATACCTCTCATTTTCATACCTTAGGGACATTTGGATCTAGTCCTGGGTTTTATATTCTTGAAGTTGTTGAAATACACTGAAGAACTACAAATCCCAGAATGCTTGCCTTCAGAGTCGATAAACCAAAAAAGAATTCTAGAAATGCAAATCCCAGAAAGCCTGCCTTCAAAGTCGATATAGGAGAACAGGATACAAGTACCTGATGGAATGGAGCTGGTTGATGAATATACTTATGTATAAGGACATGCTCATTTAATTTTGAATGGAAGACACCTCAGCATGATCTGACAAATTATAGTTCAGAACCTTTAACAAAACTCAAAAAACAGAAATGGACGGAGAAGTGAGGCCGTGCAATGGTTTATTTATTTATTTTAAGAATTTGGTATACCGCTATTCAAATTTTACAACATAGTGGTTTACAATTTAAAAAATAAGAAGTGGTCATTACAAAAAATCATAAACAACACTTCAGTATGATTTGATATAACATACATAGGAAGGAAAATGTATATTACAATCATATCTTCTTTAAAGACACACATATAGCAGGCAGAATGCATGACAGGAATAACCAGAGATTAGATTTAAAATCCTAGAAAATCAAAGGAAAATAAAGGTCTGAATAAAATGTGGTTCCTTCCTCCATCTGTTGACCCTACTACTACTACTATTGATCATTTTATATAGCGCTACAAGGCATACGCAGCACTGAATAGACACGTATATTGATCATTTATATAGTGCTACAAGGCATACGCAGTACTGAACAGACACATATAGACAGTCCCTGCTCATCACAGCTTACAGTATAATCAAGACAGACAGTACAATAGATGAGAACAAGCAGGGCCGGCCCCGTCCATTGAGCAAGAATGTTTTTTGCACAGGGCCCCGCGTTTCAGGGGGCCCTGCGCAAAGAACATTCTGCTTTTTTCAAAATTAAATTTAAAAAAGAGTGGAGGGAGGGAGGGAGGGAGGGATTCAACCGGGCAGAGGGGGCCCCGCGGGACAGTCCATTCTGCCACTGCCGCCGCGGCAGCGGCAGCGGTAGCAGCCAGCTTTTTTTTTTTTAATTTAATTTTACTTGAGCCGATGGGGGGGGGTTAGGACTGGTAATGGGCTATGGGGGGGCTAGGACTGGAAATGGGCTGGGGGGGTTAAGACTGGAGGTGGGCTGATGGGGTTAGGACTGGTAATGGGCTGTGTGCTGTTGGGGGGTGTAAGAAATGGTAATGTGCTATGGGGGGGGTAAAGACTGGTAATGTGCTGTGGGCTGATGGGGCTGTCTAGTAATGGGCTATGGAGGGGCTAGGACTGGAAATGGGCTGGGGGGCTTAAGACTGGAGGTGGGCTGATGGGGTTAGGACTGGTAATGGGCTGTGGGCTGATGGGGGTTAGGACTGATAATGGGCTATGGGGGGGCTAGGACAGGAAATGGGCTGATGGGGAGGGGTTAGGACTTGAGGTGGGCTGATGGGGTTAGGACTGGTAATGGGCTGTGGGCTGTTGCGGGGGGGTTAGAACTGGTAAAGGGCTATGGGGGGGGTTAAGACTGGTAATGGGCTGTGGGCTGATGGGGGCTGTCTGGTAATGGGCTATGGGGGGGGTTAGGACTGATAATGGGCTATGGGGGGGCTAGGACAGGAAATGGGCTGATGGGGATTGGTTAGGACTTGAGGTGGGCTGATGGGGTTAGGACTGGTAATAGGCTGTGGGCTGATGGGGGGGTTAGGACTGGCAATGGGCTATGGGGGGCTGACTGGAAATGGGTTGATGGGGTTAGGACTGAAAGTGGGCTGATGGGGGGTTAGGACTGGTAATGGGTTATAGGGGGGCTTAAACTGAAAATGGGGTGATAGGGGGTTAGGACTGGAAGTGGGTTGATGGGGGGGGCTAGGACTGGTATTGGGTTGGGGGGTTGCTAGGACTGGAAATGGGCTGATGGGTGGCTAGGACTGGAAATGGGCTGATGCAGGGACTAGAAGGGAATGGATGCTGGGTGAGGCTGGAACTAGAAGGGAGCTGATGTTGGGGGAGGATTAGAATGGGATGGGGCTGGAAGAGTAAAATAGAGAAAGGAAAAATATTTTGTGTGGGAGGGATAAAAAATCTACAATTGGCCGGGTATTGGGAGAGTAAGTGGGGATTGAGGATGAAGGGGTAAAATTTGAGTAGATGAAATAGGAATGAGGAAAGAGCAAAAGGAGAAAGATTAGTATGTTAAAGCAGATGTAGAGAGAGAATGGAAAAAAACTAGAAGAGAGAAGAAAGGACAAATGGACAGCAGACGATGGAGAGTTAGCAGAAGACATGAAGAAACCAGAAGAAAGTGGCTGGAGCAATTGCAGCTGAAAAAAAATGCACAAAAGGTAGAAAAATATCTCTTTATTTTGAATTTATTAATTGGAATATGTCAGCTCTGGTAAATGTGCATCATTAACGCCTGCGCTTTGTTTAGTACAAGAGCAAATTAATGTATAGTTTTATTTCTACAGTGCTGTACATTCCAAGTTTGGCTTTTGGGATTCCCAGTTTAATTATTGTCTTCCTGTTTCTAAATTGTGATTACTTGTTTGGTGATGGCCTATGTTCTGCATGTGTAACTGAGCTGAGGTGTTCTGTTTATATAATTCCTATTTGACATTGCCACTTGTTCTCTTTCCCCAGTAGGTCATGTATTCTTGTTCTCTGAAATGTATTGGTTTAATATTTGCAGTGTTGCCTTTTGATTGGTAGAGTATGGTGCTTTGTGAGTCCTGGTAGTGCTGTTAGGATACGGCGGGTTTGCTATGGGTTCTAAATGGGCAGTGTTTGTAGTAGTTCCTAATGTGTCTGGTGGTTGGCACTGGATTATAGTAATGTAGAAATCTTTTAGTCTTTCTTTACCCATACACTCATTAATCGGCACGTTTACTAAAAGTTAGTATATGGTAACATTATGCAAATATTTATGCAAATGAGGCACCTTATGCAAATGAGGCCCCGCACCGAGTCTCCGCACATGGCCCCGCACCCCCCTTGGGCTGCCCCTGAGAACAAGGATACAGTAGGGAAAGGTAACGAGACAGAAGGAGAACAAAGAATTAAGATCCAAAAGCGGCCTGAAAGAGGTGAGCCTTTAGCACGGAATTGAAAAGGGGGAGAGATGAAACCTGATGTAAAGATACAGATAGCTTGTTCCAGGCATAAAGAGAAGCAAAGTGAAAGGATTGAAGACTGGAATTGACTGTTGAACAGAAGGGCATAGAGAGAAGCAAGCCAGAGGAAGAGCGGAGTTCACAAGGAGGGGTATAAGGAGAGAGAAGAGAGGAAAAGTAGTGAGGAGCAATAGAATGAATTCACTTATAGGTCAGAAGGAGACGTTTGTATTGGATACGGAATCGGAAAGGAAGCCAATGAAGTGATTTGAGAAGAGGGGTTATATCAGAGGTACTCAAATCCAGGCCTGGAGGGCCGCAAACCAGTCAGGTTTTCGGGATATCCCTAATGAATATGCATGAGATAGATTTGCATGCACTGCCTCCATTGTATTTGAATCTACCTCATGCATATTCATTAGGGATATCCCAAAAACCTGACTGGTTTGCGGCCCTCCAGGACTGGATTTGAGTACCTCTCGGTTATATGAATATATTGGTGTTGGCGGAAGATTAGCCGCGCAGCAAAGTTTTGAACAGACTGACCACGCTAGAGATGGCTATATATGTATTTCCGAAGTGTTAAAAATTGCATATCATGCGAGCACACAAATAAGCAACTAGCTCAGGAGGGATAGGTCATTTCAGTTCTAGTTTTACTCTCACTGCATGAATAGCCGTATGGTTCCAGTTTCATAAGGAAGAGGAAATACGAGACCCTACATACAAAGCTTAGTCTGTTGCTGCTCATATGGCATTTTGGAGGTTATTTTATTTAGAGGAAATACTGGGAACAGCTGGGGATGTAGAAAAACAGTGGGCAAAACTGAAAGGGGATATTTTAAGGGCAACCAACCTTTTTGTTAGAAAGGTAAATAAATGTAAAAGGAAAAGGAGGCTGCCATGGTTCTCAAAAGTAGCTGAAAAGGTGAAGAAAAAGAGGGAGGCCTTCATGAAATATAAAAGATCACAGAGAGAGGAAGACAAGCGTCTATATTTGGAAAAACTTAGCAAAGCTAGCAAAGTAGTCAGAAAGCAAAGATACAAAAAGAAGAAGAAATAGCCAATGCAATAAAATGTAGGGATAAGACATTTTTTGAGATATGCTAGTGAGAGGAGGAAGGGCAAAAGTGGTATTGTCAGACTCAAGGGTGAATGGGAGGAATATGTAGAAGCTGATGAGGATAAAGTGGAATTGCTTAACAAATATTTCTGTTCTGTGTTCACAGATGAAGGGCCTGGAGCAGGACCTCAGAAAACACCCACAAATAGGAACGGAAGCAACAGGGATCTCAAACAATTTTCAGAAGACTGTGTTCGTGAGGAGCTAGCCAAATTAAAAGTAGACTAAGTGATGGTTTCAGATGGGATACATCCAAGAATACTGAGGGAACCTGGGGATGTTCTAGCGGCTCCGCTGTCTGATCTTTTAAATGCCTCTTTGGAGTCAGAAGTGGTGCCAGAGGACTGGAGAAAGGTACATGTGACCCATTTACACAAAAGCATACATAAGAATAACATTGAGAACTATAGGCCGGTTAGTCTAACCTCTGTGGTTAGTACATTTATTTATTTATTTGGCTGTATTTACAGTAGTGGCCAAAAAATTAAGGCAGGTATCTTTTTCTACAATTTATTGTTAAATAATATACTGTGGAGATGTCACACGTGCTTACTTATTTAATCAGCATGGCGATTAGTCACACCATGTGTCTGGTGTCCATTTTAGTTTACTTACACTCTGTAGTGGGTTTCTTGGATGAAGTTTTTAATTTTTACAACTAGGAAAAGATTGAAAGTTACATGTAAAATATACAATCAAGATGGGTAGAAAGTGCAATATTAATAAATTTGTAAAGGGACAAGTTGTCACACTCCCTGCTGAAGGATATTTGCAATGTGCTATTGCAAAAAATTTGCATATATCAAGGTGTGCAGTTCAGAATGTTCTGAAATCAGGTGGCCGTACACATCGTTCGAAATGTGGGCGCAGACGGATAACTACTAGACGAGATGACCGATTCCTCAAAAGCATTATTATATCTAGTCCACATACTTTATCTCAACCTGTGGCTCAGTTAGCTAATGATCGAGGAATAAAGATAAGTGCCAGATCTCTCCGATGACAGCTTGTGGATGAATTTAAACTCGTGGCCAGAAGACCTGCCAAGAAGCCTATGATGACCAAGAAACAAATTGCTGCCTGCATACAGTTTTGTAATGAGAGGGTAATGTTCACAGATGAAAGTACTTTTCAACAAGTACTTGGGAGTGGTTACAACTACGTCCGTCGACCAGCAGGCAAGAGACTAAATCCGAAGTACACGATCAAGACTGTTAAACACCCACCATCGGTCATAGCATGGGGTGGTATCTCGGCGAATGGACGATGTGGCCTGCACATTTTTGAGAAAGGTGAAAGAGTAAATGCTGCAAAATACATATCCGTGCTGAACAGTAAAGTTAAAATACACATGAATGTTTCTGGCACAACTATATTTCAGCAGGACTCGGCACCGTGCCACACTGCAAAAACAGTCAAAAAATGGTTTGTGGACAACAAGATCGAGCTCTACCAACTTGACCATCAAACTCTCCGGGTCTCAATGTAATTGAAAACTGTTGGAATCTTATGAAGAAAAAGGTGACAGCACACCGTCCAACTTCAGAAGCAGATTTAAAGGACATACTCAAGCATTTATGGGTCAACGAAATCACTCCGGCATACTGTAAAACGCTAGTTAACAGTATGCCTACAAGAATCCAGGCTGTGCTGAAAAATCATGGACACCCTAACAAATATTGACACATATATTGTTTCCTGAATAAAACTTTGAAAATGACATATATATCTTTGGTTCTTAAAGCTTTTGACCATGAAAGTTACAATAACATGTACTTTTCTAATAAAATTCTGATATTTTGGACTCTGCCTTAATTTTTTGGCCACTACTGTATATTCTACTTTTCACAGAGGTCAAAGCGGTTTACAAGGAACTTGGTTTTACAACTAAAGTTTACAATGAAAAACAGGTAACTTTGTACAGAAAGAAGGAACAATGGTTAACTTAAATTAACTATGTACAAATGGAAACTAGATGTGTTTGAAATATCTTGTTCTTTATGTGGATTCAGAAATGTTGTTCAGGGTGGGTAGGGTTAGTGGAGTGTGAGGCCAAAGTGGAGAGTGAATAGGTGAGTCTTGAGGAGTTTGCGGAATGATAGAAGCTCTGTAGTGTTTCTTATGTGGGCAGGCAGAGAGTTCCAGGCAGTAGAGGCATAAAGTTCAAAGGATCTGGTATGGGGTTGTTAGGTGCTCCTTACTACATCTTGTAGGGTAGTTATCGTGTTCATTGTGGAGGTTCTTTGTGGTCTTTCAAAGCTGTGGTATGATGAGGGAGAAAAGGTGGGTGGATGATTGATGGTTCAGGGCTTTGTGAATCATTAGAAGGATTTTGTAGAGAATCCTGTTTTGCAGGGGAAGCCAGTGGAGGTGTTTGAGGATGGGGTGATGTGTTCATATTTGGAAGTTCCATTGATGGTCCTTGCTGCCATGTGGAGAGCTGTTTGAAGAGGATGGAATATTGATTTGGGTAGTCCATGGTATACTGAGTTGCAGTAGTCTGCATGGGGTGTTATGTGACCTTGAAGGGCTGAGCAGAAATCCGATGGGGCGAGGAGAGGGCAGAGATGTTATAGGGTCTAGGTTTTGAAGTATATTGATCTTTCTGTGCTCGCTATTTGAGTCTTCAAGGTGAGGTGGCTGTCTAGGATGATCTCCAAGTACTTTATTTCAGGTTTGATTTGGATTTCCATATTATTGAGGGTAATGGTGGAGGGAGGGGGTAAAGAATTTGTTCCTGGTGACAAAGAGGGCTTTTGTTTTCTTGAGGTTGATGAAGAGGTAATTTGTGGATAGCCATTTGAAATGTCAGAGAAGCAACTATTCACTGAGCACTTCACCCCATAACATAAGCTACCTGACTGCACGTTTACATAGTCTAAAGACCTAATTCTGGGATGTAGGTTGCAGGGCTGCACGTCCCAGTGGGACATGCAGCCCCGCCAGCCATCCAGCCCCAATTCCCACTCTGGCTCTCCCTGTACACCTTGAGCATCAGGATGGGGAAAGCCGGCGGGGAGCAGGATCTGGGTGGAGTGGGGGCAGGCCATCCCAGCAGGACATACAGGGCCAATTCAGGTCACAGCCCTGTACGTCCTGCCAGGTCAAAGGGGACATGCAGCTTATTCTGCCTGGAAGGTGGAATGGGCAGCACCGACCCAGCAATCGGGCCCGTGGATCCCCCCCTGGGTTGGGGTCAGGTGCAGGAGGGTCCCCGCCACCTGATCCAGGCCCCAGCAGGCCAGCCGTGGATCGGGCAGCGGGGAAAAAGGGGGGTCAAGCCACAGCAGCCAGGGGAGTGGGCAGGGGCATGCCAGACCATCCTCAGGCCCGATTATGGTTACTGCAGGAACGTTTTGTTCCCGCGGTCCAGAATCGGGTCCTAATGGGCCCATCTTGCACGGCGTCATCTGGATGGCCTGAAATGTCCCTTCGTGAATCGGGCTCCAAATCTGTATACTGTACATAGTTTAAGACTATATATAGTTACAAACTCTCTTGTATCAACTGCATGTTGTATATAGTTGACAATGTTGCTACAATGTTTTTTCTCTCTTCTATGTAAATCACCTTGACCCGGAGAAAAGCAGTATATAAATACAGCTAATGAATAAATAAATAAATTGCTGGAGTTTGTGGTAGGATGGTTTGCTAAGGTCAACTGGAGTGTAGAGCATGATGTCATCTGCGTATATGTGATAAGTTATCTTGCATGCTTGTATGATGTTGCAGAGGGGTTGGAGATAGATATTGAAAAGGAGAGCTGAGAGTGTGGAGCCCTGGGGTATGCCTTGCTCCTGTATGTATGGTGCTGATGATGTTGCTCCTATTCTGATTTGTTGAGTTCTGTTGTGGAGGTAGTCTTGGAACCATTGTATTCTGATGGACTGGAAGCGCTGTAGGAGGGTGTTATGATTGATGGTGTTGAAGGCATAAGAAATGTTGAGGAATACAAGAATGAAACCTTGGTGGATGTTTTGGGTTCCCATTATGAGGTTGTTCGGGAGTGAGGTTATGAGGGTTTCTACCATTATCAGAAAGGCTACTAAAAGAGAGAATAGTGAGGTTTCTGGAGCCAAATGGATTGCAGGATCCGAGGCAGCATGGATTCACCAGAGGCAGGTCTTGTCAGACAAATCTGATTTCTTTGACTGGGTGACCAGGGAGTTGGAGCGAGGGAGAGCCTTAGATATGGTTTACTTAGATTTCAGTAAAGCCTTTGACACCATTCTGCACAAGAGACTTATAAACAAACTGAGCACCCTAGGGATGGACCCTAAAGTGACCAACTGGGTTAAAAATTGGTTGAGTGGTAGGCAACAAAGGGTACAGGTTAATGGAGCTCACTCTGAGGAGAAGGAGGCTACCAGTGGTGTGCCGCAGGGATCTGTCCTTGGTCTGATTCTTTTTAACAGCTTTGTTAATGATATTGCAAAATGGCTCTCGGGTAAGGTTTGCTTATTTGCAGATGATACCAAAATCTGCACTAGAGTAGACACTCAGGAAGGAGTAGATAACATGAGGAGGGATCTAGTTAAGCTTGAGGAATGTGTTAAAATTTGGCAGCTGAAACTTTAATGCTAAAAAATGCAAAAATCCAAAGGAGTGATACAATGTACGGGGTAAGGTACTTCTGTCCATGAAAGGATAGTGGGACCTGGGCGTAATGGTGTCTGATGATCTTAAAGAAGCTAAACAGATAGAAAAGGCAACAGTGAAAGCCAGAAGGATGCTTTAGTATATAGGGAAAGGAATGTCCAGCAGAAAAAAAAGTATGGTGTGCAATTCTGGAGACCACACCTTCAAAAGGATGTAAGCAGGTTGGAGTCGGTGCAGAGGGTGGCTTCTAAAATGGTTGGTGGTCTTCATTATGAAGCATATGAGGACATACTTAAAGATCTTAATATGTATACTTTAGAGGAAAGGTGGGATAGTGGAGATATGATAAAGACATTTAAATACCTCTGTGGCATAAATGCACAGGAGAGTTTCTTTCATTTGAAGGCAAGCTCTGCTACAAGGGGACATAAAATGAAAGTGAAAGGAGATAAACTCAGGAGTAATATGCAGAAACATTTCTTTAAAGAAAGAATGGTAGATGCATGGAATAGTCTCCAAGTGGAGATGGTAGGACAGGGACAGTATCTGAATTCAAAAAAGCATGGGACAAACATAGAGGATCTCTAAAGGAATAAAGGGGACTATTGTAGTTGATATGGAAGGGCAGACTAATGGGCCATGTGGTCTTTTTTTGTTCTCATGTTTCTATGTTTCTACATGTAAAAATGATATCCATGTGGAAGTTCCAGCAATGCACAGATATCCACATTTGGAAAAAAGGAGTGTTGGGGGTGTGGTATAGGCAGTAATAAGGTCTAACCATCTGAAACTTCTTTCACAAAGCACGGCAAGGGCAAAACATTTAAATACTTGCATTTATAGCTGTTATAAATCATGCTCGGTTGTCTTTTGGGACTGCTTGCATTGTTTTATGGCTGGAAAAGATCCGATCGCGTTTCTTCTGTGCCCAGTTGTCTTCTATGCCCATAAAAACATCTTGTGCATTACCTTTTATTTTCCTGCTTTGTGTCTTGCCCTCCTAATTAACCCTTGTAGCATCTACCTTCAAAGCCCTTGTGCCCCCCTCCCCCCCCCCCAGCTTTTTTCTTCTCAAATTCCCTGGGACTGATGCAATAATGTATGCTAGATTTGGGAACACAATTGTGTGTTATTGTGGACTCCTAATTCAAAAACAAATTTTGTGCATGAGCTATCTATGCACAAAGCCTGGAGTAGACATCAGCACATTTAAATCCATTTAAATGCTTGGTAATGAAGGAATCAGCTATTCAGTGCAGGTGCAGAGAAGCAGGGTCATACCAATGTCTATGCGAGCAGTGCGGTTGTGCAGGGTGCAAGTACAGAAAGTTTGCTGACATCATCACGGAGCTACCAGGAAACCCAATAAGAGCGAGTTCCTGCATATGGTTGGGGTGGCAGGGAGGTGCCAGGTTCACAAGTCGTACAGGATGCATCTCTAGCTTGGTACGGTCTTGCAGAGAAGTACATTGAAGACAAGAATGATGAATAGAACACTGGTTTTAACACAAGGTCTGAAGAGTACTAAAGGGTTAACTCCTTGTTCTGCTGTCAGCATTAATGAGGAATTTATGCCAGTTTCTCCTCTTTACTGCCAGGCTACGGGACCCACAATTGTTTTCTGGCTTTGTTGAACGAGAAATGGTCAAAAAAATGTGCATGTGCTAGAAAGTGTAGTTACTTACCTGTAACAGGTGTTCTCCAGGAGCAGCAGGAATCAGTCCTCACATATGGGTGACGTCGGCGCCAATGGAGCCCTCGTGCAGAGCATTTCCCCAGCTTTCAAAGAAAGCCTTTTGGAAGGCAGCGTGCATGCGCAGTCCCCTTCCCGCGCAAGGGTGCCATCTTGCTTAGTCTGATGACATAGCTAAAAGACAGCAAAAAACAAAATTAAGTATATGACTGCAACTCCAAGGGGAGGAGGGAGGGTTGTGAGGACTGATTCCTGCTGCTCCTGGAGAACACCTGTTACAGGACAAAGCAGGAAGTCAGTCCTCACATATGGGACTCCCCAGTTCTAGGCTACCATGAACCCAGAACTGAAAAATTGGCTCCCTCTCAAGAGCCTCAGCATCTGTGATAAGAACTTTCTCTGAGAACGCACCCCATACGGTAGCCCAACACCAGGGCCGGAGGGTAGGAGTTGCCTAAACCTCAAAGAGATTACGGAGTACCGCCTGGCCGAAAATACTGTCCTACCGGGACTCTCTCTCCAGGCAGTAATGGGCTGCAAAAGTCTTGCTTGAAGACCAAGTTGCGGCCCGGCAGATGTCTGCCAACGGAAGAGCGGAGATGAGCTACTGATGCGGCCTTCGCCCTGACACGGTGGGCCGTGACCCGACCCTGCAAGGGGAAGTCGGCTGCCCTGTATGCCCAGGCGATGCAATCTGCCACCCAAGTGGACAAGGTACGCTTGGAGACAGGTAACCCCATCCTATTAGGGTCAAACGAGACAAAGAGCTGAGTAGCCCTCCGATGCTCCCGCGTACGTTCTATGTAAAAGGACAAAGCCCTCTTACAGTCCAGGGTATGCAAGACTGTTTCAGCCCGGCTGGCATGGGGCCTGGGAAAAAAGGTTGGAAGAACCACCTCCTGATTGAGGTGGAAAGAGGAGACAACATTTGGGAGGAACTTGGGATGGGTCCGTAGGACCACCCTGTTCCTAAAGAACCGCGTATAAAGTCTACCAGAAACCAGAGCTTTTGTAGTTCACTCACACGTCTGGCCGAGATAAGAGCCACCAGGAAGAGCACTTTCCATGAGAGGAAGTGCAAATGGCAAGTAGCCATCGGCTCAAACGGTGGGCAAGTCAGTTGCTGCAAGACCACGTTCAAGTCCCACTCAGTCACCGGTGGACGAACCGGAGGCTTGAGCAGAAGCAGACCTCTGATAAATCTGGACAGCAAAAGGTGAACCGACAGAGACTGTCCCTCCACCGGTGAGTGGTGCGCTGACAGAGAACTGAGGTGGACCCGAACAGAGTTAGACTTAAGGCCTAGGTCTGACAAGTGAAGTAGATACTGCAGTACTGCTGGCACAAGGCAAGAGAAAGGATCTTCATTGCGCTGAGCACACCATACAGTAAACCTATGCCACTTGAGGGCATAGGACTTTCTGGTGGACTGCCTCCTAGAGGCCAAGACCACCTCCTCAACTTCCTTAGGTAGAAGTAAGGGAGCTAGCACTATCCTTTCAGCAGCCAAGCCATCAGATTGAGGGACCTGAGATTGGGGTGCAGAAAGGAACCCTGCTCTTGAGACAGGAGATTGTGTTGCAGCCCCAGAGGGAACGGGGCTTCCACCGCTAACTGTAGGAGGAGTGGAAACCACGGTTGCCTTGGCCATCTGGGGGCTACCAGAATCACAGAGGCTTTGTCCCGGAGGATCCTGAACAGAGTTCGGGCCACCAGGGGCGTGGGAGGAAACGCATACAGGAGGCCCGTAGACCAAGTGATCAGAAAAGCATCTGCTGCCATCCTCAGAGGATGTGGCTGTCTGGAGCAAAACTTGGGCAGCTGACTGTTTAGTGGACTTGCAAAGAGATCGATGGATGGAAGTCCCCAGCAGAAGAAGATCTGCTGGACCACCATTGAATTCAACTGCCATTCGTGGGGCTGGAGAATCCTGCTTAGCTTGTCTGCTAGGAAGTTTTCCTGACCAGGTAGATAAACTGCTTTGAGAAACATGCCTTGTTTGACCGCAAAGAAGCAAAGATCCAGTGCCTCCTGACATAGGAGCTTGGAGCCCGTGCCTCCTTGTTTGTTCACGTAGAACATTGCTACCTGATTGTCCGTCTGAACTAGGACAGACTGTTAAGAGAGAGAGCATGGCAGAAGGTTTGCAGAGCTAAGCAGATTGCTCGCAGCTCTAAAAGGTTGATCTGCTGTGTGGCCTCCCGAGGGGACCACAGGCCTTGAGTGCAGGTGCCCTGGCAATGTGCACCCCAGCCCTTTAAGGAGGCATTTGTCATCAGCACCCTTGTGTGCGCTGGAGTCTGAAAAGGTACACCCCTGAGGAGGTTTGGCAGATGTAGACACCACTGTAAGGAGTTCAGAAGTCATCTGGACACCTTTACTTTGTCTCGGAGGTCGCCGGTGGCTTGTGTCCACTGATCTCTGAGGCACCACTGAGCAGCCCGCATGTGCAGACGGGCATTCGGGGTCACATGTACTGTAGACACCATGTGGCCCAGGAGCCGCAGGTAGTGCCTTGCGGAAACACGAGAATTGCTTTGGAACTGGTTGGCCAAGTCCATAAGTCTGTGGGCCCTTTCCTCGGGCAAGTAAGCTCTTGCCTGAAGAGTGTCTAACCTGGCCCCTATAAACTCTAGGTTCTGAGAGGGGAGCAAAGTGGACTTTGTGTAGTTTATGACAAAGCCTAGATGCTGAAGAAGAGCGACAGTGTGCAGAGTGGCCTGTTGGGCCTCCTGGAGTGACTGGCCCCTGATTAGCCAGTCGTCCAGATAGGGGGAGACAAAAATTCCCTGGTTCCTGAGAAAAGCTGCCACCACTGCCAGGCATTTGGTGAAAACCCTGGGGGCAGAGGTTAGGCCAAATGGAAGAACTCTGTATTGAAAGTGGTTTCCTCCCACCACAAATCTGAGATATTGTCTGTGGTCTGGATGGATGAGGATGTGAGTGTAAGCATCCTTGAGATCTAAGGAGCATAGCCAGTCTCCCTGCTGGAGGTAGGGCAGCAGTATTCCAAGGGTAAGCATCTTGAACTTTTCCCTCTCCAGAAACTTGTTGAGATTTTGCAAGTCTAGGATAGGTCTGAGGCCTCCTGTTCTCTTTGGTACTAGCAAGTACCTGGAGTAAAAGCCTTGCCCTTCCAGGTGGTATGGCACCGGTTCCACCGCCTGTTCCTTTATAAGACTTTGCAACTCCTGAAGGAGAAGGTCTCTGTGTAGAGGGAGTCTTGTAGACTCCCCTGGATAGTAGGAGGGGGGTAGCTGATGGAAATGGAGCATATAGCCCTTCTGGACTATGCTCAGTACCCAGGTATCCCCTGTGATGGCTGACCACCTGTAGGCGTACAGGGTCAGCCGACCTCCTGTGAGTGGAGCTACCGGCGGAGGAGAGGCTATGCCGAGGGAGTCAAAAATCCACTCCTTGCTGTGCAGGAGCTGGGGCTGGCGGCTTGGGGGTTTTCTGCCTACAGGGCCCATGCCCCTGCCCTTTGGCCTGCTGGCCCTGTGGGGGAGCTGGAGAGGCCTGATACTGAGGGTAGGTTTTTAAGGCCACACCCTTCCTCAGGAAAAAGGGCTTCTTCCCCGAGCCCTTCTTTTTTTGAGAAGGGGCAGAAGTCTTCCTGGACAGCCTTGTCCTGGTGAGAGTCTCAGTCTTGATTTCTGCAGCCTTTTCAGTCATGGGCTTACCGAATGGGTTGTCACTTCGGCAGGGGACATTGACCAACTTGTCCTGCACCCATGATTCCAGGTCCGATGACTGTATCCAGACCTGACGGCGTGCACCAATGCCGGCCATGGCTACCCGGGCCAAAACCTCGAAGCCATCATAGGCTGCTCGAGAGATAAACTTCGAGCACTCCTGGATCCCTGTGGACAAGGCTTTGAACCTCTGCAAGGGTTCCTCAGAGAGGCCAGCTGAGAACCCGGCAATTTCTTTTGCCAGGTCCCATAGGTACATGCCCACATACAGCTGGTAGGTCTGGACACGGCAAGATAGCAGAGCCCTGGAAGCATCCAGGTTCCGGGCCTCTCGGCCAGGAGGCACCGAGGAGTGCATCTTTTGACTTCTCAGTCTGTGCATGGCCGATTCCACAACCATGGAGTTGTGCGGTAGCTGTGCCTTCTGGAATCCAGGGCTCTTCCGGACTCGATAAATGGAATCGACCCATTTGCTAAGAACCAGCGCTGAGGCCAGTGCTTCCCACATACGGAAGAGCAACCGTTCCAGCATCGGAGGAACCGGTACAGTAAAGGCTTCCTTCGGAGGAAAGTCATACTGGAAGGCATCGAGGTCTTCGGCTCGAGGCTCTTCCTCGGTCTCTGCTGGGAAAGCTAAAGCCTTGGCCATGTCCCGGGCGAAGTCCGAGAACCGGGTATCCTCCGGGGGGGGGACCTTCTCCGAGGCTCGGACTCTGGGGAGTCCGACGGGACGCACTGGGTCTGGAAGTTGTCTGGGAACTCTTCGTCCTCCGTCTCCCATGCCGACTCCTCCGAGGAGGAGTCAAGTGGCTCTGGCCGTGTGGGCCTTGATGCCACCCGCCCCGACGCCAAGGGCACCGGTGTCGACGACCTCGGCCCCGCACGGGAGGTTGAGGGAGACCTTGGCCGAGGATCGACTCGAGACTTGATGGACTCGAGGAGCGCCTCGGCCTCTGGGGTCGACTTGGACGTCGAGGTCCCGGTGGTCGGGGCAGATGCACTGGTCAGACCGGCGATCAGTACCCGCTTCTGCTCTATGAAGGCAGCCAGGCTGCTCTCCAGGGCCGTCAACCTGAGACCGAGCTAAGGAGACTCTGCAGCCCCCGATTCGAGGCCCGACGTCGGTTCTCCCGGAGGAAAGTCTACGAGGACAACAGATGTTACCTGACTCGGGGACTCTGGCTCCAGGCGAGGAAGTTTGGTCGGCCGCTCCGACTCCGAGAGCCCGGGGAGGTAGTCAGGGCTGCGCGACCTAGCCCTCGAGGATCCAGGTGCCTCCACTGATGCTGCCCTCATGAGCTTTTTCTTGCATTTGTGCTCCCAGGCGGGACACCCCCTCTCAGAGGACCCACGACATCGCTCGGGGTCAGACTCCCGAGATGTCGAGGCCTCTGACGAAGTCCGGGCCCGTCCGGACGTGGACTCTGAAAAAATTCTTTCACGTTGATGCTGACGGCTCCGAAGCGCTTTAGACGACATCTTGCCGCATGGGCCACAGACCAGCGGGTCATGGTCGGGCTCGAGGCATCGGAGGCAACAGTCGTGTGTGTCAGTGAGAGACATAGGTTTCTTGCACCGATCACATTTTTTAAACCCGCTGGCAGCCATCAGGGTAAAAAGGGCCCCTGCAAGGTCAAAAGACAGGGCTGCCAGTGAAAAAAGGAAAAAAGGCGCGAACGCTAGTCACAAAGTACAAAAAACGAAACAAACTCTGGGTTCGATACCAGTGTACCGAGCCGAGGAAGATGGCACCCTTGGGCGGGAAGGGGACCGCGCATGTGTGCTGCATTCCCAAAGGCTTTCTTTGAAAGCTGGGGAAATGCTCTGCACGAGGGCTCCGTCGGTGCCGACGTCACCCATATGGGAGGACTGACTTCCTGCTTGGTCCTGGAGAATGCTATTTTGGGCATAAACATTCTGCAAAGAAATATCATTGCATTGTGCAGTAGGCAGTTTTCTGCACAGAATATTAATGTTTATGCATGAAATAGCATTCCAGTACAAGTATGTACACAAATGCCAGTAGTTTTTTGTACATAAAATATGGCCACTGCTAGAGCAGTCCCTTGTGCGCTTATGTCTAGTGTGCAGGACCGTACCAAGCTGAAACTGCGCTCTGTGTGACTAACGAATCTGGTGTTCCATTCGACCCAGCCATGTTCAGTAACTCACTCATTTTGAGCTTCCTGGAAGCCCAGTGATGATCAGCGCTTCCTTCTGTGCTTATGCCCTGTGCAGCTGCACCGCTCACACAGCCTTTGGTTGCTGTTGTTGCTGAGTGCCATCGAGTCTGTGTCGACTCATGGCAACCCTCTGGATAGTTGACCTAAACTTTGTTCGGTCTTCAGCCAAGCGGCTCATTGTTGATAGAGTGCTATCCATAGCTGCTGTTATTGTATCAATCCATCTCATTGCCGGCCTTCCTCTTTTGTGATGACCTTCTACCTTCCCAAGCATTATTTTTATATACCGCTTTGTCTAGATAATCAGAGTGGTTTACATAGAACATTATAACTACTGCAAGAGGCAGTTTACAGGGAACAATTAAAGAGAACAATTACAATTAACAATAACATGGAATGCAATAACTATTTACATAAGGTATAATCATTAGTGGTCTGGGGTGATAAGACAGAGTTATGTGGAGAATATGCATATGGCAATAGATAGGATATGGGGGAAGGTCGTTGGACTGTTGGCTCGTGATATGTCTTTATCCAGTAAGCTCTCTCTCTTCGCATGATGTGTCCAAAATATGAAAGTCAAAGTCTTGTCATCTGAGCTTCTAAGGAAAGCTTAGGTTTGATCTCCTCTAGTACTGACTGATTTGTTCTTCGGGCAGTCCATGATATACACAGTATTTGTTGCCAGCATCATAATTCAAAGGCATGATTTTCTTCCTGTCTATCTTTTTCACTGTCCAACTTTCGCATCCATATGACGTTATTGAAACCACCATGGCCTGGACAAGTCAAATCTCTGTATGGAAAAATATATCTGCTCTTGAGAATCTTGTCTAGGTCCTTCATAGACATTCTACCAAGAGCAATGCATCGTCGGATTTCTTGACTGCTAGTCCTTTCTTTATTGATTGTTGATCCAAGTAAGTTAAAGTTGTCAACGATTTCAATTTCTTCTCCATCAGTGATAAACTTATTGATTTTGCCTATTGTCAGGATCTTTGTTTTCTTAACATTAAGGTGCAGACCCATTTTAAGATTATGTTCCTTGATCTTGAGAAGGAAATGTTTCATATCGTCTTCACTTTCAGTCAGTAATGTGGTATCATCAGCATAGCGAAGGTTGTTGAGTCTTCCACCAATCTTCACACCTCAGTTGCGTCAATACAGTCCTGCTTCTCTGATGATTTGTTCTGCATATAAATTAAAGAAGTAGGGGAAACGTATGCAGCTTTGTCATACACCTTTGCTGATTTTAAACCATTCTGTTTCTCCTAGTTCCATTTGAACTGTTGCTTCCTGATCAATGTAAAGGTTGCTCAAGAAAACTATCAGGTATTCTGGTATACCCATGCTTCTTAATGTGGCCCAGAGTTTCTCATAGTTTACACAATCAAAAGCCTTGCTGTAGTCAATAAAACACATATGGCTATCCTTTTGGTATTCTTTTGTCTTTTCAAGGATCCATCTCACATCCGCAATGATGTCTCTCATTCCTTGCCCTGTCCTTAACCCTGCTTGGACTTCAGGGAGTTCTTGTTCCAGGTATCGTTGCAGTCTCTGCTGAATAATCTTGAGTAGAATCTTGCTGGAATGTGGGATCAGAGTGATTGTGCGATAATTTCCACAGTGAAGTCACCTTTCTTCAGTATTGGTATAAACACAGATCTTGTCCAGTCAGTTGGCCATGATGTCTTCCAAATTTCATGTCAGAGCTTTGTAAGTATGGTAACAGCTTCACACAATTGCTGTAATACTTCAATGGGAATGCCATCAGTGCCTGGTGCTTTGTTCTTTGATAAGGCTTTCAATGCTGCTTTGACTTCGTCTTTCATCACCAATGGTTCCTGACCATAAGTTATAGGTTGAAATGGCTGTTGGTCAACTTTAACTTTATGGTATAATGACTGTATATTCTTTCCACCTTTTCTTGATCTTCTCAGCATTATTCAACATGGATCCTTGAGCATCTTGTAGCATTCCAATTTGAGGCTGGAATTTTTTCTTTAATTCTCATAGCTTTAGAAAAGCCGATCTTGTTCTTTCTCTAATAGTTTCTGATTCTATGTCCTTGCATGTGTTATTGTAGTACTTCTCATCTTGTCTTGCTGCACTTGGAAATCTCTGTTAAGATCTGCAATTGCCTCTTTCTCCTCTGACTTTAGCTTCTCTGTGTTTCTGGACAATTTTCAGAGTTTCTTCAGTCATCTATTTTGGCTGATTTTGCTTTTTCACCTTATGTAGAGACTTTTCGCTTTCTTCCAACACATTCTTTTGAATGTCGTCCCATAACTCTTCTGGAACTCTGTCATTTGTATCTAAAGCAGCAAATCCATTTTTCAGGCAGTCTTTAAATTCCAGTGGTATATTCTCAAGGTCATATTTGCTACATTCATGAGTGACTTGCTCTTTTTCAGCTTTAGAGTTTGCATACTAGTAGTTGGTGATCTGTACAACAGTCAGCTCCAGGTTTTGTCTTTGATGTTACCAAGCTTTTCCATTCTTGTCTTCCACAGATGTAGTCAAATTGATTTCTGTACAGTCCATTGGGTGAAATCCACGTGTATAGTTGGCATTTGTATTGCTGGAAGAAGGTGTTTGGGATGAATAGATCATTCATCTTGCAGAATTCTTTCTCCAGCATTGTTTCTGTTGCCATGTCCTTGGTACAGCCCTGCTAATGTGCTCTCCTTGTTTAATGCAAGTTTTTGCACACAATTTGCATGCTATTTGCTTACCTCATCAATGAGCAAAATTTGTGTTAGATTTGCTTTTGGCAGACATGGAGGGGGCATAGTTTCCTCCTTGTCATCAGTTGTGTCTGTCTGGGCCTATGTCTGCTGCGTAATATTATGTGGGTGTGCCTCTGTGCATGTCTCAGTGTCAGGGCCAGATGGTTCATTGTGTGAGAATATTGATCGCACAGGGCCCTGCACTTCAGGGGGCCCCGCGTGAACTTCATTCTCACATGGTGTTTCCTTTGCAATGCCAGCTTCAGAGGGAGCCGGGGAGGACTGCCCTAGGCCCCGGCTCACCTCTGCACAATCACCAGCATGAAGAGCAGCGTTTTCCCTCACGCTGGCAACTGTGTTCTCATGAAGTGCGTGAGTGCCAGGAAACAGGAAATGCCCTTTAATCTTTCCGGCACTCAGCGTGCTTCATGAGAACACAGCTGCCAAGCATGAAGGAACATGCCGCTCTTCACGCTGGCGGCTGTGCAGAGGTGAGCCGGGCCTTCGGGCCTCCCCGGCTCCCTCTAAAGATGATCAGACAGGTGCAGCGCTCTTTTGGGGGGGGGGGCAGGACTCGAAATGGGCTGATTGGGGGCCTAGGACTGGAAATGCACGGATTGGGGGGGGGGGGCTTGGACTGCAAAGGGGCTGAGTGTGGGAGGCATGGACTGGAAAGGGCTGATGGGTGGGTTCTGACTTGAAATGGGCTGATGGGGGGACCTAGGTCTAGACATGGACTGATTGGGGGGGCTTGGACTGGAAATGGAGGGCTTGGCTTGGAAATGGGCTGATTGGGGGGAGGCCTGGACTGGAAATGGGCTGAAGGGGGCTGGGACTTGAAATGGATGATGGAGGGGGCCAGGATATGAGTAGAAATGGCTGATGGGGGGCTAGGATTGGAAATGGGCTGATGAGGGGACTGAGAGAATGGGACTAGAAGGGAGCTGGCTGGGTGGGGCTAGAACTAGAAGGAAGCTGATGTTGGGGGAGGACTAGAAGGGGATGGGGCTGGGGGAGTGAGGATGGAGAGGGGAAAAGATATTTGGGGGGGGGACTTAAAATCTATAATTGGCTGGCTATTGGGAGAGTAAGTGGGGACTGAGGATGGAAGAGTTAAATTTAAGTGGATGAAAAAAGGAATAAAGAAAGAAATGGAGGAAAGAGCTAAAGGGGAAAGATCAGTATGTTAAAGCAGATGTAGAGAGAGAATGGAAAAAACTAGAAGGAACAAGAAAGGACAAATAGATTGCAGACAATGGAGAGTTAGCAGAAGACACCAAGAAACTAGAAGGAAGTGACTGGAGCAATTGTAACTGAAAAAATAAAATGCCCAAACAACACAAGGTAGAAAAATACTTTTTTATTTTGAATTTATTAACTGGAATATGTCAGCTCTGGGAAATGTGCATCGCTAAATTCTTTGCTTTTTGTTTAGTACAAGAGGAAATTAATTTAGAGTTTTATTTCTCCAGTGTTGTTCTACCTTCCAAGTTTGGCTTTTGGGGTTCCCAGTTTAATTGTTTAATATTATTTATTATTGTTTAATGATTGTCTTCCTCTTTCTAAATTGTGATCCCTTGTTCTTTGTTTGGTGACAGTCTAGGTTCTGCATGTGTAACTGAGCTGCAGTATTCTGTTCATGTAGTTTCTATGTGACAGTGCCGCTTGTTCTCTTTCCTCAGTAGGAGATGTATTGGTATTCTCTGAGATGTATTGGTTTAATATTTGCAGTGTTGCCTTTTGATAGGTAGGGTTTGGTGCTTTGTGAGTCCTGGTAGTGCTGTTATGATACAGAAAGTTTGCTATGGGTTCTAAATGGACAGTGGGCCCGATTTTCAAAGCCCTAGGCGCGTGCTACACGTGTAGAAGATGGCCTTACCAGGGTAAAACCACCATAACTGTGTAAACTAGATTTTCAACAAGGTGGTTTGAATCTGAGAATCCCAGCTACTCGCACAGCACCAAGTACTGAGGCTCGGGGGCGTGTCATCCTGAAACCCGTGTAAAGCGGGTTTCCAAAAGCCGTGTGCACTGACATTGGATGTCACTAACTGAATAAGCCTACACGACATTTCCTGGCACATACAACTGCTTAAGATATGCGGCGAACCCATGTAGTAGTGTTAAAGTGCATAGGACAGCGAGGAGAGCATGTTTAGGCCTGTACCCAAACCAAGCAGAGGCAAAACACTGCTGCACCAGCTGAGAAGACATGTGAGCCATGCACAGGGTGTTCCAGAAGTGGAGACGCGCCCGCCGTGCCTGGGCACAGCGCAGGAAGCGGTAGGCAGTACCGATCCATCAGCAGGCAGTGGCCAAGCACCTGAGATAGAAACATAGAAATATGACAACAGAAAAAGACCACATGGCCTATCTAGTCTGTCCTTCCATATCAACAACTACAACAGTCCCCTTTTTTCCTTTAGAGATCCTCTGTGTTTGTCCCATGCTTTTTTGAATTCAGTTACTGTCCTCATCTCTACCACCTCCACTGGGAGACTATTCCACGGATCCACCACTCTTTGCGTAAAGAAATATTTCCGCAAATCACTCCTGAATCTATTTCCCTTCACCCTCATCCCATGTCCCCTCGTAGCAGAACTTGCTTTCAATTGAAAGAGGCTCTCCCCCTGAACATTTATGCCATGGAGGTATTTAAACATCTCAATCATATCACCTCTATCCCGTCTTTCCTCTAATGTGAGCATATTAAGATCCTTAAGTCTGTCCTCATATGCTTTATAATGAAGACCACTAACCATTTTAGTAGCCACCCTCTGCACTGACTCCCTCCTGTTCACATCCTTTGGAAGGTGCAGTCTCCAGAATTGCACAATATACTCCAAATGAGGTTGCACCAAAGACTTATACAAAGGCATTATCACCTCCTTTTTTCTGCTAGCCATTCCTCTCCGTATGCACCCAAGCATCATTCTAGCTTTTGCTGTCACCTTTTCTACCTGTTTAGCTACTTTAAGATCATCAGACACAACCATGCCCAGGTCCTGCTCTTCTTTAGTGGACAAAAGTACTTCACCCCCTATACTATATTGCTCCCTTGGATTGCTGCAGCCCAAATGCATGACCTTACATTTTTTAACATTAAATCCCAGCTGCTATGGGATTTACGAGAATATGTGGGTTTATGTCTAGGAAGGGGAAAAGAAAGGGTTATGGTGGGGGTAAGAGGGGGATAGTGTGAGAAAGTGCAGGATGTTCTTGCTGTGAATTGGATGCTGGGGATGTACCATAGTATTCTTCAAATAGGAATGTTTTGAGGTGCTTCTTGAAGATGATGTGAGATTGACATTGAGAGGACACCAAGCTATATGTTGGTGTCCTCTCAATGCCATGGTGTCTCTGATTGTTTCATATTGCACCCTATCCTGCTAGTAGATGGTGTGTTGTATGTTGTCTGTAATAGCCAATAGACCTTAACCAACACATGTCCCAGGCTTATGTGCACATCTCACATTGCCCCCACAAGCGACTGTGGATATCCCCTGAGGACCTGGCCGCTGACCCCAGCGCACCACCCCACGAGCCAGCAGGAAGAGCGGTACAATGCTGCTGATCAGCAGACCCGGACAGTTGTGGAGCAAGCAATAGGGATGCTGAAGAGCCACTTCCGGTGTCTCGACAGGAGCGACAGGGAACACCTCTACAGCGCAGAGCATGTATGCCTGATCTTTGCATCATGCTGCATACTCCACAACCTTGCACAGATGCGGGGATTGCCAGACCCAGAGCCTACAGTTGCTGAGGAGTGGGAGGCCGCAGAGGCAGCAGATGGGACAACACAGAGGCTGGGAGTTAGCAGCAGGCCTGGGCACTGGCCCACCATGCGCGGCTGATACAAAACAGTTTCTGAGGTGACTGCCTCACACCATCACCTGAATAGGATACACACATTCATCAATAAAGTACCTGAAATGATGTTACGTGTGTAGAGTGTTTATTTCTCCCCTGTGTGTCCCCTGCCCCCGGGATTGCAGTTGGCCATGGGCGCTTGCTGACACATGAACTGCAAAGCAATGAAGAGATGTCTGATGATGTGCTGGCAGTATCATCACCCTCCCCAGCAAGGCAAGTCACTGCACATGGTTCAGGACTAACAGGTGGCTGCGCTGGTGTGCTGGTAACCCCAGCACCCGCCTCCTGGGCTCGTATGAGGCCCACCAAACTGCCAAGGAACCATCAATCGTTGCCTGGTATACCGCCATCTCCCTCATCAGACACAGGTGTCCCTCCAGATGGCGCTTCATTAGCAGTTGGTGGTCCCATCACTCCTCAAACTCTGCCTCCCTCGCCTGTGTGGCTGCCTGCAGTTCCCACCGGATACTATGCATCTCGGACTGTATGCCCTCAGTGCAATAGCTCCTTTTCCACATCAGTGCCCCCTATGTCCACAGGGTCATCAAGGATGGTGAAATGTAACTCAGCCAGTGATGTATCATCTGTCTCCATCTCCCCAGCCCTGAAAGACACACCGGCCTGCTCCACTGCCATGGGAGCCACATCAACCTGCTCCTCGGCGCTGGGTATTGCACCAGGCCAATCTTCCCCCTGGGAGCAGCACTGGATTGCTCCTCTGCACCTGTGGCTGTGCTGCATGCTGGCTGCACAATGGCATCAGCAGCAGCTGGTGGTGAGGCTCCCTCTGATGCCTCTGTTCCAGGCTGTGAGGGTTGGGTCCCTGGCAGGTCTGTGGGAGAGCAAAGGTGGCAGAGGGTAGTACCATGGGTTGCTATGTCGGCCTATGGGGTGCCACAAAGCTCACAATGGAACAGGAAGGGGGATCCTCAGTCTGCACTGTTCCCAACCCCCACATCACCCAAGGAACAACAGACAGACAGACCCTGGGTAGATGGAATCATGGTGTGGACACATACAAGGACGTCAAGGTATCACCCAGGCCATGGGGCAACCCCTACTCACCCTCCTGTGTGTCTGGGGTGGAGCTGTTGAAACCTGCGACCCCTGAGTTAGAGACCTCCTCCGCAAACTGCAGCACCTGTTCCTTCAGAGGGATGAATCTGCACTGGTGCACAGGTGGCAGTTTGCTGTTGCTGGCCCCTTTCTCCTTCGCAGCCTGCCGTACCATCCACCACTTCTTCTTAATATCCTCCACATCCCTGCTGTGGTGGTGGATAGCATTGACTCTCCTGACAATGTCACACCATGCTGTCAGCTGTGAGCTGGCACCCTCTGCTGCAAACAGGGCAGCGTGCTGCTTAAGGATGAGCCCCAGGGCCATAGATGTCTCGGAGGGTGTAAAGTTTGCCTTCTGGTTTCGCTTTGGACCTTTCTGCACTATGTCTGCCACTGTACTGCTCAGGCACTATGGCAGTGTTAGGCTACCCACATAGGCCCTTTAACACATACGCGGATACGATGTGCAGCCACGCCACGCTCTGTCCAAACACATATCTGGTACCCGCGTAGGTTCCTGAGTACTGTGATAAGGAAGCTTATCATAGCTCAGGAAGGAGCTATAGAAAAGGTGATGTGACTCTGAATAAGCAACCTGTCAGTTCTGGTAGAAATAAGAAAACAGAATTTTCCCATAAAAGACTACCAGTCCCAGAATGCACCAGGTTTCCAACAGCCATTAGAGGAGCTGAAGTGGGGAAACGTGTGTTCAATCAGGAGGGCTATGAGGTAACCCCTAAGCACTCATCTCAAAGGAAAGGGCCTGATTCAGCACAGCTGCGCTGTGTTAGGGAGGAGCACTCATCTAAGCAGAATAAAGGTAGAGTTTATTCTACAGAGAATTATCCTGAGAATCAGCTGGAGCTTGATCATCATCTTCATGATCAACTTGGATATCCTCATCCTCAGTTTCATCTGAAGGATCATCAGAAGCAGAAGCCAAACCGGACGGACAGAGCGCAAGAAACCCTTTGGAAGAAAGAAGAGAAAAGCCTTTGAGAGGTCTAAAGGAGTCCAGAGCAGTACGTATACTGGAAGGCATTCCAAGGGCCAGCATACACCATTGGACTGGGGAAAGCCAGAGGAATGGTGCTGCAGAGCTAGGAATCTCCAGAGGGTACCTGTGAGGGAGACGGCTGCACGTGGAAGGGACCCTAGGACCCGTGCCAGAAGGTATGTGAAGAGAGATCCAGTGTCCAGGGATCTGGATTGGAAGGCTGGGCATAAGAACGGGACTACATACTGGCCAGGCTATATAGAGAGGAACTCTAACAGCAATGGAAGCTCAGGTATGAACACTGATCTATGCCCTAGCTATAACCTTGAAAGACAGCAGGGAAACAAGTATTCTCCTGAAAGGGCTCCATTGGGAGATTCATCTGTGCCAGTCCATGATATTGAACCCATGCTTGTTGAAGAAGGGGGAATGATTGCAGATGAAGAATGTGTTTATATGGACTGCTCTCTGTCTAAACTCCTTTGGTAATTTTCTGTTACAAAGTACAGCAACCATCACAAAGAAATACAAACTTGTTCTTTAATCTACTCAGGAAAGCTCCTGAAGCAGGATTTGACCCACGCAGTAGAAAGCAAGCCAGCTAAGGGGTTTCAGCTGGATAACTGCTAGCAATTGAGCCTTACCTAATTGCTTGTGAGCTCTGAGAGAATCACTTCTGAATCTATGTGGGAAGATATAAGAAGTTAACCTGAAAAGAACAGTTTTTCCCTTCTTTGTGGATCTTGTTTGTTTGATACACTGCTAAGAGAATATTAGCTAAAGCCTACAGAAAAGACCAGTTTGTTACTAACCAGGTCTTTATTCTTTTGCTTTGATTGCCTGACAAGTTCAAATGTTGTTTTTCCTGATTTTGTTTTTCCAAGTTTAACACTGAAAGCAAGTAACCTGATTTATGTGCTACCAAGCATATCTGTGTTGGGAGAAATAACCCCATAAATAAATCTTATTGGCTTTACCCTCAAGCACAACTCTTTATTGTGAGCAGCTGTGTCTGGTGTGAATGGACTGCATTGCCCACAATCCCTTGCCAATCATATTGATATATGCACTTGCCAAGACTGTGAACATTCTCACCCAGGCAGCCGTCTGACAGTACCGATGGGACAAAAAGCTGCATGACAGCTATCCGCTGTAGGATGCCATAGCTGCACACCACAACAAGAAGGCATATGTATGCATGGACGCCCAGATGGTAACACCCGGGTAGGACAGATAGCACGGTATTTGAGCATGGCCACCATGGCGTGAGGACCGGTGCACAGCATCACTCTGATTGTGTGCCCTCTTGGGGCAGGGGGCATTCTGCATGAGTAGTGCCACTGTGCCACACGCATGTTGAATGGTGATGGCGCACGCACCTTGCACCGGTACAGTGGTGGCGTCACTGATCATTCTGCATGGGTATGGCACAGCGGTGCTACCTGTGCTGGGTGGAGCTGAGACCACTACCATTCTATGTGTGTAGCATCTCTGTGCCTTACCCACGCACATGGACGTGACCTACAGGGCACACATCCCATACCCATAACCCTCAGGCCCCCTAGCACAGTCCCCTGCACCACCCACGCAGACACACAGCCCTGCCCCCACAAAACTGACATCATATTGTGATTGCAAACCGGGAACATGTACAACACTGGCATCTGCAATATACAACACAGATTTCCACATCAATGGGGACATTGAGCACGCAGTCCTCCCCATTATGGTCCAACGCAGGGCAATTCCTGGCATGGGGAGAGCCTATGGCGCAAGGGGGCCTTGCTGTGTCTTATCAATGCAGTAGTAAGGGTATCCAGGCACACGCTGATTGCCTGTGCTGCTGACCGCACGTCCTCCCTGAGGAGCCGCACCTTTGCCAACAGGGTGGCTAGAGCCCAGTCACCATATAGCTGAGTGGGTGGTGACACAAGGGGCCTGGTGCGGCATGGCCATGCCGTGCCCATGGATACTGGGGTTGTGGGGGCCCACGGCTGCAGAACGTGGCCCATGGGTCTGCAGCATGTCATTCAGGATCCGTGCCAAGCCTTGCGGCGGGCTTATGGCACCCTGAGATGGACATGGGCAGGCATGGCTGTGGAGTGTGCTGCTCCTCCACTGGCCCTCCCACCAGGTACCTGCTGGCTGTGCACTGCACTGCACTGCCATACCTGGGGCGCTTGGAGGGTGGTGACTGCATCCCCCCTGCAACCCCCTCAGGGCCCCCCTCTGCCTGGGATGCAGGGGACAGTTTTACCTCCTGCTTCTCACTCCCCTGCCTGCCCCTGACACTCTGAGCCCTCCTGCTCCTCGGACTCTCCTGCCTGCCCCTGATCCTCTGAGCCCTCCTCCTCCTCAGACTCCCCGTCCTGCTGCTGTGCCATGGGCTCTTCGCTGCCCTCCCCCTCTGTGGTGCTGTCCTCCATCACTGGACATCTCCTCCCCATCACTGCTGGATGTACTGCTGGGAGATGCACCTCGCGACAGTTGTGTTAACGTTGGACCACTGCTCCAGTTTGGTGCCTGTGAATGGCCGGTGTTGTCTGCGGCCTCCCTGTTTACCAGAGACAGGTCTTATCAGACAAATCTGATTGATTTCTTTGAGGGTGACTAGAGAGTTGGACCAGGGAGAGCCCTAGATGTGCTGTACTTAGATTTTAGTAAAGCCTTTGACACCGCTCCTCACAAGCAACTTATAAACAAACCGAGCACTATAGGAATGGACCCTAAAGTGACTGAGTGGGTTAGAAATTGGTTGGGTGGGAGACAGCAAAGTGTACAGGTAAACAGAGCTCACTCTGAAGAAAAGGAGGTTAGCAGTGGTGTGCTGCAAGGATCTGTCCTTGGTTCGATTCTTTTTATTAATGGTATTGCGGAAGGACTGTCAGGTAAGGTTTGCCTCTTTATGGATGATACCAAAATCTGCAATAGATTAGACACCTAGGAAGGAGTAGATAACATGAGGAGGGATCTAGCATACCTTGAATAATGGTTGAGAATTTGACAGCTGAGATTTAATACTAAAAATGCAGAGTCATGCATTTGGGTTGCAAAAATCCAAGGGAGCGGTACAGTGTAGGCGACGGAGTACTTCTGTCCACAAAAGAAGAGCGGGATTTGGGCATGATTGTTTCTGATGATCTTAAGGTGGCTAGATAGAAAAGGTGATAGCAAAAGCCAGAAGGATGCTTGAATACATAGGGAGAGGAATGGCCAGTAGAAAAAAGGAGGTGATTGTGCCTTTGTATAAGTCTCTTGTGCAACCTCATTTGGAGTATTGTGTGCAACTCTGGAGACCACACCTTCAAAAGGATATAAACAGGATGGAGTCAGTGAAGAGGGTGGCTACTAAAATGGTTAGTGGTCCTTGTTATAAAGCATATGAGGACAGACTTAAAGATCTTAAGATGTATACATTAGAGGAAAGGCGGGATACAGTAGATATGATAGTAACGTTTAAATACCTTTGTGGCATAAATGCACAAGAGGAGAGCCTCTTTCAATTGAAAGCAAGCTCTGGTACGAGGGGACATAGAATGAGAGTGAAAGTGGATAGAGGAGTAATATACAGAAACATTTCTTTACGGAAAGAGTGGTAAATGCATGGAATATTCTCACAGTGGAGGTGGTAGAGACGAGAACAGTATCTGAATTCAAAAAAGCATGAGATAAACACAGAAGATCTTCAGAGGAAAAGAAGGGACGTTAGTGTTTGATATCGAAGGGCAGACTAGCTAGGCCATGTGGTCTTTTTCTGCCATCATGTTTCTAAATGCCTGGTTCTGAAGGGGCAGAGATATGTACCCCCAGCAAAGACAAGGGCATGTAGCTCCGCCCTCACCCCACTCAAGATGGGTCAGTATGAGGACACTGAAGCCTTGCTGCACATCTTGTTTGAGGGACTGTACGTGTATATGCAGCAGGACTTCAGGGTCTTCAAACTCTGAGGTAGGTCTTCATGAGGATCCATCTGATCCAGTTGCTCTGGTGTAGCTATGGGCTGTGAAACTAGGAGCTGTAGAGGCTCCATGCCATCACCTGCCCCTCAGATCCTTCTTCTTACTCCAATCTGCCTTTCTTTTCCTCCTAACTGCTTTCCTCCTCTTCATCCCCCTCTGTACTCCTAGCAGTTCTTGCAATGAAAGTATCTGCTTTTATTTTTTGGCAATGTTTATATACTGCAAATCCTTTGCATCCTCTACAGTTTACAAAATAACACCTACCATAACATAAACAGATAATACAAAGCAATAAATTAGATCTAATAAATGACAGTTTCATGAATACCTGAGAAGCAGCGACACTTTGTTTGCTGGACACATGCAGAAGAACCGGACAGTGAGATATACAAGACTGGTACATATTTATTTATGGCTGTTGTTAGGCAACTAGGACGGGGTTTCGCCCAGCTAATTGTGTCGTCAGACACCTGTTTCAACTATAATAAAAGAGCGGCTGAAGATGTATATACACTCCATTCTTCTGGTTTAGCAGAACTTTTGGGGCAAGTAATTTCTTTTGTACCTGACGCTGGACTCTTTTGAAGTGATTTATAAGCTTGAAACATCGTGTTACGCCATCTGTGTTCGAGCTAAGTGCTTTTAATTCACATATATATACAAAAAGCATTATATTTCAAATGGAGTTTGAACGTTTGTTTTGAGAGAGGGGTATTCCCTCCTCTGATAAATAGTCCAACAACAATTTTTTTCTAACTTTTCAATTTTGCTCTTTTTAGCCCAACCATGTTTATTTGGTGCATTTTGCAGTTGTGGTTGTTTCAGGTTCTTATTTATTGTGTGTTTTTTTTAAGAGTCATATCCTTCGGCATTGAATGTCCAGTGTGCCCAGCGATGTGCTAAACTGGCTAAAACTGGGCCAATCTTTTGTGTGCTAAACATTAGCTGATTTATGTTAGCCGGCCAGCAGCTAAATATCACTGCTGATCGTTGACACGAGCGCTGTTTTTGGAATACTCCAATGCTATGTGGTTAGCATCGGGTCACGCAGCGCCGTTAGGAGGGGATATTCAGCAGCACAAAATGCCTACGTGCCACTGAATATCCTGCTCGCCGAGATTAATGCGGTTAACAAGTCTGCTAACTGTGTTAATCCTTTTGAATATGCCCCTTGTGAATTATAGAATATTATTACTTGCATGTGTTTTCTCCGAATCTCGGCATGGACATTTATATCTACTCTAGAGCAGACATAACTGCCATGCATAGATTAAGGTGCATCAGTGCACCCCTATTTTATAAAGTATGTGCGTACTTCGCTTTATAAACTAGGTCCCAGATATGCGCATGGTAACACACATTAACTGCACGGGCAATGATAGAATTACCCTCCATGGATCTTCAGGGCCTCTTTAAACAAGGTCGGCCCGTCCATTGAGCGAGAATGTTTTTTGCACGGGGCCCATGTGCTAAAAAAACCTATTGCAATGAGAACAGTATCTGTACCTTCTCATCGGCAGGTTTAAATTCAGTATTAAGTGGTCAGCATTTTTTCGATGCCAGTATAATATGCATTTGATGATGAGTGCTTCTTCAAGTGCTGAGGCTGAATGTGTTATAAAAAGAGAGAAATCAGAGCACATGCATTGTTGTCTTGAATGGACGACAGCTATGTGACAGGGAAGATTCTCTAATGTCAGCATTCTCGCTCATCCACCACTCAATTGCCCCCTTTCACAACCAACATACTGTACTCCCAATAACCCTAACAGATACCATGGTAATGGTAACATTTTGGCCACAGCTTTATTAACTCTTCACAACTTTACAATTATATTAACCATCAACAGAACATTGACTTCTCAACCAGGTTTCAACAAGACTAGATTTGTGCACATAAATGGCATTGTCCTAGTGTCTTCGCCCTAGTTTTCAGTTCTCTATTCATCTCTCAGCCTTGGTGATCTTGACTGAGTCCAACTTCAAGCACTGAGGAAGCTTTGTAACCTACCCCACATATGGTGATGATGCCCGTGTTGTGGGAGTCTAAGGTCTGCCCCACCTCCTCTCCCTTCTTAAGCAGCTTGAGGCTACCCAGCCATGAGGGGTTACTTCTCCTCTAGACACCACTCAAGCTGTAACAAGTCCTCCAACCCTTCCTCCCCTTTCCCTTAGCTTCCCTACCTATTGCTATGCGAACCGAACCCTCCCCAATTTTGGGATGGTTTGGGGAATAGTCACACATCATGCAACAGCCTCGCCCCACCAAGTTGCAGTATTGAAGTCCACCAAATCACAGGTATGCCTCCAACTTACTCCTCTACATCCCTATAGTCTCATGGCTCTTTGCTCCTATTCTTCCTGCCCAAGCCTTCCTCGAACCCATCATTAAACCCATCTGCTCTTCCTTGGACTCAGTGTTGGTGGCTCATCTGCGTTATGTGCCCTCTCCCCAACCCTCCAGGGGGAGGTAAGCCTCTCAAACAGTTAATTATTTTTAAAAAATCTTATACTTAATATTAACAAAAGGTGAGGTATTAAAATTTAGCTTGCCTCTTAAATTTAGTTTATTTATAATATACAAGGGTTTATCTAGAAGGAATTTGTATTCTTCTGATGAAACATGAAGTTAAACCTTGGGCAAGGTTGGGAATATCTTTATTTATTTAAAAGGATTTCTATACCGCCTTCTCCTTTAATCAAGGCGGTCTCCACAGCAAACAATCATAAGACTGAATTAGGTGTGTTCATGCAGTGATACTGTGTATGTGTGTATGTGGTAGTGTTTCGTGGATTCCATTTGAGTTATTTACATAGTGCGCTATTATACATTCATATGTACATGGGGCAGGGGTGGTTTTGCATGGTGAGTAGTTCATGTGACGTCCCCGTAGTGCTCAATGAATAGTGTAGTCTTCAGCTGCTTCCGAAAGTCTTTGATGTCTGTTAGTCGAAGTTCGTCTGGGAGGTTGTTCCAAATTGTTGGTGCAGCCAGGGAAAGGGCTCGTTCTGCGGTGCCTTTGCGGACCCTGGTGAGATCTTTTGATGTGTTGACGCGGTTGGCGGTACCCTTCCTCCTTGGTCGTGTGCTTCTGTCCGGTTGTATGAGTGTTTGTAAGCTGTGGGCTGATGACTGTTGTTTGATTTTGAATATGTTTATGATTGTCTTGTATTTGATGCGTGATCTGATTGGGAGCCAGTGTAGGTCTTTCAGGGCTGGTGTGATGTGTTCTTGTCTTGCTGTGCCGGATATTAAGAGTGCTGCTGTATTTTGTGCCAGTTGCAGCGGTCTGAGTGTTTGTTTTGGGAGACCAAGGTAAATTGGGTTGCAGAAATCTAGTAGTGGGGTTATTAGGGCCTGGCAGACTGTGCGGAAGTGTTCTGGGGCGAGGAGGGGTTTGAGTTGTCGGATTAGTTTCATTCTGTGGTATGTGCTTTTGGTGGTTCTGCTTATGTGAGATTGTAGATTCAGTTCGTTGTCCAAAGTCACACCAAGGTATTTTACTTCCGGTTTTATTGGTATGGTTGTGTCCTTTATCTTGATGTCGGGTGGGGGGACGAAGTTGGTGTTTCGGGTGATGATTAGTGCCTCGGTCTTGCTGTAGTTTATAGTCATGTTGTTGTTTTGAAACCAGCTGGTCATGTGTATGAGGCAGCTTGTTGTTTTGGAGTAGTCTGGGTTGTCAACTGTGAAAGGTGTGTATATCATGATGTCATCGGCATATATTGTATACTGTATGTTTCGCTCTTTCATGATGTAGCATATTGCCTGGATGTAGATGTTAAATAACAATGCTGATAAGGCGGATCCTTGTGGTACTCCTTGCAGTACTTTTATGGGCCGTGATGTGTTGGGTCCGATCTTGACCTGTATCTTTCTGTCTGTTAGTTAGGTATGATTGGAACCATTTCAGTGTGGCTCCTTGTAGTCCAATGTTCTGTAGTCTTTCCAGTAGAGTTCTGTGATCCACTGTGTCAAATGCTGATGAGATGTCGATCAATATCATTAGTATTCCGTTCTTGCGGTTGTCTATGTGGCAGAGTATGTTGTTGAAGAGGTATAACAGGAGTGTTTCAACCCCGTGGTTGGGGCGGAAACCGTGTTGGTTGATGTCCAGAGGGGTGTGGTTGTCAATATGGTCTTGTAGTTGACACTGTACCGCCTTCTCCATTATTTTTGCCAGTAGTGGTATGCTTGAGATTGGCCTGTATGCTGCTGGATTGTTCTTTTCGAGTGTTAATTTCTTCGGGATAGGTCTTATTGTGGCGAGCTTTAGCTGGTTTGGCATGCTTCATTGGGTCAGAGAGCTGTGCACCATCTTGTGTATGGTGTGGATGAAGTGTGATTTAGTGGCTTTGATCCATGTCACTGGGCATGGGTCTGTTGGAGCCGTGCTTGCATTGAGTGTGGTGATGATGTGAGAGCTGCTCGGTGGAATGGTTGCTGAAGGTGTCCCATGTTTTCGTGGGTGTGGTTAGCTTAGTAGGTGTGTTTGACTTTGGTTGTAAGGCTGAGTGGAATTTATCTTGGATGTGGTCTGCAAATGTTTGTGGGTCTATTTGGACTTCGCTTTCTGCTTTCTGTTCCATGGTGAGGGTTTTTACAATTTCGAAGAGCTCTCTAGGTTTGTTGTTGGATGTGAGTATAATGTTTGTGTGGTATTCACTCTTTGCTTGGTTGATGAGATCGTTGTATTGTTTTTGCTTTAAGTATAGTTCCCGTGGATTGTTTGACTTGTTGTGCATCCATCGCCGTTCTAACTTTCTGAGTTCCTTCTTTTCGCTCCGTATGCTTTTTGAGTACCATGGCTTGTGATGTAATTTGTTGCGGCGGGTTTTCTTGTGTCTGTGTTCGGTGGCTTTGGTGGCGTCATTTATGATGTTGTTCCAGTTTTTGATTTGAGCTTCTGGATCCTCTGCTTCTGAACTCAGGTGTGGTATAGTGTCCTGAAGGAATTGGTCCTTGTCGAAGCTCTTGAATCTTCTTTGCGTGGTTGGGTTGTCCGAGTTCTCATCTTGTTTTCATCCTTGTGTCACCACATTTATTTTAATTAGGTGGTGGTCTGACCATGGTACTGGTGTGATGGTGGGGGTTGAGATGAGTCCTCTGTCTATTAGGTAGTTGGGTGTGAAGATGAGGTCTGGTGAAAATCCGTGTCTGTGTGTTGATTATTTGGGTGTATTGAAAGGAACTCATCGCTTGAAGGAATGCTTCTGCGTCTTTGGTGTTGGTGGATTTGAGGTAGAAGTCTCCTAGTAGTAGCGTCGGTTTGTGTTTAGAGCTGGTTGCACATACTGCTTCAAGTGTGGAGGCTAGCTCATCGGGTGGCGCATGGGGGGCTCTGTAGGTGAAGCATAGTGCCATCTGCTTGTTCTCAACAGTGATGGTGTTGCATTGTTGGGTTTCTGTGGTGCTTCGTGCTTTGAACTTCAGGCTGCTCTTTGCGATGATAAGTATCCCTCCTCCTCGCCGGTGGGTTCGTGGGCAGTTGTATGCTGAGTATGTGTCGGGCACTAATTGGTTGAGTAGTACGTTGTCTGTGGGGGTGAGCCATGTTTCTGTGATGCAAAGTATGTCGGGTTGACGGTCATCTATGTGGTCAGCTATTGTGTTGAGCTTGTTTCGTATGGATCTGGCGTTTATGAGCTCTATTGAGATTATTACTGGGGTGTTTGTTGTTCTGTGTGCTTCTCTTGCTGTTGTATGAGTGTTGGTCTTTCGCCTGGTTTGTTTCTTGAGCATGTTTGTCCTATGTGTGTTGCCGTGATTGACCTGCAGGTATGTGTATATCCATTCTGTTGGGGGGAGCCATGGGGTGTTTGTGAACAGGTGGAGGTTGGGTGTGTGCAGTGGGAGGAGTTGTGTGATGAGGAGGCTGATTGGGAGCAACAAGGTTGTCTACATGTTGTCTTCCGGGCTGTCTCTTTGCTTGTTTCACTTACGTTTAGTTTCTCTTGTTGGTTTGGGTTGTTTCAGTTGTTCTGTTGTGCGGCTCCCGTGTGTTCTGTAGAGGACCTATTCCGTTCCGTTTATGTCGTTGTGTTTTGCTTCTCTCTTGTGCTTGCCTCCGTGCCCGCGCCTAAGGGCCACATCAAAGGGCCCTCTGGCGAGGCCCTCAGGCGCGGGCCTGCCAGGCGGGGACGCGCCAACGCTGGTCCCTTTTATGGAAGGTCTCCCACTGCCCCGATTGGGCAGGAGCCTCTGAGCGGGACAATTTCCCGCTCAGGCGCTCCCTCTCCGATCGGGGGAGCTTCTCTGCTGCCTGCTGCCTGTTGCGCCGACGGTGCTCCCTTTTATGGAAGGTCTCCCACTGCCCCGATTGGGCAGGAGCCTCTGAGCGGGACAATTTCCCGCTCAGGCGCTCCCTCTCCGATCGGGGGAGCTTCTCTGCTGCCTGCTGCCTGTTGCGCCGACGGTGCTCCCTTTTATGGAAGGTCTCCCACTGCCCCGATTGGGCAGGAGCCTCTGAGCGGGACAATTTCCCGCTCAGGCGCTCCCTCTCCGATCGGGGGAGCTTCTCTGCTGCCTGCTGGACCTTACTGAGTGGTGTCCAGTGTGATTAACAGCCTATGTTCGGAACATTATATCCTATGATAAGTTAAGATGGTCATTTTAAAAACCTTAGCTGTGATTTGGATGTCCAAAAATCTGCTGGCAAATGTCCAAATCATGGAGATGTCCCCTGAGCCTTTTTAAGATGTCTCCAGTGTGAGGATGGAAAACTAGGCAGGGGGCATGGCAGACTTGTTTCTGGGATGGTGCAATTTATTTATTTATTTATTTAACAGTATTTCTATGCCGGCTTATCCTTCAATCAAGGCAGTATCACATCAAAACAATCAAAAGTAGTGAACGTGTTTTCATGCAGTGAAAGATATATCACGCTTTGTGTGTAAGATGTTATAGTGTGTTTGATTAGGTTGAACTATGTACATTGTGCGCTATGATACAGCATGTGCTATAATACACTGTTCTATACATTGAGTGACAGGGCCGGATTTACCTTGAGTGAGGCCCTATGCCAACAAAAATTGTGGGCCCCCAGCAGGGGCGGCCCAAGGGGGGTGTGGGCCTCATTTGCATAAGGGGCCTCATTTGCATAAATATTTGCATAATGTTACCATATACTAACTTTTAGTAAACGTGCCTCTTAATGAGTGTATGGATAAAGAAAGACTAAAAGATTTCTACATTACTATAATCCAGTGCCAACTGCCAGACACATTAGGAACTACTACAAACACTGCCCATTTAGAACCCATAGCAAACCCGCCGTATCCTAACAGCACTACCAGGACTCACAAAGCACCATACTCTACCAATCAAAAGGCAACACTGCAAATATTAAACCAATACATTTCAGAGAACAAGAATACATGACCTACTGGGGAAAGAGAACAAGTGGCAATGTCAAATAGGAATTATATAAACAGAACACCTCAGCTCAGTTACACATGCAGAACATAGACCATCACCAAACAAGTAATCACATTTTAGAAACAGGAAGACAATAATTAAACTGGGAATCCCAAAAGCCAAACTTGGAATGTACAACACTGTAGAAATAAAACTATACATTAATTTGCTCTTGTACTAAACAAAGCGCAGACGTTAATGATGCACATTTACCAGAGCTGACATATTCCAATTAATAAATTCAAAATAAAAGATTTTTTTCTACCTTTTGTGCATTTTTTTTCAGCTGCAATTGCTCCAGCCACTTTCTTCTGGTTTCTTCATGTCTTCTGCTAACTCTCCATCGTCTGCTATCCATTTGTCCTTTCTTCTCTCTTCTAGTTTTTTTCCATTCTCTCTCTACATCTGCTTTAACATACTAATCTTTCTCCTTTTGCTCTTTCCTCATTCCTATTTCATCCACTCAAATTTTACCCCTCCATCCTCAATCCCCACTTACTCTCCCAATACCCGGCCAATTGTAGATTTTTTTATCCCTCCCACACAAAATATTTTTCCCTTCTCCATTTTACTCTTCCAGCCCCATCCCATTCTAATCCTCCCCCAACATCAGCTCCCTTCTAGTTCCAGCCTCACCCAGCATCCATTCCCTTCTAGTCCCTGCATCAGCCCATTTCCAGTCCTAGCCACCCATCAGCCCATTTCCAGTCCTAGCAACCCCCCAACCCAATACCAGTCCTAACCCCCCATCACCCCATTTTCAGTTTAAGACCCCCCTATAACCCATTACCAGTCCTAACCCCCCATCAGCCCACTTCCAGTCCTAACCCCATCAACCCAGTTCCAGTCTGCCCCCTAGAGCCCTTTGCAAGTCCTATCCCCCCCCATCAGCCCATCAGCCCACAGCCCATTACCAGTCCTAACCCCATCAGCCCACCTCCAGTCTTAACCCCCCCCCAGCCCATTTCCAGTCCTAACCCCCCCCCATAGCCCATTACCAGACAGCCCCCATCAGCCCACAGCCCACCAGTCTTAACCCCCCCAAAGCCCATTACCAGTCTTAACCCCCCCCAAAGCCCATTACCAGTTCTAAACCCCCCCAACAGCCCATTATCAGTCCTAACCCCATCAGCCCACCTCCAGTCTTAACCCCCCAGCCCATTTCCAGTCCTAGCCCCCCCATAGCCCATTACCAGACAGCCCCCATCAGCCCACAGCACATTACCAGTCTAAACCCCCCAAAACCCATTACCAGTTCTAAACCCCCCCAACAGCCCATTACCAGTCCTAACCCCATCAGCCCACCTCCAGTCTTAACCCCCCCCAGCCCATTTCCAGTCCTAGCCCCCCCCCATAGCCCATTACCAGACAGCCCCATCAGCCCACAGCCCATTACCAGTCTTAACCCCCCCAAAGCCCATTACCAGTTCTAACCCCCCCCAACAGCCCACAGCCCATTACCAGTCCTAACCTCATCAGCCCACCTCCAGCCTTAATCCCCCCAACCCATTTCCAGTCCCAGTCCCAGCCCATTTCCAGTCCCAGTCCCAACCCATTTCCAGCCCCAGTCCCAGCCCCCCTAATTACCAGTCCTACCCCTCCCCCTCCCCCGGCCTAAAGTAAAATTTAATTTAAAAAAAAACCTGCTGGCTGCCGCCGCGGGGCCCCCTCTGCTGCCGCGGCAGCATGGACTGACCCGCGGGGGCCCCCTCTGTAAGCTCGGTCCCTCCCTCCGTGCCTCCGTGTCTCCCTCCGTGCAGGCTGTGAGAGACGCGAAGGCAGACTGTCTCCTTCGCGTCTCTGTTAAGCCCGCAGGGGCTGATGGGAAATTTCCCATCAGCCCCTGCGGGCTTAACAGAGACGGGAAGGCAGAAGGAGACAGTCTGCCTTCGCATCTCTAACAGCCTGCACGGAGGGAGACACGGAGGCACGGAGGGAGGGACCGAGCTTACAGAGGGGGCCCCCGCGGGTCAGTCCATGCTGCCGCGGCAGCAGAGGGGGCCCCGCGGCGGCAGCCAGCAGGGTTTTTTTTATTTTATTTTTTAAAAAAAAAGCCTAACTAGTTCAATTTTTGTGGGCCCTTTGCAGCTGTGGGCCCTACGCCATGGCGTACATGGCGTATAGCTAAATCCGGCCCTGTTGAGTGATAAGATACATCGATACATTGACTTAGGCAACACCATTTTAGCCATAGAACACCCAGAGGGTGTAGATAAAGATGGCACTGCACCATCCCCAGTGCTCTCCACAATCACAATGATAGTAGCAGTGGGATTTGAACTCTGGCTTCCTCTGATTCTAGCCCAGTACCCTAACAATTAGGTCACTCTTATTTGCCCCCAGCCTAAATACTATTCCAGGGATGTCTATGTAAATGTCCTACAGATATCCATATTGGGCATGACCACATTTGTGAAATCATGCTTGAACTTGGACGTAACTGCATTTTTTCCCCAGATGTTCTGTTTTGGACATCCCAGATTGTATTTAGACGTCCCAGATTGTACTTGGACATCATTTGTGGAATGTGTCTTCACGTAAATGAGTTTTGTTTTGGTGGTTTTGGACACACATTTTATACTGGGTATAGTAAAAAGTAGAGAAAATGTTTGTGGAATTTATAAACCTTCCATTTTATGATATAAAAGAATTGATATGATTGAACAATGATTAAAAGGTTTGCAGTAACATCAGCTCAGAATAATGAGCTGTAGATTGTAACATCAATTAAAGAAAATTAACTGTGGGCTGTGAACTATATCAACAATATAATTATGAATTGAGCCATCCTCTCCAAATATATGGACAGGTTGAATAATGATGATAATGCCATGGAGTGAATGAAATAAAAATCAAGTTATCATTTTGACGCAATATGAGCTTACCTCTATTTAATATTTAGAGTTATCATTTTAAATTTAGAGGAAAAGAAATCATTATTTATTTATTTATTTAGACAGACTTGTATACCACCTTATCCTTCAATCAAGGTGGTCATGTCACATCACAACTGGAGGGTTACAATTAACATTAGGGTACATGTAAACATTTAGACAGCACAGTTACATAACAGCATTTAGATAGTACAATTAAAGGTAACATTTAACATGAGGGTATTTAATAACATGGTATGATAGACTTGTGTGTGTGGATAGGATGGGTGCGTGTTTAGTTGGCGGGGTAGGTGGTATTTCAGTTTGTGTATGGGATGTTGCCTGGATGCTCATATGTTTCTATAAATAAATATGTGTTGAGGTCTTTGCGGAAGTCTTTGAGGTCATCTAATGCTCTCAGGCTCATTGGGAGGGAGTTCCATAGTGTGGATGACAGTAGTGATGGTGCTCTTTTTGATGTTGTTTGTTTGGTTTTGTGATAGCCTGCAGGTGTGCCGATCATGTTGTCGTTGTTGGTTCTTCTTGGTCTGTTGCTGATGTCTCTTGTTATGACGCTTTGGAGTATGTCTGCTGAGAGATGGTGAATGACTTTGAAGATGATCATGATTGTTTTGTATTTAGCTCGTGTCACCATTGGGAACCAGTGCAGTTGCTGTAGGACGGGAGTGATGTGCTCGGTCCTTGGAGTGTCTGTAATGATGCGTGCTGTGGTATTTTGTACCATCTGCAGTGGGTGGAGTGTCTGCTGAGGTAGGCCTTGATATAGTGAGTTTCCGTAATCAAGCAGTGGTGTGATGAGTGCTTGGCACACTGTGCGGAAGTGGTCCTGGCAGAGCATCGGTTTGATTTGTCTGATTGTTTTCAATCGTTGATAGGCCTTGTTTGCGGTTTTGGTGATGTGGGATTTCAGGTTTAAAGCTCTGTCTAGTGTGATGCTCAGATACTTAACTTCTTCTTTGACTACTATGTGTTTGTCTAGGATGCTGATAGTTTGTGGAGGTATGAAGGTGGGGTTCCTGGTGACGAACATTGCTTCGGTTTTATCATAGTTGACTGTTAAGTTGTTGGCTCTGAGCCAGTCATTCATGTCTTCGAGGCATTTGGTTATTGTTGTTGTGTTTAGTGCTAGTGTGTTGATTGGAGCGTACACCATGATGTCGTCAGCATAAATGTGATAGTGAGGTTTGTGGTGCTTGATGATGTTTCATATGGGCTGTATGTGGATGTTAAAGAGCATTGATGATAGGGCTGAGCCTTGAGGTATTCCTTGCATGACGGGGAATTGTAGTGATTTCTTTTGGTCACATTTGACTGGTTGCGTTCGCCCTTCCAAGTATGATGTGAACCACTTCAAGGTATTCTTGCATAGACCTATCTGTTGTAAGCATTACAATAGCTTGGTGTGGGACACAGTGTCGAAGGCTGCCGAAATGTCCATGCACACTAGCAGGAAGCCGTTTTTTATATTGTCCATGCCTCTTAGAAGGTTGTCAAAGAGGGAGGTTAGTAGTGTTTCCACACCGTGTTGGGGTTTAAATCCATGCTGATGTATGTCCAGTGGGGCATTAATATCAATATGGTCCTGAAGTTGCTTTTGTACTGCCTTTTCCAAGATTTTAGCAAGGAATGGCAGGCTGGAGATGGGACGGTATGATTTTGGTTCGGAGGGGCTCAGATTGCTACTTTTGAGTATTGGTCGTATCAGGGGCGGCCCAAGGGGGGTGCGGGGCCATGTGCGGAGACTCGGTGCGGGGCCTCATTTGCATAAATATTTGCATAATGTTACCATATACTAACTTTTAGTAAACATGCCTCTTAATGAGTGTATGAATAAAGAAAGACTAAAAGATTTCTACATTACTATAATCCAGTGCCAACTGCCAGACACATTAGGAACTACTACAAACACTGCCCATTTAGAACCCATAGCAAACCCGCCGTATCCTAACAGCACTACCAGGACTCACAAAGCACCATACCCTACCTATCAAAAGGAAACATGCAAATATTAAACCAATACATTTCAGAGAATACCAATACATGACCTACTGGGGAAAGAGAACAAGTGGCAATGTCAAATAGGAATTATATAAACAGAATACCTCAGCTCAGTTACACATGAACAGAACATAAACCATCACCAAACAAGGAATCACAATTTAGAAACAGGAAGACAATAATTAAACTGGGAATCCCAAAAGCCAAACTTGGAATGTACAACACTGTAGAAATAAAACTATACATTAATTTGCTCTTGTACTAAACAAAGCGCAGACGTTAATGATGCACATTTACCAGAGCTGACATATTCCAATTAATAAATTCAAAATAAAGAGATATTTTTCTACCTTTTGTGCATTTTTTTTCAGCTGCAATTGCTCCAGCCACTCTCTTCTGGTTTCTTCGTGTCTTCTGCTAACTTTCCATCGTCTGCTGTCCATTTGTCCTTTCTTCTCTCCTAGTTTTTTTTTCCATTCTCTCTCTACATCTGCTTTAACATACTAATCTTTCTCCTTTTGCTCTTTCCTCATTCCTATTTCATCCACTCAAATTTTACCCCTCCATCCTCAATCCCCACTTACTCTCCCAATACCCGGCCAATTGTAGATTTTTCATCCCTCCCACACAAAATATTTTTCCCCTCTCCATTTTACTCTCCCAGCCCCATCCCATTCTAATCCTCCCCCAACATCAGCTCCCTTCTAGTTCCAGCCTCACCCAGATTTCATTCCTTTCTAGTCCCTGCATCAGCCCATTTCCAGTCCTAGCCCCCCATCAGCCCATTTCCAGTCCTAGCAACCCCCCAACCCAATACCAGTCCTAGCCCCCCATCAACCCACTTCCAGTCCTAACCCCCCATCACCCCATTTTCAGTTTAAGCCCCCCCTATAACCCATTACCAGTCCTAACCCCCCATCAGCCCATTTCCAGTCAGCCCCCCATAGCCCATTGCCAGTCCTAACCCCCCCATCAGCCCACAGCCCATTACCAGTACTAATCGCATCAGCCCACCTCAAGTCCTAACCCCTCCCCATCAGCCCATTTCCTGTCCTAGCCCCCCATAGCTCATTATCAGTCCTAACCCCCCCCATAGCCCATTACCAGACAGCCCCCCTCAGCCCAAAGCCCATTACCAGTCTTAACCCCCCCATAGCCCATTACCAGTTCTAACCCCCCCAACAGCCCACAGCCCATTACCAGTCCTAACCCCATCAGCCCACCTCAAGTCCTAACCCCTCCCCATCAGCTCATTTCCTGCCCTAGCCCCCCCATAGCCCATTATCAGTCATAACCCCCCCATCGCCCATTATCAGACAGCCCCTTTCAGCCCACAGCCCATTACCAGTCCTAACCCCTCCCCATCAGCCCCTTTCCTGTCCTAGCCCCCCCATAGCCCATTATCAGTCCTAACCCCCCATAGCCCATTACCAGACAGCCCCCATCAGCCCACAGTCCATTACCAGTCCTAACCCCACCCAACGGCCCACAGCCCATTACCAGTCCTAACCCCATCAGCCCACCTCCAGTCTTAACCCCCCCCAGCCCATTTCCAGTCCTAGCCCCCCCATAGCCCATTACCAGTCCTAACCCCCCCCCCATCAACCCACAGCCCACCTCAAGTCAAGTCCTAACCCCCTCCATAGCCCATTACCAGTCCTAACCCCCCCCTCATCGGTTCAAGGAACATTAAAAAAAAAAAAAAAAGCTGGCTGCTACCGCTGCCGCTGCTGCTACCGCCGCGGCAGCGGCAGAATGGAGTGTCCCGCGGGACCTCCTCTGCCCGGCTGAGTCCCTCCCTCCCTCTCTCTGCGACGGCTGAGCCCCTCTGTGCCGGCTTTCAGATACGCGAAGGGAGAGTGTCTCCCTCGCGTCTCTGTTAAGCCCGCAGGGGCTGATGGGAAATTTCCCATCTGCCCCTGCAGGCTTAACAGAGACGCGAGGGAGACACTCTCCCTTCGCGTATCTGAAAGACGGCACAGAGGGGCTCAGCCATCGCAGAGGGAGAGCTCAGCCGGGCAGAGGGGGCCCCGCGGGACACTCCATTCTGCCGCTGCCGCGGCAGCAGCAGCAGTGGCAGCGGTAGCAGCCAGCTTTTTTTTTTTAACTTAATTTTGAAAAAAAGCAGAATGTTCTTTGCGCGGGGCCCCCTGAAACGCGGGGCCCTGTGCAAAAAACATTCTTCCTCAATGGACGGGCCGGCCATGGGTCGTATTATTGCATGCTTTAGGGGTTGCGGCATATATCCTTTTTGGAGTGAATCTTTGACCATTTTTTGAATGTGATGAGAGAGTTGTCTTTTTGTAGCTTTGAGCCATGATACTGGGCATGGGTCTGACGGTGAAGTTGTGGTGTTTAGTCCAGATATAATGTCTTCTACTTGCTGCTTTGTTGGTATGTTGAAGCTCTCCCATGTTTGATGTTGTTTATTTGTCGTGTGATCGTTTGTTTGTGGTGTAGTAGAGCATGTTTGGTTGGTGTTTTTTGACTTCATGTAGTCTGCATATTTTTGTGGGTCAGGATGGTGGGTGCTTTGTTGCGAGTCGTCCTTGTTGAGCTTTTGGACAATGCTAAAGAGTTCTCTTGGTCTATTAGTAGCTTTCATGCTCAGGTTGGTATGGTGTTGCTGTCTATGCTCATTTATTAGATTGTTATACTCCCGTTGTTTGTCTCTGTATTGGGTTAGGAGGTTGTGTGATTTGTTCTGTCTCCATTTTCTTTCCAGTCTTCTGAGTGCGCATTTTGAAACTCTGATTTCATGTGAGTACCATGGGGCGTTTGATCTCTTGCATGTTTGTGGTTCTTTGATGGCTGGGGCAGATGCTGCGTTGGATATTATTGTGTTCCATCCTTCTATGTTTAGGTCCAGGGTGTCGTGTTCCTGTTGAAGTTGTGGAGTGATTTCGTTTATGAATGAGTCTCTGTTAAATGTTTTGACCCGTCTGATTATTCTTTCATCTTCTGTGCGTTTGGCGGGGTTATTCAGGGTCATGGTGAATTCAATTACATGGTGGTCTGACCAAGGGACTGGTGTGATTGTTGGTTTTGTGGCCTTGTTCTGTTCCACTAATTGCATAGGCATGAAGACCAAATCCGGAGTTGTACCATGCTGGTGTGTTGGGGCGTTAATTGTATAGCAGTATTTGACAGTATCAGATATCCAGTAGGAAGGATTTATGATTTATGAGTATAGTCGATTTTGCAAAGTGCAATAATAGAATAATAAGTAGAAGAAAAAATATCTTCCTATGCATGTTAAATTGACAGCTTAATATTTCGCTGCCGTCACTGGCATGAAAGGTGCCCACTTTCTAGTACCGATGCTGCTATAACTCTTGCATACTACCTCTGCTAATCCCGCTAAGCTGCAGCAGCAGGTTTATTTATTTCTTCAAATAGATTTATATTCTACTCTGACAATCTAGCTGGATTGTAATTATCCATACATAATAAAAACACTTAAAAACAAAATAAAATGTAAAAAACATAAAAACATGAAATCAACAGATCCATAAGGATTTCAAACTTTTATATTTATTTCAGAACAAGGTCTTTCACAATCTTTATATTGGGGCCTATATTTTTGTTTTGTTTTATTTTGGCCATTCTTACTAGTTTTTGTTGGAAATGCCTATTCTATGGTTCAGTGGTGAAGAGCAATAAGTCTTGTTTTGGATTTCAGTAGGAAAGTTTGTGGAATGTACCCAACTATATTTTTGTAAATTCCAGGATGATGAACTAAAATAAAATATTAGTGTTAAGCATAAGAAGAAGCTTCATCTTGAGATAATTTGTACTCCCTGAGACAGGCAGATTCCCTCCCAGCGGGAGATCAGCAAAGCACTGGTTGAAAGGATAAGTACTTTATTTGCCTCTTAAAGAATGTCTTTTTAAACAATATTTTGTGAATAAAACTTATGAGGTAGGTAATTGTAAGTTTGGAGAGAAGTGATTCCTGTTAAGCATTTGGCTTCTGATACCTCATAGGTTGAAAAATCCTTCAGTTTATGCATCTATCTACACTAGGGTTTCGGGAATTTTGAAAACTGAAATGTTTATGAAATATTTTTTATGACTTCTGCAATGCAATGTGTGCCTTTGAATCAATGCTGACTCCTGGGTTTTCTTGGCAGGGTGATCAGAAGTAGCTTGCCAGGCCTTTCTTCTAAGGTAAAGGAAGGTTAAGTGACTTGTCCAAGGTCACAAGGTGTGCCAGTGGGAATCAAACGCTGGCCTCTTACTTACCAAGCCAGTGTTCTAACCACTAGGCTACTCCTCTATGCCTTCTGTTAATGTGAATATCATTTTATAACACCTATTTTCCAAATATACTTTACATGTAGAAATCGCTTCATCAAATACCCCTAAAAGGATTGATAACGAATATAATAGAGGTTTATAAAATCATTAAATGAAACAAGTAAATAGAAAAAGTTATTTTCCCTTTTGGATACTACTTAGACTAGAGGGAAGTCAATGAAATTAGCCAGTAGAAGATTTAAAATTGGACAAAGTATGTTTATAGTCAACACATAATTGAGTTGTGGAATTTATTGCAAGAGGATGTGATCAAGGCATTTAACATAGCTGATTTTAAAAGGAGTCTGGAAAGGTTTCTGGAAATAAAGTCTATAAACAATAATTAGCCAGGTAGACTTGGGGGAGGGGGGCATTCTGTCCCGCAAATAGCAAGGTTGCACGTGCGGACTGGACATCCAACGCGCACTCAGATCCTGTCCCCGATTCTGCCACCAGCACTCCTTGCATGTACAGAGCGTTTGTGCAGGGGGCTCTGGATGTGGGCGGGAGGGGTACTGGGGCAGAGTGGGGGTGGAGTAGAGGTGTGGCCAGGTGCCGGGATTTATAAAGGTTATTCAGGACAGGCCTCTTTATGTCCCACTGCACCGAGATGGACACCCGGCTTATTCCACCCAGTGTTGGAATAAGTGCCGGGCACTGCAGTGTTTGTGGCCTGCAGCCCCCCAACTCCATCGCAATGCCACAGGAGAGCTCCTGCCGCCCGATTCATGCCTTGGGGGTCCCCGCCAAGGGTCAGACGGCAGTGTGCTAGGGCCAATCTGTGTCCAAGCATTCAGTGACTCTGGCTGGACGTGCCGGTGCAATGGTGATGGGATGTCACTGCACCGGCACACCAGATGGAGCTTTGGGCAGTCTGGACAGGCAGTCCAGGGGATGTGCCCCGCAGCAGGCTACAGTGCACACCAGGATATCTAGGTGCTCAATTTCTCAATTGCAGGTGCGTCTAGCTCCCGAGGTTGCAGAATCGGGTACAACTTGGCCCTGTTCAGGTTTTAGGCATCCCCACGGCCCAGGTGTGCACTGTATGGAATCAGCCTCCACGAGAAAGGTGCTGCTTAGTCCATGCAATCAGTACACTGTTTGGGATCTGCCAGGAACTTCCTAGTGACCTGGAATGGCCACTGTCAGAAAAAGGATACTGGACTCAATGGACTCTGGACACATCTTATATTCTTATGATTCTGTTACATATATTCTCTTCAGAACCTTGACTGTCTTGGATGAACTATATGACTCTCATCCAGGAGTCTCGTAATTGTAAGTAGAAAACTTTTCTGAATCAACTTTCCTTTGAATGGAAGAGATTTACAGTAATGGTAAAAGATCGAGGCCAAGACCATCATTTATTAAGACTAGTCTAACAACTCCCTGCTTTAGTGCTATATGAAAAAAGGTATGAAGGCAAATTCTTCATAGTATGTGGAGATCAGAACGGAGACATTGTGGCCAGGACGTATGCAATTCTGGCGGTATTTTAGAAAAGGCTTGCCAAAAGTGGATTCTCTTCCAAAATACGTATGAGGATGTACAGGAGTGCATGGGTATTTACCAACATGGAGATCTGGAGGAGCCATTTTAGAAGAACACATGTGAGAAGTCAATGGAGGCAACTCAGCAACTTACACATGTAAATTTGTATTTTGTAACCTAACTTATACATATAAATGCCGACACTTAAATGTGTTTGTGGGCCAGTTTGCCAACCTATATATATGTAAATTCCACCAATTAACTGCAGAGACTGCTATCTTTAATTCACTTCAATGTGAAAGGGGAAATGAGCAGGGGATTAAGCAGGATAGTCTCCTCAATCCCTCCTGTAAAGCACTGGCCGAAATGAGCACTTTTGAAAAATCTGTATGTGCCGGGGAACAACTGTAAATCCCAACATGGACATTTTTAGTCATATGTGCATTCCCTATAAGAAATGGAGAATACATGTGTAGATTTTTGACCCCCCTAGCCCCCCCCCCAAATCCATTGCCCTTGCAGTTTCTACACATTATTGACATCCTTGTGTACATGTATCCCTTGCTAAAATCACCATTTGCATAGAGTTGCCATATCCACATGTAAATGCCAGATTTTCCGTATAGAGATTGTGAATAAGGGGCCTGATATTCAGCGGATGTGGCTAGCACAATTACAGCACCTAGCTGTCCCTGCTGAGCACAAGTCCCTGATATTCAATCCAGGTCAGCTGCACATCCCGGAAGCTAAGTGGGCAGCAGCAATACTGAGCTGCTGCCCGGTTAACTCCCATGGGCAAAGATTGGCGCAGCAAAAGCTGGCCTATCTTTGCCTGCAGATCGCTAACTGGGCAGCTGCTCAATACTGCCACTGACTGGATAGCGACAGGTACTGTCCCCGGAATGCCTTGATGCTAAGTGCTTATCATTGAGGCGTATAGCGGTGGTATCCCAGGATGTTCAGCGACACAAACCATGTTAGTATAGCTGAATATCTCGCTTAGAGGCATTTACACGGTTTACAGGTCTGTAAACCGTGTAAATGCCTTTGCATACTGGGCTCCAGGCTTCTAAGAGAAACCTTGATCTATAGCAGAGTTAAGAATAATCTACAGCCATAGAATCAAATCACCTATAACAAGTTTAACCAAATTATATGTAATGGGGTCACGGTAGCAAGTCATAGTATTAATGGACCAGAAGATTCTAATCAGTTCATTGGCTATGGCTAATTTAAATTTCCTCCGTCTATATGACATCAGACAATTGTTACAAGTTACAGCTGACCTCATAAGACAACATATCCTGGGGAAACGCTTCAAAGGAGAAAGCATGATGCTGAAGATAAACCTCTCTATCCTGCAGATTATATCAGCCTTGTTTTCTTTCTTTCCTAAGTGAGCAAACTTTTCAGTGCCCCAGTAATTTTTAAACTTATAGACAGAGTACATATTTTCCTTCCTAAGCAATTCCTATGTTTTGTTGATGTCTGGCAGAAAATTGATTATAATGCACTAATCTTTCACTGGAGAATTAGAAAAGCAAACTTTACAGTAATTCAGAACAAATGCGAGACTGTTTACCCAGTCCTGCTTTTGGAATACAACGCCATATAAAGTGCTCTTTGCTTGGCTAGCAACCATTTTACGGCTAAAATAATGTGCTGCAGCCAAAAATGTCTTCTGATTTTTGACACTTCCTGTAAGCACATCCTTTTTAATATTTTTCTGTATATTCAGAACCAACTTGTCAACTTATGGAAGTAATTTTGCTTTGGGTTGGATTTTCAAAGGGATAGTTTAAAGTTAAAACTTGATATACCACCCTTTGCAATATCAGAGTGGTTTACAATTAAAACAAATAGAAAAGTGAAAGGAATGCCATTAAAACAAGAGAAAAGTGCGCTCATGCAGGAGTAAGATACAGGGAGAAAGTGGGGGGTGGGAGGGGGGGAAGAGGAGCTGGCTATGTAAGGTGTAGTTAGGGGGCAATGGAGTCAAATGTAGTGAGAAGCAGATGCATCTTGAGTGCTTTCGTAAATGCTTTGAAAGAGGACTCTAAGAGGAGGTCGGGGGTAGGGAGTTCCAGAGATGGGGAGCAAGGAAATAGAAAGTGGTGTGTCTGGTGGATTCGAGGTGAGCCTGGGAGGCAGGAGGGAGGAAAAGACTGTTGGCATGGATTGAACATAGTGAACGGGAGGATGCATAAGGTATGGCCAGAGAGGAAAGATAGGCAGGGGTGCCAGTATGGAGAACTTAATGGACCAGTGTAAGGATCTTATAATGGATGAGAAACTGAACAGGTAAACAAGGCAGGCGAGACAGAAGGGGGGTGATTGGGTCAAATCTTGAGGCGTTGGTCAATAATTGGACTGCAGTATTCTGGATATTTTGTAACCTTTTCATTTCAAAATTGGAAATGCCGGTGAGAACAATATTACAATAGTCAAGGCGTAAAATGCCTAAGGTGAGAATCAGAGTAATGAGAGCTGCCGGAGAAAGTAAAGGACGGATTGCACGAATATGACAAAGAGCCAAAAATCAACTCTTGACCACAGCACTTATATGATTATGAAAGGATAGATGAGATAAGAATGACTTCGAGGTATCTGAAAGTGGTGGTAAATATGAAAGTTGTGTTGAATAGCAGTGGGGATGTGCTAGGTGGGACTGAGGCCCTGGTAAACCAGGTGGCAGAGGTCTTTGCTATATTGAGTTTAAGAAGGTTTGATTTTAGCCATGAGGCAATTGTGGAAAGGCAGAGATTGAAGGGAGATAGATCTGGTGAAATTGAACAAGTGTGGAATACAAGAAGAATATCATCTGCATAATACTATGCCGAGATGCCACAGTCTTGTATGATGGTAGCTAGTGGTGAGATGAATAAGTTGAATAACAGAGGTGCCAGTACCGTCCCTTGGGGGACACCACAAGTAAGGGGATATGATGAAGAGGAGAGAGAATCCAGTAAAACTGAGAAGGAGCGTTCAGAGATAAATGACCGGAAGCTCTGTATGTAAGACAGTGTGATGCAAGCCTGCATCGAAAAGACAGGCGAGAAGAACAGAATGGTTAACTAAATCAAAAGCTGAAGAAAGATCCATGGAGACCACTAGAGAAAAGTTCCCTTGATTAAGAGAATTATGAATTTCAATGAGAAGGGATGTAAGAATGGTTTCTGTAAAATGGCCAGGATGAAAGCCGGATTGGCAAAGATGCAGTGCGTTTGTGTGTTTGAGATGATCACTTAGCTGCAAAAAGATGAGCTTCTCCAAAATTTTGGAGAGAAAAGGGAGATTTGAGACTGGTCTGTAACTATCCAGAATAGTTTTTTCAAAGGTAGACTTCTTAAGAAGTGGGTGAACCAAGGCAGCTTTCCAGGCAGAGGGGAAAAGACCTGTGGTAAGGCTGTTGCTAAGGACAGAGTGAATGACTGCTAGGAAAGCTAGGAAGGGGACTGAAAGCCAAGAGGAAGGGAGGCAATCTAGAGGGCAAGTGGTCTTCTGGGAAGCGTTGATAAGCTTGGCAAGGAAGGACAAAGTAGGCAGATGAAAAGAATACCGTGTGAATCAGAATAGGCAGATAAGAGGGACTGTCGACTAGAGTCATTGATGAACAAGATGAGGCAGAGGCATTCGTAGTGAATGGTGTCTTGGATAAACAGGATGTTGGTAGATTGGCTTGGATGGCAGCTCTTTTCTGGCTGAAGTATGAAGAAAAGTGACTTGGAGAAGAGATGCTGCTAGGATGAGAAGGGGGATGTAGCAGTTGGGACACTATTTTGAACAACTGTTTGGGGTGATTAAATTTCGATGTAATTGCAGTAGTAATATATTCTTTTTTGGCTGCATTAATGGAGAGATGGTAGCAATTGGAAAGAGCATTGAAGGATTCCAGAGATGCAAGGGAGCGCGACTTATGCCAGTGACGTTCAGCTTTCCTCAGATGTGTGTGAAAATTTAAGGGAAGCAATACAGTCAAACATGGAGGTCGGCGTCTGCTCAGAAATGGTAAGGGTAGTGAAATTGGTAGGGAATAAGGTGTCTGATGCAGGGAAGGCAGAAATAACAGCAGGAGTGATTTTCAAGTATGGTCGAGTTAACTGAGATTTAGAAGAGGAAGGCCACTTATAACGAAGAGAAAGATCAAAGAATATGATGCAATGATCTGTTCAGGGGAGCAAAAGAGGTGGAAGGGAGAACAGAGGGGATGGGAAATCAGGTGAAGTAATAACAAGGCCGAGTGTATGCTCAGCAGCATAAGTGGGGACATGGACATGTGTGATGAAAGGTCATCTAAATAGGAACAAAAGAGTTTATCATGAGTAGAACAGGTGAAGAATAATGAATATTAAAGTCCCCGAGGATGATGAGGTTGGGAAGAGTGTCTGAAACAATCAGAAGAACCTGATCCCACAAGGAAGAAGTCATAGTGGGAGGACAATATAAGAGCAAGAGGTAATGAGCAGGGAAGCACCCAGACAGACCAGAAGAGATTCCGGATAGTGAAGAGTGAATGAGGAAGCTTCAGAGACCGAAAATGAGGATATATAGATAAGAGCAACCCCTCCCCCCGTCCTGGAGAGGCGGGGAACAGAAATAGCCATGTAATTAGGTAGAAGGGACTGGTATAAGATAGCCTTCTTGCCATCCTTAAGCAGAGTATATCTAAGGAATACTATAGTGTAAGATCAGCAATGAGGCAGGTCTTAGCACAAAGCAAACAGCAATTAAGAAGAGCAGTATGTAGGGAAGAAAAGGAGTCTACAGGGCATGTTGTTGTGGGAGTAGTATTAGAAGAGAGAGAGAGAGTTGCAAAGAATTAAATTACCCACATTTGGGCCTGCATTACCTTTTGAAGAACAGTGAAGGCAATGACCCCAGAATACTGGAATGGAAGCCGTCATGACGAATAGATAAGTAGATGCTATACAAAGCAGTAGGGTCCCCAGGAACAGAGGAAAAGCATGCAGTGATGTTAATGGAGAATACAGGGGACTGGAAGTCCAAGCAAGGTCCCAGGATTTGGCTTCCCACTGTTAAGCTTGCTAGCTGTTCCAAACCCACCAGATACCTTATGCTGGGGCTTCTTCCAGGGTAATTCTTTCTCCCTCTGCCTCCTGTTCCAAGGTTCTGCTTGGTCCTTTAAACTCCTGAGCTGTAGCCTTGGGTCTCTCAGTGCCTTTGAATTCTTCTGTTAACAGATGTCTTTCTCTGCCCCTGAGTCTCCCAGCTCCCGTCTGCTCCTTCGTGGATCACAGTTGCTTAATGGTTCTCTCTCCAACGGTTCTTGGTCATCTGACCTGTCCTCGTCCAGGTGCTTGTGTCCTGATTCCTCCTCTGGACTGGAAAGGGGGGCTGTTACTTCTGGAGAGAAATCTGAAATTGTGAGTATATACTTCTGGGAATTTTTCTGAAAGGAATTTTTTTTCTTTTAAAGCTAATTAATCTGTGAACCCACTATTTTTTTTTTTGTTAAATCAGTCAGGGCCTAGTAGCAACAGTTTAAGATTCAATTTAAAAACACAGAAGAGAACTTTCTGGTTACCTTTCATACCCAGTAGACAGCTGTAGTTTAAATTTCATAGACACTCAGGGCCTAGCATCAGCAAAGTACTTTTAGTTTCAAATTAAAACACAGAAGAGAGCTTTCTGGTTAAATTTAGAATCCAGCAGAGAGCTTGTAGTTTAAATTTCATAATAGGTTAGAGCCTAGTAGCAGCAAAGAGCTATAATTTAAATCAAATCAGAATATAGTTTTCCTCAGCAGCACAGGACAAGGTACTGTGTAGCAGCCCTTTTTTAATAAGTGTTATATCCCTCCCTCCCTCCCCACACCCACCCTCCCCTGGGAAAATCACAGCTTTATAGGTACTTGCACAACTTAAAAGACAGGAGGTGCTCTCAGGTGAAGCTCATTACCCAAATCAGTCATACACCAAGGACCTGAAATTAATTAAGCTTCAGGTGAACAAGGTATATTAAACTTCTTAGGTACAGTTTTAGTGGTATAAATATCCATTGCACCCTTTAGTACATATAGAACTTAAAGATCTAAACACAAACTTAAAACTAAGATGCAGACAGCAGTCCAGCAGCGGGATGTGGGCTTTCCAGTCTTTTGCATTGAGTGTCACATGTATGATTTTCTCCCAGCTGGTGAGAGGTCTTACGTGTGCACTAGGTGCAAGGAGCTCTCTGCTCTCAGGGAACGAGTCCATTCTCTAGAGGCTAGAGTAGCAGACTTGGAAAACATAAGACAGACAGAGAGGTACATAGACGAGACCTACAGGGATATAGTCCTGAAGTCCCACCTCCAGTCTGGCAGCATCCCTGTTGCCATGGAGGAGAGAGGTCACGTGACAGGAGAGCATCACCCTGGTGTGGCAGGAAGTGATCCTGTAACTAGGACCTGTCCTCCAGGTGATGTAAACCCCTCTCGCACCGAGGAGGTTTCTCCAGGGCCAAGTGCCCATGCGGGAAGCGTTAGGACAGCAGTTATAGTTGGTGATTCGATCATTAGGCATGTAGATAGCTGGGTGGCTGGTGGACGTGAGGATCGCCTGGTAACATGCCTGCCTGGTGCGAAGGTAGCGGACCTCACACGCCACCTAGATAAGGTCTTAGATAGTGCTGGGGAGGAGTCTGCTGTCTTGCTACATGTTGGTACCAATGACATAGGAAAATGTGGTAGGGAGGTTCTGGAAGCTAAATTTAGGCTTTTAGGTAGGAAGTTGAAATCCAGAACTTCCAGGGTAGCGTTCTCCGAAATGCTTCCCGTTCCACGCGCAGGACCCAATAGGCAGGCAGAGCTCCGGAGTCTCAATGCGTGGATGAGACAATGGTGCAGAGATGAGGGGTTCGGATTTGTTAGGAACTGGGGAACATTCTGGGGAAAGGAGGGGCTCTTCTGAAGGGATGGGCTTCACCTTAACCGGGATGGAACCAGGCTGCTGGCATTAACCTTTAAAAAGGAGATAGAGCAGCTTTTAAACTAGATAATAGGGGAAAGCCGACAGTCGCCCAAGAGCGCATGGTTCGGAAGAATGTATCCTTGAAGGATACTACAAAAAGCAGAGAGGTTCCAAAAAAGAGTAAAGTAGCCCAAATGCCCTCGAGTATGGAGCAGACAGAACTTAAAGATCCCAAATTACCCATGTCTACCAATAGCCAAATTAATATGAATAAAATACAGTCTCTAAAATGCTTGTATGCAAATGCTAGAAGTCTACAAAACAAGATGGGAGAGTTAGAATATAGCACTAAACGAGAGGTTAGATATGATTGGAATATCAGAGACATGGTGGAAGGAGGACAACCAGTGGGACACTGTGATACCTGGGTACAAACTATATCGAAATGATAGAGCTGATCAAATTGGTGGAGGGGTTGCGCTCTATGTTAGAGAGGGCATTGAGTCAGAAAGGATTAAAGTTTTGCAAGAAACAAAATTTGCTGTAGAATCTCTATGGATTGAAATTCCATGTAAAAAGGGGAAGGCGATGGCAGTGGGGGTGTACTATCGTCCGCCTGGCCAGAATGAACAAATGGATGATGAAATGCTCAAAGAAATCAAGGAAGCTAGCAAAAGTTACAGTGCAGTAATAATAATGGGTGATTTCAATTACCCCGGCATCGACTGGGTCAGTGTCACAACAGGACATGCTAGGGAGATAAAGTTCCTAGATGAAATAAATGACTGCTTCTTGGAGCAGCTGGTTCATGAACCGACCAGAGGGAAAGCAATATTAGACCTAGTCCTTAGTGGAACACCAGATGTAGTGCAAGAGATAAGGGTGTTGGGGCCACTTGGCAATAGTGATCATAGCATGATCGCCTTTGATTTAATTAGTGGAGGAGGGATAGTAAGGAAATCCACAGTACTACCCTTTAACTTTCGAAAGGGAGACTATGATAGAATGAGGAAAACAGTTAAGAAAAAACTAAAAGGAGCAGTTGCAAAGATTAAAGACGTACATCAAGCTTGGGTGTTGTTGAAAAATACTATCTTGGAAGCCCAGACCAGCTGTATTCCACGCTTTAAGAAAAGTGGAAGGAAGTCCAAAAAATTGCCAGCATGGTTTAAAGCTGAGGTCAGAGAGGCTGTTGTTGCCAAAAAAGCATCTTTCAAGAAATGGAAAAAAGAGCCAAATGATGAAACCTGGAAACAGCACAAGCACTGGCAAGTCAAATGCAAGGCATTGATAAGGCAGGCAAAGAGAGAATTTGAGAAGAAGCTTGCTGCGGAAGCAAAAACGCGAAATAAAGACCTTTTCAAGTACATTCGTAGCAAAAAACCCGTGAGAAAGTCAGTTGGTCCATTAGATGATAAAGGGGTTAAAGGAGCACTAAGAGGCGACAAGGCGATAGCGGAGAGACTGAATGAATTCTTTGCTTCGGTCTTTACTGAGGAAGATGTAGGGATGTTACCCACGACTGAAGTGGTATTTAAAGGTGTGGAAGAATTGAAGGAAATATCGATACATCGGGAAGATGTCCTACAACTATTAGATAAACTGAAGAGTAGCAAATCACCTGGGCCGGATGGTATACATCCAAGGGTGTTGAAAGAACTGAAATTTGAGATTGCAGACCTGCTATCAGTAATCTGTGAACTATCATTAAAATCATCTCTAATACCTGAGGATTGGAGGATCGCCAATGTAACACCAATTTTTAAAAAGGGTTCGAGGGGTGATCCGGGAAACTACAGACCGGTGAGCCTGACATCAGTACCGGGAAAAATGGTAGAAACCATCATAAAGAATAAAATTACTCAGCATATAGATAGTCATGACCTAATGGGAGACAGCCAACATGGCTTTAGACAAGGAAGATCTTGTCTTACTAATCTGTTATGTTTTTTTGAAGGAGTGAATAAACAGGTGGACAAAGGTGAGTCGGTTGATATTGTGTATCTGGACTTTCAGAAAGCCTTTGACAAGGTCCCTCATGAGAGACTTTTGGCAAAACTAAAGAGTCATGGGATAGGAGGCAGTGTACTACTGTGGATCAGGAACTGGTTAAAAGATAGAAAGCAGAGGGTAGGGCTAAATGGCCAATTTTCCCAATGGAGAAAGGTGAATAGTGGTGTACCCCAGGGATCTGTGCTGGGTCCGCTGCTTTTTGACATATTCATAAATGACCTGGAAAGTGGAATAACGAGTGAGGTTATCAAATTTGCTGATGACACAAAACTATTTAAAGTTGTTAAAACCCAGGAGGATTGTGGAAAATTGCAAGAGGATCTTGATAAATTGGAAGACTGGGCATCAAAATGGCAGATGAAATTTAATGTGGAGAAGTGCAAGGTTATGCACCTAGGGAAGAACAACCCAAACTATGGTTACACGATGCAAGGTTCCACATTAGGAACCACCACCCAAGAAAAAGATTTAGGCGTCCTTGTGGATACCATGTTAAAACCCTCGGCCCAGTGTGCAGCGGCGGCCAAGAGAGCAAATAGAATGCTAGGTATGATAAGGAAAGGAATGGAAAATAAAACAAAAGATATTATAATGCCTCTATATCGTTCCATGGTGAGACCGCACCTTGAATATTGTGTGCAATTCTGGTCGCCATATCTTAAAAAGGATATAGCAATTTTAGAAAAGGTTCAGAGAAGAGCCACCAAAATGGTAAAGGGGATGGAAGGCTACTCCTATGAAGAAAGGCTAAAAAGGTTGGGGCTCTTTAACCTGGAAAAGAGACGGCTGAGGGGAGATATGATAGAAGTCTATAAATTAATGAACGGAGTGGAACGGGTAAACGTAGATCGATTGTGTACCTTATCAGAATATAGAAAGACTAGGGGACATGCAATGAAGCTACAGGGTAAACTATTTAAGACTAATAAAAGAAAATATTTTTTCACTCAACGTGTAATCAAACTCTGGAATTTGTTACCGGAGGATGTAGTAAAGGCTGTTAGTGTAGCTGGGTTTAAAAAAGGTTTGGACAAGTTCCTGGAGGAAAGGTCCATAAACCATTATTAAGAAGGGACCCAGGATATCAATGCTTGAACCAATACAAGCATTGTGGAACCTGTGTCCCTTGGGGAAACTGCTAGGTACGTATGACCTAGATTGGCCACTGTTGGAAACAGAATACTGGGCTTGATGGACCTTGGTCTGACCCAGTATGGCATATCTTATGTTCTTATGTTCTTATGTTCTCTCCGTCTTGCTCCTGGTGCTTGTGCTCATCTTCTAACTGTTTCTGTTTCTCAGTTCTTAACATGCTGGCTGAGTACTGCACTGCCCGCCTCCTGCTTGGGCGTGCCCAATCAGGGACTTGGGTTCTCTCCTGCCTTGAGGTGAGGTGTGGTTCCTGATTAGCTCTGTGTTTTTTTCTCTCATAAGAGAAAATCCTGCATTCCCTTGCAGTACCGGTTCTCTCCACCGGATCACTATCAGTTTCCATTGCTTCATAAGAGTCTCCTACGTCACAACTGGCACTCAGACATCAGCAGTATATATGCATTCAATACACATTGCCTCGCCCCAGAGCCGGCCACCATCATCTGCAATCCCTCACAGATGAGGCCAATGAACCTAATCCAGGATCAGCAAGCTGTCACAGCTCTACCTAATGAAGAGCTCTGAAGCCTTTTTCAAGAGTTATGAGTTGGCTGCCCTGACTTACGCACTTGTGTCATCACAAGTTGAGTACTGCACATCTTATATAGAGGCTATTTTAGAACAATTAGGAGCCATTTACACCTGTGAAAAGCTGGCTTATCAATGCAAATGGGCGTAGACGTAATCAGCATTTTTATGTTTAAATCTTTTTATTCATTTTAAACATATTAAAACATTAAAAGCAGCTTACATATAGAAACATTGTAAATAACAAGCACATTGAAACATTGTAAGCAGCATACATTTTTAAAACTCTGTAGGCAGCATACATTTTGAAACATTTTAAACAGCATACATATTAAAACATAATAGACAACAATATTATATCCCACTACAGGGAATAACTATTACTTTTTCTCCCCTCCCCCCTCTTTTATCCACCACCACCCTTCCCTTCTCCCCCCCCCCATTCCACACCTCTTCCCCCCCTTCCCACCCTCACCTTCAACCCCCCTTCCCTTTAGCACTCTAGACCTAATTATGCCAACTTAAACTGCTAAGATATAGTTTTTACCAAATTAAACAGTTAAAATATCATTTCTTGCCCTGGCCGACACCCTTTCAAGATATGGAGACCAAGTCATCAAAAAACAAGCTCTTCTACAAACATGTCTTCTGGAAGCCTCTCCCTCCCATAATACCAGTTGATGTAAAACATTCCTCCATTCCCAATATTCTGGACCTCCAGATTCTCTCCATTTCTGAAGGATACAATGCTTGGCAAGCAGACAACACTTTCTTACTAATGATCTATTCCCTGATGATAAAAATCCCTGAAGAGGAGCATCCAAAACAGCAAACCCCGAGGTTAATTTCAATGTCTGCCCTAATATGCTCATTAGAAATTTTTGAATAGCATTCCAAAATTTCCTTACTTGTTTACATGTCCAGAACATATGCCCCAAATGTGCCCGCTCCATTCCACACCACGGACAATCACCGTGATGTGCAAAACCCGCCTTCCATGCTCTGTATGGTGAGATATAAGCACGCTCTAGTATTTTGAATTGCATATCGCGTAATTTTGCCCCTATAACTATTTTAGGGATTCGCCCAATGGCTTTTTCCCATTCAAACGCTTAATGATTAATTCCAAGATCCCTCAAATGTCTATAGCTCTTGACTTGTGTTAGGTTACTCAAGGCTTTACTATAATCAGCGACCGATATTCTTTCTTTGTCCTTTATCGCAAACCATTTCTCCAACTTTTCAAAATGTTCCTGTCTCAATCCTCATCTCCCATCTTTCATTGAAATCAAATCCTAGAATAGAACAATATAATCTAGGATGTTTGCTTCGACATATTAGAGATTGGTTAGTAGGAACATCAGTATATACTCCATATGATTTTGAGTCCGCGTTAGTAACCCCTTATTCACTTCTGTCTGTGTTACAAGTGACGAAAGTGAAGTTGCCGAAGGATTTTAGAAATAATATTTTATGGCAAGGGGTTCGCTGGAGTTGGCAGATACTCTGTGGAAAATTGTGCATTCCAAGTGATGTTTCGGGATATTTGCCATTGCAAGGTAATTTAGCATTTCAGCCAAGTACAACGTCTATTTTTTTTCAAGGGATGGGAGAAAAAAGGTCTACAACAAATGTGGCAAGTAATAAATGGAGAAGGCACACTTAAACCTTTCTTGGAATTAAAAAAAGGCTATGGATTGCCACAGGGGCATTTTCATGCTTACTTACAATTAAAGTATTATTTGATTTCAATCAGCATTTTTAGAAAAGGTGATACTTGCCTGTGTCTAGCCATGGTGCGCACAGATTTCAAGAAGGTGTCTTCTGGGCATGGTGTGAGTGGACTTTAAGTATACATGCATTACCTATTTAGCAACAGCAGTGCATATGTACTTCAGTTCCCCTCTCAGGATATGTATACCTGCTTTGAGGCAGCATAACTGTGGATTAATCAAAGGTTAGACCTGGGCTTTAGAGGAATGATTGGAGGGGCAATTGCATTTTGCTTTCTGGTAAATTCAATCTCCTCAATAAGAAAAAAACCCCTCAGGATATGAAGCACAGAAAATGATGGCAGAAAAAGACAGTGCAGCCTATCCAGTCTGCTCATCAAAACCGACAGCTCAGTGTCTACAATCCCTTTCTCTCAGAGATCGTTGGTGCTTGTCCTATACTTTCCTGAACTCTGATACTGTCCTTGCCTCCGTCACCTATGCTGGAAAGCTGTTCTGCAAATCCATTATCCTTTCTGTAAAGAAATATTTCCTTAAATTACTTCTTAGCCTGCCCCTTTCTCTCTCATTCTGTGACCCCTCATTTTAGATCCTTCATTACGTTGAAAATGATCTTCAGTGTATATAATTGTCTCTATCGTATCTCCCGTTTCCTGTCTTTCCTCCAGGTTATACATGTTTAGATTTTTAAGTCTGTTCCACTATGCTTTATGATGAAAACTGTCAATTACTTTAGTAATCACCCTCTGGATCAGCTCGATCTGGTTTACATCATTTTGAAGGTGCGGTCTCCAGAACTGCACATACTACCTGAACTGAGATTTCACCAGAGACTTATACAGAGGTGGTGGGGAAAGATATGCACTGAACTTTAGTGCCTGAAACAGTGGTTTGTGGAGGGCATCTAGATTCTTCATAGGCATAGCCACCAGTGGATAAATCAGCAAATAAAAAACCTCAGGAAACATTTTTGGTTCTCCTACACTCTGATGTGATTTCTCCAATACCTGCTGAAGTTTCACATGCTAAAGTTTTCTTCTACACAGACCTCACGCACCACCTAGACAAAGTTTTAGACAGTGCTGGGGAAGGGTCTGCTATCTTGGTACCTGTTGGCACCAATGATATAGGAAAGTGTGGTAGGGAGGTTCAGGAGGACAAATTTAGGCTTTTAGGTAGGAAGTTGAAATCCAGAACTTCCAGGGTAGCATTCTCCGAAATGCTTCCCATTCCACGCATAGGAGCCAAAAGGCGGGCAGAGCTCCGGAGTCTCAATGGGTGGATGAGACAGTGGTGCAAAGAACAGGGTTTTGGATTTGTTAGGAACTAGGCAACATTCTGGGGAAGGGAGAGGTTCTTCTAAAAGGATTGGCTCCACCTTAACTGGGACAGAACCAGGCTGCTGGCATTAACCTTTAAAAAAGGAGATAGAACAGCTTTTAAACTAGATAGGAAGGGAAAGCCGACAATTGCACAGGAGCACATGGTTCGGAAGGATGTATCCTTGAAGGATACTAGCAAAACAGGGAAGTCAGGGCATCCTGACAGAGGTTCCAACAAAGATAAAAGTAACCCAGATGTCCTTCAGTAGAGAGCTAAAAGATTCCAAATTAAACCTATCAACTGATAATCAGATTTATTTATTTTTTTAGTGCCTTCAAATCAGTGCTGATTCCTGGCAACCCAGCTACCTCTGGATTTTCTTGGCAATATATCACCAGAAGTTGATTGCCAAGCCTTTTTTTCTAAGGTAATGGAGGATAAAGTGACTTGCCCAAAGTCACAAAAGTGCCAGAGGGAATCAAGCTCTTGATCTTCTGGGTACAAGGCAGGTGCTCTAACTAATAGGCTACCCCCACAAGATAACCAGACTAATATGAATAAAATATAACCTTAAAATGCCTGTCTGCAAATGCTAGAAGTCTTAAAAAATAAGAGAAAATTAGACTTACCTGCTAATTATTGTTCCTGGAGGAACTCCAGTCTAGTCCCGAAACCTCTGGGTTGTGCTCCTCTTCCAGCAGCTTGGAGACTGAGACACGTCATTCTTTTGATGACCCTAGTATAAATACCCAGGAACCGCCTCCTTCATTCAGTAACCTATTGACAAAGCAAACTCACGGAGCAACAATTAAGTAATAACTCCTATTCAAAACTCTGCAACAAGCTAAACAATGAACTACTACTGGGGCTTTTTTTTTTAATATCCAGATTCCTCTTGCCCCCTACTAACTATAGTTAGAACTTCCTAGGCCCGCTCCCTCCCCTCATGGAGCAAAGCAACCCTTTAATAAATGTTCAGATGCGAAACTTCTGCTATGGAACCGGAAAAACATCTCTGTTTATCTTCAGCTTACCTGTTAGAATTGCTTGCTTCAGGCTCCAGTCCCAAAAAGAATACTCGGTTGGGATACGGGACTAGACTGGAGTTTCTCCAGGAACAATAAATTAGCAGGTAAGTCTAATTTACTCTTCCTTATCGTCCCTCCAGCCTAGTCCTGAAACCTCTGGGTATGTAACAGAGCAGTGCAACAAATCAATGGGAGGGACCTACTATCCCTGCCTGAAGCACTGCCGTGCCAAAACAGATATCCCTTTCCACTTGAACGTCCAGCCTGTAATGACGCACAAAAGAATTTAAGGAAGACTAGGCTGCTGCCTTACAAATTTCAATTGCTGGCACTAACTTGATCTCCGCTCATGAAGCCGCCTGAGCTCTAGTTGAAAGAGCCTTTAGCCCTTCTGGAACTAACTAACTTGCCCTTCAGCAAATACGCTGACGCTATCGCCTCCTTAATCCATCTGGCTATGGAAGCCTTTGATGCTACTTCTCCCTTCTTTGGCTTTCCAAAAAGCACAAATAGTCTATCAGACTCCTGAAATCCACCGTCTGCCGAATATATTTCTTTAATGCCCGGCGAACATCCAGATGATGCGACTGGTCAGCTGCCAAAGATTCGGGACTTCTTCTGAAAACTGGCAATGACACTTCCTGATTCATATGAAATGAAGATACCATCTTTGGCAAAAAGGATGGCACAGGCCTCAATACTACCTTAGAATCGTAGAACGACAGAAAAGGTTTCCGACAGGACAAAGCCTGTAATTTGGAAACCCTCCTGGTCGAACAGATCGCTACAAGGAAGAACACCTTGAGCGTAAGATCTTTCAATGATGACCTGGCCAATGTCTCAAATGGAGCGCGCCCAAGCGCCTCCAATATGAAAGCAAGATCCCAGGCCGGAACTATTTGACGGCAAGGTGGCCTCAAGAGTAACACTGCCCTTAAAAAACGCTTTACATCGGGGTGCGCCCCCATGGCCTCCCCCTTGATCTTGATCTTACCACTATAACATGACAGTGCTGCCAACTGCACCCGCAAGGATGAGGCCGCCAAACCTTTCTGAAAGCCATCTTGTAAAAATGCCCAAATCTGCGGATTAGAAGCTCGTAATGCTTCTACCCTTCTGTCTGCACACCACGCTTCAAATATGTGCCAAACTTGAATGTACGCTAACAACGTAGACTTCCTTCGCGCTTTCAGTAACGTAGTAACTACTGCCGCAGAATATATCCCTTTGCTATTAGCCTTGCCCTTTCAAGAGCCAAGCCATAAGCAAGAATCGATCCATCTGAGGCATGTACAGCGGACCCTGCAATAACAGATCCCTTCTAACTGGAAGATACCATGGTTGCTCCACCAACAGCCTCTTGAGATCTGCATACCAAGGTCTTCTTGGCCAATCTGGTGCTATCAGAATCACCAGTCCTTTGTGCCGTTCGATGCGTTGCACTATGCGGCCTATCAGCACCCATGGTGAAAATATGTACAATAGCTGCTCCACCAGCCAGTCCTGAATAAAAGCATCCAGGCCCTCCAACATTCTTTCTTGCCTTCTGCTGAAAAAGCGATCGACCTTTGCCGAGTGGAATGTCGCCATGAGATTCATTACCGGCGTCCCCCAAAGCTGTACCAGCATTTCGAATACCTCCGAATGAAGAACCCACTCTCCGGGATCTATCCTCACCCGACTCAAGAAGCCGGCCTCAACATTGTCTATCCCTGCTACATGTGCTGCCGACAGCGCCTCCAAGTGCTGCTCAACCCAAACGAACACCTCCTCGGCCTCGGCCTCCAAAGACACACTGCCAGTGCCTCCTTGCCAATTGATGTACACCACCGCTGTCGCATTGTCGGAAAACACTTAAATCGCTTTGTTCTGCACATACGGCTGAAACTCTCAGAATGTCAATACTACTGCTCTGAGTTCCAACCTGTTGATTGACCAACTCTTCTCCAGTTCGGACCACCGACCCTGTGCTAATCTTCCCTGGAATATGCGCTCCCCAGCCTAAAAGGCTGGCATCCATTGTCAGAGTGATTCAGTCTGGCATCCCCTTCTCTAGATTCCTGGGACGCAAGGGCATCCCCTTCTCTAGATTCCCAGGATGCAATCACTACTTTAGCGCCCGCCGCGTCTCTACCGGACAGGGCAGTTTCCGGGTTAAAGTGTCATTCTGATGAGACCAGCACCTTAGCAGAACCCTCTGCAATGGTCTCATATGAGCCCTCGCCCACGGCACTAACTCTATTGTTGCCGCCATTGTCCCCAGCAACTGTAGATAATGCCACGCTGTGGGAAGAGACCTGCCGAGAAACTCGCCTACCAACTTTCTCACTCCCATTGCTCGCTGCCGAGGAAGAAACACCCTTCTAACCTCGGTATTGAACCATGCTCCTAGGTATTCCAGCTTCTGCGTCGGCGTCAACATGCTCTTTGTCATATTGACTACCCAACCTAGGCTTTGTAGGCACGCGACCACCTTTGCCGTGGCCACCTCGCTCTCGGCCCTTGACTTTGCTCGAATCAACCAGTCATCCAGATAAGGATGTACTAATACACCTTCCTTTCTGAGCGAAGCGGCTACTACCACCATCACCTTGGTGAATGTCCTTGGCACCATAGCTAGGCCGAATGGCAATGCTCGGAACTGAAAGTGGCCCATAGGAACCGCAAACCTGAGAAACATCTGATGTTCCTGCTGAATGGGAATGTATAGGTACACTTCCGACAAGTCCAAGGAAGTAAGGAACTCTTCCCCGCGTACCGCTACTATGACCGACCTCAACGTTTCCATGTGAAAATGAGACACTCGTAGACAATGATTTACTCTTTTGAGATCCAGAATTGGGCGATATGATCCTTCTTTCTTTGGAACTACGAAATAAATTGAGTACCGACCTGAACCACATTCTCCTTGAGGAACCGGCACTACCGCCTCAAGCGCCGCCAGCTGTTCTAATGTCTGACTGACCGCGTCGAACTTGCAACATGTTCCGCAGGTGGACTGAATGAACGAGTTGGTAACCAGCGGGCAAAACTTCAATGCATAACCTTCTCGAATCACCTCCAGTACCCACCAGTCGGAAGTAATCTGGACCCAGGCAGAGTAAAAATCCCTTAGCCGACCCCCTACAGGTACCAATCCTACCTGGGCCCCCCTCGCTTCATTGCGACTTTCGAAGATTTGAGAAGGAGGCCCCAAAACCTTTGCCTGCTCTCCTAAAACGTCCCCTTTGACTTTGACTGAACCTAGGGGAATGAAAACGGCGAAACTCCCTCTGAGGAGTCTTCTGAGGCGTATTCATCCACCCTGATTCTGTTTATCCTCTGGCAACCGTCCCCTTTGGACTCGCCCAGATCTTTCACCAATTTATCCAAATCCTCTCCAAACAAAAGCTTTCCTCTAAAAGGTAATTTACTTAACCTAGCTTTAGACGAGCTATCAGCTGACCAGTTCCTCAGCCACAAATACCACCGGGCTGCTACTACCGAGGCCATACTGTTCGCCAAACCACGAATAAGATCATAATGGATATAGGCCAGATAAGCTGTTCCCAACTCCAAACTGGCCGCATCCGCACATTCTACCTCCACCTGCTCTCCCTGGAGACGCTGAGACCAACAAAGACAGGCTCTAGCCACCCAAGCTCTGCAAATAGACGCCTGAATCGACAGTGCACTCACATCAAAAATCTGCTTCAACAATACGCCCAACTTCCTATCCTGAGTATCCTTAAGGGCCGCACTGCCCTCCACCAGAATGGTAGTCTTCTTGGTAACCACCTCGACCGCAACATCTACCTTTGGGGGCTGAAACAACTCTTTATCCTGCTCCGCCAGGGGGTACAGTCGGCCATAACTCTGGACCCTTTGAGTCCCGCCTCGGGCAAATCCCATTCTCAGAGGATCATCTGTTTGACCACCTTGTGTATCGGAAATGCTCTCTGAGTCTTTTGGAACGTTTGCAACAAAAGATCCTCCAAGGACACCTCCTCAGCCTGCTCCATCTGTGGCATATTAAGCGCCTTGAGCATCTCAGCAATGAGGGCTGGTAACTCCTCTCTGCGGAAAATTTGCACCACCCGCGCCTGATCCTCCTGTTCCGCAATTTCCCCTTCCTCCAATTCCTCCTGCAGTTCTAGGTCCGGATCCCCTTCTTCGGACAGTACCCTCTCAGATACCACCGACAGATCCGTATCCTTGTCTACTCTGGCCTTCTTAACCATACCTCTGCATTCTACCGCCATAGGCGTCCCCGGTCTCTTTTCTCCTATCTGCGCCTTGGAGGTAGGGGAAGGGAACCCATTCCTGGCACTCCCAAATGCTTGCTGCATAAGTGCGACAAACTCCGGGGAAAAAATTGCTTCTAGGCTGCCTGGCAATGGACTGAGGAGTAGGGTAATCTGGGGCCGAGGAGGGCCCCGCCACCGGCTCCGGCAGCGGCCCAGCCGGGGAAACAGGCTCCAGCAAGGGTTCAACCCCCATCTTTGAACCCTCTGCACTCCCTTCTACAGCCTGCTCCATTGTAGATGCTTCTAACATACACCCCCTGCACACTCCAGCGTCAGAGAATGTCCCCCGTCTAACCCCGCACAGTACACATTGAGGTTTAGAGGGCATCACTGTACAATGGAACTGTCGCCTCCTGTAATATAGATAGGCTTCAGCCCCCCTCCAAAAAATAGTTTTTAAACACTTAAAACAATACCCAGTAATTCTCCTAGGCAGTTTCTGAAGAAATTTTCCCAAAACAAAGCTTTACCGCCAAAATATTTGCTGCTAAAAATTTGCCCGATGGCCCGAGCACTTCCCGCGCTGAGACCATGCGATCGGGCCTACGCTGACACACTCGATCAGCGATCCAGCATTCTTCTCCCCGACGGCTTACCTCCAAGGAGCCCTTGTACTCCATGCCGCTGATACGGCCTCTCCCAGCTTCCCCGATGTCTGGAATTGCCATGCAGAGGTAAAATCTCGGCTTTCAGCACAGCCCTGTCTTTCTCAGGCGGAATCTCTGACGTCGGCTCTGAGCGGTGACAGGCAGCAACTTCTGCTATGCTGCAGAGCCTAAGGCCCCGTTTCCTCACCCATCAATGTGGGATCGGGTAACCAGAGCCTCTTTCCTCTACCGGCTGCCCTTTGAGCCTGCCCCACCGAGCTCCAAATCAAACCAGGAGGAGAGGGGGTGGGCCTTACCACTCCAACTAAATTTAAAGTGGTAGAGTCCACCAAAAATAAAAAACTGAATCTAGAATAAAATTCAATTTAGAGTAAGGAATCACTACTTGACTTGACCAAAACTTCTCACTACACCCATTTCCTTAATTGCTCCTCTAGTGAGCCCCCAACCCCTGGGCTCACCACCCTCCAGCTGCTTGGAAGACTGAGAGAACTGAATGAAGGAGGCAGTTCCTGGGTATTTATACCAGGGTCATCAAAAGAATGGCATGTCTCAGTCTCCAAGCTGCTAGAAGAGGAGCACAACCCAGAGGTTTCGGGACTAGACTGAAGGGACGATAAGGAAGAGGGGAGAACTAGAATATATAGCACTAAATGAAAGGTAGATATGATAGGCATCTCAGAAACCTGATGGAAGGAGGACAACCAATGGAACACTGTGATACCTGGGTACAAACTATATCGGAATGATAGAGTAAATCAAATTGGTGGAGGGATTGTGACATTGAGTCATATAGGATTAAAGTTTTGTAAGAAACAAAAACACTGTAGAATCTCTATGGCTAGTAAAAAGGGGAAGGCAATGTCAATGGGGGTGTACTGATCGCCTGCCAAGAATAAACAAATCGATGTATGTTGATTTTGCTCCCATGGGGGCTAGACGTCCCCGCGGGAACAGAATTGCAGTACAGTGGCTGGTGTCCAGAACGTGCCCCTATTCAGGCACCCGGACGTCCAGCCACTTACCCGGCTAACTCAGTCAGGCTTCTGAATGGATGATGAAATGCTCAAAGAAATCAGGGAAGTTAACAAAAGTTACAACACAGTAATAATGAGTGATTTCAATTACCCCAGTGTCGACTGGGCCGATGTCACGGCAGGACATGCTAGAGAGATTACGTTTCTAGATGAAATAAATGACTGCTTCTTAGAGCAGCTGGTTCATGAACCGACAGGAGGGAAGCTATTTTGGACCTCGCCCTTAGTGGAACACAGGATATGGTACAAGAGATAAGGGTTGTGAGGACACTTGGCAATAGTCATCATAGCATGATAGCATTTGATTAATAAATGGGAAAAAGACAGCAAAGAAATCTACAGTAATATCGTTTAACTTTCAAAAAGAAGACTATGATAAAATGAGGAAAATAGTTAAGAATAAACTAAAAGGAGCAGCTGCAAAGATTAAAGATTTACATCAAGCATAGACGTGGTTTAAAAGTACTAGCTTGGAAACCCAGACCAGATGTATTCCACGCTTTAACAAAAGTAAAAGGAAGGCCAAAAAACTGACAGCATGGTTTAAAGGCGAGATCAGAGAGACTGTTGCCAAAAAAGCATCCTTCGGGAAATGGAAAAAGGAGCCTAATGACAAACACCGGAAACAACATAATCAATGGCAAGTTAGATGCAAGGCATTGATAAGGCAGGCAAAGAGAGAATTTGAAAAGAAGCTTGCCATGGAAACAAAAATGCATTATAAAATCTTTTTCAAGTACACTTCTTAGCAAACAACCTGTGAGAGTCAGTTGGACCATTGGATGATAGAGGGGTAAAAAGGGGCACTAAGGGAGGACAAGGCCATAGCGGAGAGACTGAATGAATTCTTTGCTTTGGTCTTTACTGAGGAAGATGTAGGGATGTTACCCATGACTGAAGTGGTATTTAAAGGTGCAGAAAAATTGAAGGAAATATCGATACATCGGAAAGATGTATTACAACTATTAGATAAACTGCAGAGTAGCAAATTATCTGGGACAGATGGCATACATCCAAGGGTGTTGAAAGAACTGAAATATGAGATTGCAGACCTGCTATTAATAATCTGTGAACTATCGTTAAAATCATTTCTAATACCTGAAGATTGGAGGATCGCCAATGTAACACCAATTTTTAAAAAGGGTTCCAGGGGTGATCCGGGAAACTACAGACCGGTGAGCCTCACGTCAGTATCGGGAAAAATGGTAGAAACCATCATAAAGAATAAAATTACTCAGCCTGTAGATAGTCATGGCCTAATGGGAGACAGCCAACATGGCTTTAGAGAAAGAAGATCTTGTCTTACTAATCTGTTATGTTTTTTTGAAAGTGTGAATAAACAGGTGGACAGAGGTGAGTCGGTTGATATAGTGTATCTGGACTTTCAGAAAGCCTTTGACAAGGTCCCTCATCAGAGACTTTTGGCAAAATTAAAGAGTCATGGGATAGGAGGCAGTGTACTACTGTGGATCAAGAACTGGTTAAAAGATAGAAAGCAGAGGGTTGGGCTAAATGGCCAATTTTCCCAATGGAGAAAGAGTGAATAGTGGTGTACCCAAGGGATCTGTGCTGGGTCCGCTGCTTTTTGACATATTCATAAATGACCTGGAAAGTGGAATAACGAGTGAGGTTATCAAATTTGCAGATGACACAAAACTATTTAAAGTTGTTAAAACCCAAGAGGATTGTGGAAAATTGCAAGAGGATCTTGATAAATTGGAAGACTGGGCATCAAAATGGCAGATGAAATTTAATGTGGACAAGTGCAAAGTTATGCACCTAGGGAAGAACAACCCAAACTATGGTTACACGATGCAAGGTTCCACATTAGGAACCACCACCCAGGAAAAAGATTTAGGCGTCATTGTGAATAGCATGTTAAAACCCTCAGCCCAGTGTGCAGCGGCAGCCAAGAGAGCAAATAGAATGCTAGGTATCATAAGGAAAGGAATGGAAAATAAAACAAAAGATATTATAATGCCTCTATATCGTTCCATGGTGAGACCGCACCTTGAATATTGTGTGCAATTCTGGTCGCCGTATCTTAAAAAGGATATAGCGTTATTAGAAAAGGTTCAGAGAAGAGCCACCAAAATGGTAAAGGGGATGGAAGGATACTCCTATGAAGAAAGGCTAAAAAGGTTAGGGCTCTTTAACCTGGAAAAGAGATGGCTGAGGGGAGATATGATAGAAGTCTATAAATTAATGAACAGAGTGGATTGGGTAAACGTAGATCGATTGTTTACGTTATCAGAATATAGAAAGACTAGGGGACATGCAATGAAGCTACTGGGTAAACTATTTAAGACTAATAAAAGAAAATATTTTTTCACTCAACGTGTAATCAAACTCTGGAATTTGTTACCGGAGGATGTAATAAAGGCTGTTAGTGTAGCTGGGTTTAAAAAAGGTTTGGACAAGTTCCTGGAGGAAAGGTCCATAAACCATTATTAAGAAGGGACCCAGGATATCAATGCTTGACCCAGTACAAGCATCGCGGAACCTGTATCTTTTGGGGAAACGTCTAGGTACATATGACCTAGATTGACCACTGTTGGAAACAGGATACTGGGCTTGGTGGACCTTGGTCTGACCCAGTATGGCATATCTTATGTTCTTATGTTATGTTATGTAGTCACTCATGAAATCATAACCCCACCTGGTGAGGTAGTCAGGCAAAGGCCTTATCGGCTACCTGAAGCCAAGAAACAAGAGGTAGCGGCCCAGGTGAGGGAGATGTTGGAAATGGGGATTATCGAAGAATCCAAGAGTCCCTGGTGTAGCCCCATTGTGCTGGTCCCAAAACCAGACAGCACATTAAGATTTTGCATAGATTTTAGGCGCGTGAATGCCATATCAATGTTTGATGCATATCCGATGCCACGCATTGAAGAATTGCTACATCGGTTGGGGCAAGCCAAATTTGTCACCACATTAGATATGACTAAGGGTTACTGGCAAATTCCCTTAACATGAGAGTCTCGACCAAAGACTGCATTTAGTACACCGATTGGACTTTTTCAGTTCCGGAGGATGCCCTTCGGCCTACATGGGGCAGCAGCAACATGTCAGAGGCTAATGCACCTTGTGCTATGGCCCCATCAGGAGTATGCCGTCGCCTACATGGATGACATTATCATACATAGTTCCAGTTGGACCCAACACTTGCCTAGAGTGGAAGCGGTTCTAAGGGCAATGAGACAAGCCGGGCTAACCTTGAACCCAGGAAAATGTATGTTCGCTGGACAAGAAGTAAAATATCTTGGACACATGGTAGGGAGTGGTACGGTCAGACCTCTAATGAACAAGATAGAGAGTGTCCAAAACTTTCCTAGGCCAGTAACTAAAAAACAGTTGAGGAGTTTTCTAGGCCTTATAGGGTATTATTGGTGGTTCATTCCCCGCTTTGCCGAAGAGAGCGCCGTATTAATGGACATGCTGAAGAAAAATGTCCCAAATCATCTTAATTGGACCCTTAAGGCAGATGAAGCTTTTACAATGTTGAAAGGGAAGCTCTGTAAAGCGCCGGTGTTATGTGGCGTGGACTTTGGGCAACCATTTATAGTCCAAACGGATGCGTCAGAGATGGGCCTGGGAGCGGTTTCTGTCACAAAAACATGAGGGAACAGAGCATCCAATAATGTTCCTCAGCAGCAAGCTGTCCCCGGCAGAACGGAATTATTCAACTGTCGAAAGAGTGTTTGGCCATCAAATGGGCGGTGGAGGCCCTCAAGTTTTATCTCACTGGAAGGAGGTTTTTGTTGGTCACAGACCATGCGCCCCTAAAATGGCTGAGTCAAATGAAAATTCATAATAGCCGATTGACCCGTTGGTAAATGGCATTGCAGGCTTTCAGTTTTAGGGTCGAACATAGAGCAGGAAAGCTGCACCAGAATGCGGACGCCCTGTTCAGGATTACGAGCTGTGCGGGTGAAGTGTCGCCAGCCCGTAATATCTTAAGGGGGGGGGGGGGATATGTGATGAAGAAGATGCTAGTGAGCCTATGGAGATAGGAAAAACTAGTGAATGTACCTTTAAAGAATGTGACAGATCTGCAATACACACACTGCAGAGTGCAGCTAGAGGGAGTAAGCACAGAGAGTCTGAAGTTAGGTTGCCACACCTAAGCTATCCTGACGTAGTTACAAACTTAGGGGATGATCACACACACCTGGGGGGAGTGAGAGAGACCCTGACAGAGAAGCAGCTTTATAAGCATTGCTTAGAAGGAGAGAAAAGGGAGAAGAGGGAGTAGGTGACGAAGCAGCACCAAGCAGGACAGCTAGAGTGGCTGTCGTTGCAGGATAAGAGAAAGTTCCAAAGAGGCCAGCAGTCCCAAGGTGGAGAGCTCCAAGGAGAAGCCGTCAGGAGACGTACCAGGAAAGCACAGTTCAGAGAGAGAGAGCATAAAAGTCTTCCCACGTCTATGCCGGACTGGCAGTCTCAACGTGTTCAGAGGTGGGTGCCCAAGGCTCAAGCTAGGAGGCAGAAGAACCCAGCCTGGAACAGGGAGCCATCGATTTACACCAGAGAGGAACTTAAGCAAGGAGGCCAGGAACTGTTTAACCGCAGCTAGAGAGAGGTTTCTGAACCTAGCCAGAAAGTACCGGTAATAGCTCAGAACCCAGATACTTGTCTTCCATACCAGGTGGACCACTGCTAGAGGGAATTACAGAGATCCCCAGAGAAAGTGTATCCTGGGAGACACGGGGAAAGCTCAGAGCAAGTTGATGTTTCTTCAGAGCAGGAAGAAATGTAGATAGATCCTAGCGAACAGGATTCCTTGCTGCCTGAGTTTCCCATGGATTGCACATTATGTTTGGCTGGAAGCAGGGAGTCCTTAACTGAGGAATAGCTTTCAGGATGTGTGCTTTTTGAGTAACAGAGTAATGAAGTCTGACCTTGTTGAAGGTAAGAGCTTGTTTAATCTAAGGAATATTGCCTAGCACCTGTGCTTGGTGTTACTAAGGAATGAAAGGATAAAAGAGAACATTTTACTAAGCTGAATGAAGACGCTTGTGTTTTGTTTTATCTGCTATGTTTTGGATTAAAACGCCTGCTCAGAAGTAATGACTGTGAAACACATGCAACCTGAGTTTTGTAAATATCTTTGGAAATACTAATTGGAGAGAATATCCTGATGCTTTATGTTGAACCTTGTGACATTGGGGAAATAAACCTATATCATTTACCTTCATACTGGTTTGTCACGGCTATACTTTAAAAGGGAAACTACAACTCCCAGCATGCCTCAGTGCTGAAGATAGTTTTTCAACCCGTTTATGAAGGACATGTTGTCCACCCTAGCTCTTTAGGCACGTGGCCGGGGGCTAGGGTGTGACAATAGTTAGTTTAATTGGTTCAATTTTCCTTCAAATTCCTTGATTTGGCTTTCTTTTATTATTTTAGTTTAAGTCCCTTTAAATTTCGATGGGTGTATTTCTTTAAAAAAAAAAAAAAGGATTCTTTAATTAGAGGAAGTCCTATTAAGGGGAGCTTGCTGGCGATTCCTACCCTGCCAAGCCTCCTACCTTTTTAAAGTTGACTTTCCTTCATTCAGGATCTCTGCCCCTAGACTGCACGGGGCAGAGCTCCTTCTGCGGAATACTGTCTGTCTGTTGGCCATGAGTTTACAGGCCACGGCGGCGGGAACAGCTTCAAACACCGGTTCCGATGTCCGGAGGCAGCGCACACATTTAAAAGCCTGTTCGCGACTCTGCTTGGCAGAGCCCATGAAACCGGAGGAGCAGGTCAGTAGCGGATGGGGGCTTTTCCAGCAGCGATTTTTTCCACCCGTTAGGGGCTGGAAGGCCTCCCTGTACTTCCCGCCAGAACGCTGTGAGGAACCGCGGCCATTTTCAGCACGCGGTTTCCTCAGCGTTTTGATACTCGTATCGGCAGCGCTGCTCTCCGCATCTCTATTTATCTCCGGGATTTGTTCTCAGGTCCCCATCTGGATTATTTTTTTGTTCTGTTTCCTTTGTTTCTTCAGGGTTTATTTTTCGTTTCTGAGATTTGCCGGGTTTTTTGTTTTCCTTTCAGTTTTTTGTCATTTTCTTCAGGTTTGACACAGCGCCGTTCTTATTATGATTATATTATAGGGGATTTAGTCCTTTGGAAGTTACTGCAGGCAGAGAGCCTGGTTTTTACAAAAAAAAAAAAGAATAAATAACTACATAAAAGAAAGAAAATTCATAAAGTGTCAGGACAGGTCTTTAGACACTTTCACAGGATAGGCTTGGCTCTGTATTCAGTGGCCTATTATTCCTAGGGCTGAGGGATCCTAGGATTCTTCCAAGTCTTGAGATCAATGTTCACGAATTTCCAGTGTTATTTGTGGCACACGTAGGGGTACCAGTTCATAGACAGGTATTTGCCAGTGCTGTGCGACGGTCTCGGTCACTATGGAGCAGCAGTTAGAAAGTTCCATGGCCCCCATGTCACAGGAAGCGCTTGCGGGGGCAGAGAGTGAGGCGGGGATAGCGGGTCCTTCTCCTATGCCCCCCGAGTCTTCTACGTTCAACCCTAGCGCGCATGCAGATATAGGGGCTGCAGTGCAGATGGACGACTTTTGTCCAGACTTTGTGTTGCTTATGCATCAGGCGTTTTGTCGCAGAAGGCAAGGTGTGATCTTAGGAACCCTGCCAACCCCTTCTGCTAGTCCACGGCCTGGACTGCCAGAGCACGAGTCTTTGGTCTTGAAAGCGCCCAAGAGACCACGACCGTCTGATCCTTCCATTTCTGAAGTGGAGTGGCGGGACGGCGATGACACGGAGTATGATATGGATGCAGAGCTACAGGAATTAGAGGAAGGGGAGCTTCCTGAGCCAGAGGATCAGGCTCGGATAATACAAGTCTTTAGGAAGGAGGAGTTGTCGCCTCTGATTTCGGAGGCCCATCATATGCTTAAACTAGCTGCTGAACAACCGGCCGAAGAAGAGGATGGCACGGATCCCATTATTCAGGCAGTTCGTCAGATGCAGGTGGTCTTTCCAACCCATAGGGTGATAGATCAGATGATTCAAAACGAGTGGGATCATCCCGAATCCGGTCTCAAGGAGATTAGGATCATGAACAAGCTGTATCCCCTGGCGGATAAGGACAAGGAGAGGTTCAGGTCACCGAAGATTGATGCTTCGGTGTCGACGGTCACTAAAAAGACCACAATTCCTGTGGAAGGCAGTGCAGCCTTGAAGGAGGCACAGGATAGGAAAATGGATGGTCTGTTGAAGCAGTCTTTTGAGGCGGATGCCGTGGCCTTGCAGGCCTCCATTTGTGGGGCTTGGGTGGCACGGGCCTGCCTGCGTTGGGTGCAACACCTCCGGCAGCCGGCGTCTTTAGAGCACGACGAAGTACGTGAGCTCCAGCGCTTAGAGTCCGGTATGGCGTATTTGGCAGATGTGCACTATGACCTCATTAGAGCCTTGTCGAATAGTATGGCTTCTTTGGTAGCGGCCCGTAGATCCCTTTGGCTAAAAAATTGGGCAGCTGACAGGTCTTCTAAGTCGCGGCTCGGCAAGCTCCCTTTCAAGGGCAAGCTGTTTGGCGAGGATTTGGATAAGCTAGTTAAGGATCTTGGAGAATCCAAAGGAGGCAGATTGCTGGAGGATAAGCCCAAGCGTGGTAGGTCTCCCTTGGCATTTAGAGGTCAGTTTAGAGACTTTCGCAGGTTTCATTTGCCCCATTTCGCGGGGTCTCAGAGAGGTCAGTTTGCGGCTCGGGCCCAGGGATTTCGGGGGTTTCGCGGTGCAAGTAGAGCTTCACAGCGGCGACCCTCGGAGTCTCCCGGAAGCTGCAATGAAGGGCGGCGGGTCCTGGCAGAAATTCAACCGATCAGGGGTCACCTGCGGGGGTTCCTTTCTGCCTGGACCCGTATAACGTCAGATCAGTGGGTCTTAGAGATCATTCGCGATGGATACGCCTTGGTTCTCGCACGACTGGTGTTGGACTCGTTCGTGCACTCTCCCTGCAGGGTCCCACAGAAGAAGCTGCAGGTGCAGCAGTCCTTGGATCGTCTCTTGCAGTCGGGAGTGGTCGTTCCAGTTTCAACAGCGGAATACAGCATGGGTAGTTACTCTATTTATTTTGTGGTGCCAAAGAAGAATGGCTCTATTCGTCCCATTCTAAACCTCAGGGGGTAAATCGCTGTCTACGGGTTCTGCATTTTCGGATGGAGACGCTGCGTTCAGTGATAGTCGCTATTCGGCAAGGGGAGTTTCTGACATCCCTCGACCTCTCAGAGGTCTATCTTCATATCCCCATCAGGGCATCTCAACAACGGTTCCTGCGGTTTGCACTGCCTTGGGGGCATTACCAGTTTCAGGTGCTGCCCCTCGGTTTGGTGACTGCGCCGCACGTATTCACCAAGATCATGGTGGTGGTGGCAGCGGCGCTCTGGAAGGAAGGAGTCTTGGTCCATCCGTACCTCGACAATTGGTTGATTCGGGCGAAGTCTTAGGTCGAGAGCGAAAAAGCCACGGAAAAGGTAGTAGCTCTCCTACAGTCTCTAGGCTGGGTGGTCAACCCACTCAAAAGTCAACTGACCCCGACTCAGGTTCTCGAGTACTTGGGGGTGCAGTTCGATACTCAGAAAGGATCGGTGTTTCTAACAGAACGGAGAGCTTTAGCTCTGCAAAGCCTGGTGCGGGCCTTCCGAAAGCTCGCAGCTCCAACAGCGTGGAAATACCTTCAAGTTCTGGGGACCATGGCGGCAACTTTGGAGGTGGTGCCCTGGGCCAGGTTTCATATGAGGTCGTTGCAGAGGCCTCTACTTCGTCGTTGGTCCAATCAGTCCGATCCGTTCAGCAAACAACTCTCTTGCCCGCCGCGAGTCCGTCAGAGTCTCCTGTGATGGCTGCGTCTTGCATCCTTACAGGCGGGAATGCCTTTGGAACAGCCGGAGTGGATTCCACTCTTGACAGATGCGAGTCTTACAGGCTGGGGAGCTCACTGCGGGGTGGACTTTGCTCAGGGTCTCTGGTCTCCGGAGGAGAGCAGTTGGTCAATCAACCGGCTGGAGCTGCGGGCAGTGTTTCTGGCCCTCAGGTGTTTCGAAGCCCAGGTGACGCATTGAGCAGTTCGGGTACTGTCCGTCAATGCCGCAACCGTGGCATACATAAATCGGCAGGACAGTACCGGGAGCGCTGCCCTGGAGGAGGAAGCTGAGGGGCTGTTCTCCTGGATAGAGTCTCGGTTGCAAACGATCTCGGCTGCGCACATCGCAGGAAAAGACAACATTACGGCAGATTTTCTCAGCAGAGTGCACGTGGATGCAGGGGAATGGGAACTCCATCCCGAGGTGTTTGCACAATTGGTTCTCCGGTCAGAAATGCCGGTCATGGATCTGATGGCTACTTTTTCAATCGGCAAAGGTAAGCCGGATTTACAGCGGAAGACGGGAACCTATGTCAGAGGGAATCGATGCCCTCATACAACCCTGGACGTCGACGGGTCTTCTTTACGTGTTCCCTCTGTGGGTGCTCCTCGGGCACGTGATCCAGCACATCGAGGCACATCCGGGGCGAGTTCTTCTGATAGCGCCGGACTGGCCCAGGCGCCCGTGGTATGCCGATCTGGTAAGATTGCTAGACGGAGTTCCATGGTGTCACCCATTGTCTCAGGAGTTGCTGATTCAAGTGCCGCTCCTGATGCCGCGAGTGGAGAGATTCCCGCTTACGGCTTGGCCATTGAAAGGGCACGGCTGAAAAAGAAAGGTTACTCCAAGTCGGCTGTGACGACCTTGCTTCAGGTGCGGAAGCGTTGTACTTCTCTTGCTTATGTGCGAGTTTGGCGAATTTTTGAGGACTGGTGCTCAAGGCGTCAGATCCGTGCGGCCACGGCGTCGGTGCCGGTAGTATTGGATTTCTTGCAAGACAGCTTCGATAAGGGGCTAGCAGCCAGTTCCTTAAAAGTGCAGTTGGCGGCCCTAGCCTGCTACAGAGGTAAAGTACATGGTGTATCTCTCGGAGCGCACTTCGATGTCGTGTGTTTTCTCAAAGCCGTTACTAGGTTGCGTCCAGCGCGTCGCATTTCCGTTCCACCTTGGGATCTTAACTTGGTTTTATGGGCACTGGGAAGAGCCCCGTTTGAGCCCTTTTCTCAAGTCTCAGTGAAGGACTTGACCCTTAAAGTTGTATTCTTGGTGGCTATTTGTTCAGCTAGACGCATTTTGGAGCTGCAAGCGCTATCGTGTCGGGAGCCTTTCCTATGTTTTTCTTCTCAGAAGGTGGTTCTCTGGCCGGTGCCTTCTTTCTTGCCTAAGGTGTCTTCTTCTTTTCATGTGAATCAGGCAGTGTATCTACCGATATTGCGAGCGACAGGAGAGCAGGCTTCTGACCAGGGGTTTAGTCGCGTAGACATTAAAAGAGTGTTGCGTTGCTATTTGGAAGTCACTGATTCTTTCCACAAATCGGATCGGTTGTTTGTCTTGTTTGGGGGTCCCCGGAAAGGGGAAGCTGCGGCGGAAGCAACCATTTCCAGATGGATTAAGGAAACTATTGTCTCAGCTTACATTTTGCAGGGACGTCCTTCTCCAGTAGGCTTGAGAGCTCATTCTACTAGAGCGCAGGCAGCTTCTTGGGCGGAGTACAGTCTGGTTCCGCTGCTGCATACTTTCAGTAAACACTATCGGTTAGACGTCTTGGCAGCGGGGATGCCTGTTTTGGGTCAGCAGTTTTGCGTGCTGGCTGGCAAGGCCCCTCCCGTTAGTACTGCTCTGCTACATCCCAGAGGTAGAGGACTAAACTGGAGGAACGATAAGGAAATAGTAATTACACTTACCTGGTAATTGTAGTTTCTTGAGTGACGACAGTTTAGTCCTCAGTCCCGCCCTTGGTTTTATAAGATTGGCGCCGCACGCAGGCGGTATTCGACGGCGACTTTACAGGTGAATGTTTTTCACAAGAGATACAGTTCGCATATACCTTTTCTCTGTCATGTCTTTTCTTCTCTTTTGCTAGCTCTCCATGGCTTGGCAGGAAAGGGAGCGTTTCATAAAAACAATTTAAATCCTTTCCGTCTTTAGGAAAGGTTTATGTTTTGTTAAATTTTGTTGTGTAATTTTAAAGTGTTAGCTACTTGTTTGTTGCTCTGTTGAGTCTGCTTTGTCAATAGTTCACTGGGGCTGAGATGGAATGCCAGTGTGCTACCTCCAGTGATATCAAGTTTGTGATTGGTCCAGTCTCCAAGCTGCAGGAGGTGGTGCACTACCCAGAGGTAGAGGACTAAACTGTCGTCACTCAAGGAACTACAATTACCAGGTAAGTGTGTAATTACTATTTATGGGATGGGATAATGTCACTCAGAACACACGCAGCATTCAATGACCGTTAGGTAACCATGTATATATGTATATTTTACCCCCCTCCCTCGCACCCATTAATCGAATGTTTATTTAGATTTATAAAAGTATATAATCTCTATTTCGTGTGTTATGTAAATCATTGCCCAAATCAAAATTGTACTCCTAGAAATTCATTATATTGTACGTTACACGATGATTCTATAAAGTAAACCGCGGCTGATCGTAGGAAGCGGCGGTATACAAATGTCTACTAAATAAATAAAAATAAATAAGGAGTTTCCAAGAGGTTCTTATACTCAGATCTTTGGTGATATTGCTCGGAGAACTCAATATGCTCCCTGGTTTGGGGAGCCTCCAGCCGAAATGAAAAGGGAATTGAGATAAGCAGAGAGACACTGGCATTGGCTTCATTCTGAGGATGCCAATGCCTCTATGTTAGCAGATTTAAACAAAACAGAGGAGGCTGCAAAGTGAAAGTACTATATAGATACTGTAGATTAAATAGAGCCTTTTATCAATCAAAAAAAGCTTTTCAACAGTAAGATTATTATTACATGATACTGGAAGAGAGAATGTAGCTCGTGGCATTCAGGCTGAATTTCAAATTTTTTGGAAAGCAAAATGCCTCCCATCCCTGTGTCCAGTCATTTGGAGGCTGCTTTGCTGCTTCTGCAGGCTATCACAGGCACATGCTGGTTCACCTTTTGAAATTACTGTAGCCGATGCTTCACGCTTATTGTCACATTTGAGATCCACCAATTGCCCACTCAACCACCTCTTGGTGTCAACCTTTAGAGTCTTAAAAATTCAGTTTGACAGTTTCTCTGTGTCCTTATTAATTAATCTTTGTAGTCCGGCAACATGCTTATTATACTGAAGATAGCATCGGTTAACTCTTTGCAAAAAGGCTAAGGAAGGAGATATTCATGATATGGGCGACTTCTGGCCTATCTTATGCATTCCCTTTTGGCCAAAATGATTGAACAAGCGGTCTGTGACCAATATGATGTCTTTGTTGAGCATCATTGAATCTTGGATGCTGGCCATCATGGCTTTAGAAATGGCCATGGCCTGGCGTCACTATTAGTGTTTCTGACTAATTTTATCTGCTGTGGCTTTGAATAGAAGCAAATAGCATATCTGCTATTGTTTCTTGATGTTGCCTCTGTTTTTCACTCCATGGTTCCAACTGTACTATTGGATTGCTTAGGTGAGGTGGGCATTGCGCACATGGTTTTGAAGTGCTTTAAATCCTTGTTGTCTGAGAGGGTCTGGCATATTCACCTTCCTGAGCGAATATCTTTTTGGTGGCTTTTAAATCATGGTGTGCCATAAGTATCAGCACGCTCTTCCACATTGTTCTGTATATACTTGATATCCTTCTGTAAGTTATTATGTAGATTCCGATTTGACTTCTGCCTGGATGCAAATGATATTTTAATTATGAGCAATTTTCTGTGACATCAGATGTTTCTTCTTTGCAAATATCACAAAAATTCCTGTTGATATCCAGTGGATGGCCCATAATGGATTGTCAATAAATTTTCAGAAAACAGAGCCTATGATTGTTTGTAAAGATCCTACTTATAAACCTCCTCCCTCTAAGATTCAATACTTAGGGGTTATTTTGGATTCACAATTTGCATTCTGGGAATGAATTGCTGTTGTTTGTGATGTGCTTATTAAGTTAAGATTGCTTTGGAAGTTCTGTTCCATTCTGGAACACTCAGACATTTGTGCAGAAGTCGTGATGTTGGTCCTTAATCATCTGGACTACTGTAACATAGTTTACTTACGGTTGCCTCAATGTGCTCTTAAGACTTTATAGTTAGCACAAAGGGGCCAATGCAGAAACAATAGTGCACCATCTGCGCACAGGTAACATGACACCTTTGGAATGACATGATAACAAGGCCATTAGCTATTCCACACAGATACAAAGAAGTATGCAGAAGAACAAAAGGCTAAGCGCAGAGTTATGTAGCACCTTTATTCTAGTGCCTGATCAGAACTGAAGTAAAGCTTCACTGCATTATAGGAGAAGGAAACTTTGGTGCATGTATGTAAGAACATAAGAAATGCCTTATTGGGTCAGACCAAGGTCCATCAAGCTCAGTATCCAGTTTCCAACAGTGACCAATCCAGGCCACAGGTACCTAGCAAGTTCCCAAAGAGGCACACAGGTTCCACAATGCTTGTCCCGAGGCAAGCAATGGATTTTCTGGGTCCTCTTTAATAATGGTTTATGGACCTTTCCTCCTGGAACATGTATAAAACTTTTTTAAACCCAGCTACACTAACAGCTTTTACTACATCCTCTGATAACGAATTCCAGCATTTGATTACATACTGAATGAAAAAATATTTTCTCTTATTAGTCTTATTAGTCTCTTATTAGAAAAGCCCTCAAACATCACCTATTCTTACAATATTACCCTGACAGCATTCCCGACATTTACACTGCCCCCACCTCACTTCCCCACCTAGCCCGTCCCTCAGATCATCTTCCTGTAGATAAAATGGACCCAGGCTAATCATTATCTCTCCTTACTGATCTCCTTGACCCTCCACCCAAGCCTCTAGGCAAATGTCATATCTTTATTTATCTGTAAGAGCATTATAATTTTGTAAGAGCATTATAATTTGTATATAATATGTACATAGTTTTATTCCCCGTTTTTTCTGCATGTTTATATTCCCTGTTCAATGTAAAAAGAACTTGATGTTACATTCTTGTATGTTCTGTTTCAAATGTAAACCGCACTGATTATAATAGCGTGGTATATAAGAAAAATAAATAAATAAAATAAAGTCTTAAATGATTTACGTTGTAGCTTCATTGTGTGTCCCCTAGTCTTTCTATGTTTTGATGGTGTAAACAACCAATCTATGCTTACCTGTTCCACTCCATTCATTAATTTATAGACCTCTATCATATCCATTCTCAGCCATCTCTTTTCCAAGTTGAAGAGCCCCAACATTTTAAGCCTCTCCTCATAGGAGTATCCTTCCATTCACTTTGGGGGTTATTCTGGACCACGAATAATGGGGATGTATGTCCAGCCTGGATGTACATCCCCGATATTTGTCCAAATGTGACTACCAGAAAAAGGCTCCCCGTACGTACATCTAAATTTGTTTTAGTCTCCCTTTTGTTATGATTCCTAGTATTCTATTTGCTTTCTTTGCCACCACTGCACACTGGGTATAGGGTTTCAGTGTATTATCCACGATGACACCTAAATCTTTTTCCTGAGTGGTGGTTTCTAAGGTGGTAACTTGCATTGTGTATCCATAGTTTGGGTGGTTCTTTCCTAGGTGCATAACTTTGTACTTCTCCACATTAAATTTCATCTGCTATGTGGATGTCCAGTCTTCTAATTTTTTAAGGTTCTCTTGCAATTTTTCACAATCCTCTTGCATTTTAACAACTTTGAATAATTTTGTGTCATCTGCTAATTTGATCACCTCACTCGCCATTCCTATTTCCAGGTCATTTATGAATATGTTAAAAAGCAGCAGGCCCAGCATATCTCCCTGGAGTACTCCACTGTTCATCTTTCTCCATTGAAAAAATTGGCTATTTAGTCCTACTCTCTGCTTTCTATCTTTTAACCAATTCCTGATCCACAATACTACACTGCCTCCAATCCCATGACCTTTTAATTTTGCCAAGAGTCTCTCATGAGGGACCTTGTCAAAGGCTTTCTGAAAAGCCAGGTACAGTATATCAACTGGCTCACCTTTGTCTTCCTGTTTAGTCACACCTTCAAAAAAATATAACAGTTTAGTAAAGCAAGACTTTCCTTAGCTAAATCCATGTTGGCTTTCTCCCATTAAACCATTGGTTTCTACATGTTCAGTAACTTTATTCTTTATAATGGTTTCTACCATTTTGTCCAGTACTGACAACAGGCTCACCATTCTGTAGTTTCCCTGATTACCCCTGGAACACCTTTTAAAAATTGGAGTTACATTGGCCACTTTCCAATCCTCAGGTACTACAGATGGTTTTAATGATAGCTTACTAATAGTAGGTCTGCAATCTCATATTTCAGTTCTTTCAACACCCTTGGATGTATACCATCCAGTCCAGGTGATTTACTTCTCTTCAGTTTATCCAACAGTTGTAATATATCCTCCTGATTATTGATATTTCTTTCAATTCTTCCACGGCATCACCTTTATATACCATTTCAAGCATGGGTAACAACCTTACATCTTCTTCAGTAAAGACCGAAGCAAAGAATTCATTCAGTCTCTCCGCTAAGGCCTTGTCCTCCCTTAGTGCCCCTTTTTACCCCTCTATCATCCAATGGTCCAACTGACTCTCACAGGTTGTTTGCTAAGAAGTGTACTTGAAAAAGCCAATCCAGAGCGTGGTGCAATGCGTTCGTAACACCCTATGGGCATTTCCATTTGAAGGCCAGTGTCTACTAAAGCCTTTCCATATTTAGGGATTACTTGCTCTACGGCGCTGCATAAATCATAGCCAGCTGCTTGGGAGGTGGCTTTTCGTGGACTCTGCGCTTTTGTGGACATTTTGCAAAATTTTAACACAAACTTTGACTTAATTGGAGAATCACTCTTCAGAGGCCGTCTCTCTGGGTTCTGGTCGGGCCTCTGAGGTTTTTCGAACAGTGGGCTGGGGACCTCAGTTACCATGGCCTCAGCCTTCTGATTGTAATCCTTCCTTCTTATCTGGAGCCTTTGACTGAGCTTGTGTGGACACGAGGGCTACCTTGGGATGTAGGCCTTTCTCCAACCCTGTCTTGAATTGGGGCCAATCCCTGCCCAACACCAGGTCATGTGGTAACTTCGGGACTACAGCTATCTGGACTTCCCTTTTCATCCCTAACCCTTCTTCTATCAGTTTGTACAAGGGATAAAAAGATGATGCCCCGTGAATGCATCTGATCCTGACCTTTCCCTCGGGTCGGCTCGGTACTGACTTAGACTGGGCTTCTATGGCTAGCCAGAGTCTCTTAGAGATCATACTCTGATCAGCACAGGAGTCCAGTAGAGCGTTGGTAGCTATGCTCTGAACTATAACATCTAAAAGGAAACCTTCCCTTATAGTTTGTGCATTATCAGTCATCAGAGCTGTATGTGCCTTACACTCCTTTTGCATGTGTCCTATCTTCCCACATTGGAAACATTTTCTCTTTTCACAATAGTTTCTTTGCATTGGCATACACGTTTTTATACATTCCGGTCTTGGCCTTGGCTTTCTTTCTGATGTCTCAAAACTAGCCTCAGCTGCTGTTTTTGAAGCGTCCCCCTTTTTATAACCGGCCAATTCGGCTTCAAAATACCTCTTGGTCAGCAGGGTTGCTTCACTCATGGTTCAGCAGTTTTGAAAAATCAGAAAGGATTGCACTTCTTTTGGAACAGCGGCCATAAATTGTTCCAACACAATGGTATCTATCACCGCCTCCAGGGTTTTTCCCTCTGGTGCCAACCACTTCATCGTTAAGCTTCTGACCCTCTGGCAGAGAGCTTTTGGTGTCTCACCAGTTTTTAATCTTGTAGCCCTTAACATACGGTGGTAGACCATCGGAGTCAGTCCTAGGCGATCTCTGATAGCCTTCATTAATTCTACATAATCTGTGGCCAGAGCTGCTGGCATGGCCCTGTATGCCGCCAACGCCTCTCCTGTGAGAGACGTGGCCAGGCGTACAGTCCATTGCTCTCTTGGCCAACCTACAGTATGTGCCACTCTATTGAACGATTCTAAGAAATCATCAATATCATCGTCCGGAGACAATTTTCCAAATGTCAATGTCCCACAAGTTAGTGGTCCTACCATACAATTACTAGCTGTCCCATCAAGTCCTGATGGAGTTGATACTGCTCCCGTTGGCATTCTTTGCTTAGCCGGCCAGGCCTCCATCATATCGAGTACGGGCTTCTGCTGAGCTTGCAATGCCGTCGCAGCCTGTTCCTGCGCCTGGAACGCCATTTCACGCTGCTTTTCAAACTGTGATGCCATCCACTGTAGGACGTTCTTCGGATCCATCATAGCAGTTTCCTGTAGAAGAAAAAAGAGAAACACAAACACCAAGTGCGGTACCGCTCAACTTTTTCCAGACTTTTTATTTTGACTGCCTGGACTCTTGCATCCTTATACTTGAATCCTTCTCAGCCCATGCCTAATTACTCGTTACCTGCAGTCAGGCGTTGACTCATGCCTTAGAAAGGGTGTGTCCCGCTGGTCATCCGCTGCTCAGGCCGACGCTGCCAGCGATTTTTCTCTCTTCCGCTGGTGTTTAATATCCTCAGTGTACATCCTGAAGCAGTGTAAATCCTGATATGGGCTCAAGATCCTGCCAACTACGCCACTTGTCACACCCTAGCCCCCGGCCACATGCCTAAAGAGCTAGGGTGGACATCATGTTAATCGATGGCTCCCTGTTCCAGGCTGGGTTCTTCTGCCTCCTAGCTTGAGCCTTGGGCACCCACCTCTGAACACGTTGAGACTGCCAGTCCGGCATAGACGTGGGAAGACTTTTATGCTCTCTCTCTCTGAGCTGTGCTTTCCTGGTTCTTGCAGGGTTGTTAAAGGATGTTTTCAACAGATCCTTGGAAACAGGAGAGGTTCCTCAATACTGGAGAATGGCTGATGTCGTACCTCTACACAAAAGTAGTGACAGGGAAGAAGTGTCAAACTACAGGCCTGTGAGCCTTACCTTGGTGGCGGGAAAAGTAATAGAGGCGCTCCTGAATGAGCGAATAGTGAACTTTCTCAAAGCCAACAGGTTGCAAGATCCGAGGCAACATGGTTTTACTGAAGGATGATCTTGCCAAACAAATCTGATTGAGTTCTTTGACTTGGTGACCAGGGAACTAGATCAGGGGCATGCGATGGATGTCATCTACCTGGATTTCAGCAAAGCCTTTGATACTGTTCCTCATAAGAGGCTTATCAATAAACTCAGTAGCTTGGGGATAGATCCCAAGATGGTAAATTGGATCAGAAATTGGTTGACTGACAGACAGACAGAAGGTGATGGTGCATGGAGCTCACTTGGATGAAAGGAAGGTGATTAGCGGGGTGTCCCAGGGGTCGGTCCTGGGCCTGGCACTGTTCAATGTATTCGTGAGTGATATTGCTGAAGGACTGCATGGAAAAGTCTGTCTTTTTGCAGATGACACGAAAATTTGCAACAGAGTGGACTCCCCCAAGGGAGTGGTTAACATGAGGAATGATCTACAAAAGCTGGAAGAATGGTCTAATGCTTGGCAATTAAGATTTAATGCAAAGAATTGCAGAGTTATGCACTTGGGTAGCGGAAATCCAAGGGAAATGTATGCGATAGCGGGCAAGAGATTGGTGTGCACAGATCAGGAGAAAGACCTTGGAGTGATTATTTCTGAAGATCTCAAGGTGGCAAAACAGTGCGACAAGGCGGTGGCAAAAGCCAGGAGGATGTTGGGCTGCATAAGAAGAGGAATTACCAGCAGAAAGGAAGAGGTACTTATGCCACTGTACAAGTCACTAGTGAGGCCTCACTTGGAATACTGTGTTCAGTTTTGGAGACTATATCTTGCAAAGGATGTAAAAAGACTGGAAACTGTTCAGAGGAGGGCGGACAAAATGATTTGGAGCCTGCATCAGAAGCCTTATGAGAAGAGACTTGAAGACCTAAACATGTACACTTTGGAGGAGAGAAGGGACAGGGGATATATGATTCAGACCTTTAAATACTTAAAGAGAAATAATGAACAAACAAACCTCTTCCAAAGACGGAGAAGCTGCAAAACTAGAGGGCATAACATGAAGCTACAAGGTGGTAAATTGAAAGGCAATGTCAGGAAATACTTTTTCACTGAAAGGGTGGTGGATGCTTGGAATGCCCTCCTGATGGAAGTGGTGGGGGCAAACACGGTGACGGAGTTCAAAAGGGCATGGGACAGACACAGTGGATCCCTTTACAGCAACAAGAAAATATCAAAATAAACGGAACCATCTAATTCCTCAACAAATAGGGGTGTTCTACATGGAGTGGTGGGTTCACCCCTAAAGACATGGGGAGGGGTGGCCTGCACAGAGCGGCAGGTGTACCTACTCTTGACATCGTACTGGGCAGACTAGATGGATCATACTGGTCTTTATCTGCAGTCATTTACTATGTTACTATGTTACTGCAAGTTCAGGAAGTTCTTCTTCAAGAGAGAAAAAGAGAGAGAAGCAAAACTCCAGGTTTGGGTCCCAACAACTTCCCATCTGGATGGATAAGTACTGTAACCTTGGGTGCACCAACACACATTGAGAGACTGAGTATACATCTGCAATATTTACCTAACTTGTATTTGAGACAAAAATGCAGAAAAGACACAACTGGTCATGCAACATTATTTATTGGTTCACATTTTGTGTAACTATTAAATATTGTACCTGTTTTTTTTTTTTTTACAATCTATCATTTGTGTCAGAAAACATTTATTACTTACCACAGTACTTGCCAGGTAATTCTGGTTTCCTTGTATCATCAGTAACCCCTAAGGCACTTACCATTAGGTTTACTTCATTTCCTGTCTGTGTACTCTCAGTGAGTGTTCCAGATAGGACATAGTATTCTTGTACCCCACCATTACACCCAAAGTGGGTTAGATAGGGATGCCATCTTCCCAGCTACCATGAACACTTTTAATAAGAGAAAGCCTTTGCTAACTTGCCCTAGGTGGGGGTGGGTGGAGTTTACAATGCTATTAACATGTTAATGCAGTAACATACTTTCAGGGGCAGCTCAAGGCAATCTGCTGCCTGAGGAGAAGAATGAGATGGCGCTCCTCCCCCCCCTCCCACACACATTAGAGGGGGGTGGGGCTTTTTCAGAAATCCAATCAAAGACTGAACTAAACCAAAAAGCCAATTAGATGATATGAAGGAAATGCAAGATGTTTGCACACAGGACTGTATCGAGCTGCAATCGCGCCCTGTGCAACTTCCAGCTCGAGCGCCCCCCCTCTCCCCCCATACCTCTGTCCAGCGCTGCCTGCTCTTTCCCTGCTGCTGCTGCCCTCTGGAGGTATGGGGAGGAAGAGGGGTCGATGCACCCAATCTGAAAGGCGCCAGCACTTTAAGCAGATCTGTCCCTCCCTGATCTGACATCGTGTCGGAGGAGGGAGGGAGGAACCAGATCTGCTTAAAGTGCTGGGAAAAAGCTCGTGGGGAGGGCACATTTCGGCTGCCTGCTGTTGTCCTACCAGTGGCGGCAGGGCAACAGCAGACAGAAGAAATGCGCCTCCCAAGCCTTTGCGTCCTGTGCGGCTGCACCGCTTGCACACCAAAGAACTAAAAGACAGAAAGAACCAACAGCACAGTTTATAAAATTAAATTATAACTCATTTGTATTTTGTTGTTATAAACTGCGTTATGGTTCTTGCTTTTTCTTTTTCAACATATATTTTGTATCCACAGTAGGTGCAGAGCAGAACCAGGACATTCAACCACAGAACTCAATATTCTGATCATCTCCCTAACAACAACAACAACAACCACTATTCTCCAGTACCAGGCATATTGTGAACTAATACAAAACCCTACAACAAAGAGCAAACCTACCATACCATATCAGCACAAACTTCCAAAACTCACATAAGGAGCCCATCTGAAAAAAGCATTACTGTAAATACTACAGTGGGCCCTGGAACATCCATACACCTATCTGAAAAGCTGAACAAGTCAAATTACTAAAGTACAGTATAGATCTTTATGTACAAACTCCATGTTAACAGAACACCTGACCTCAGTCACACACTCACAACATCGATCCTCACCAAGTACAGAATAAGTAACCACAATCTAAAGTTAAAATAAAAATATGTAGACAAAATTTAAACTGAAACCCCAAGAAGCCAGAGTCCACATGCAGTGCAACATCAGATAAATAAGAGATGCAGTTCCCCAATACTGTGTAAAATATAAAAATAGCACAAAGTCCAATCACTAAAATTAAATAAAACTATTTTTTCTACCTTTGTTGTCTGACCATTTTATTCTCTGATCATGCTGGTCCCGATCTGAGGCTTCTGCTTTCCTGTCTTCTCTTAGCTCTCTTTCAGTGGTCCATGGTCCATCTGCCATTTCTTATCTCTTCTTTTGTTTTCTTCACTTCCTTCCATCACCCATTTCCAGTTCCAGTAATCCTCCCTAGTATCAGCCCCCTTTCCAATCCTCCCCTCCCAGTACCTTCCAATGTCAACCACCTTGCATTCCCACAACTGCCACTGGTGTCCATTCCCTTCCAGTCGCCCTCCTTCCCCACTGTCCAGCCCCTTCTAGTCCAAATACCATCCTAGGTATCAGCTCACGTCCACTCTCAGTGCCGCCCCCCCCCCCCCCAGTCAGCTCCCTTCCAGTCGCCCTACCCTCTGTCCATCCCCCTTCCAGTGCCATTCGTATGTCAGCTCCCTTCCAACCTCCTCCCCATTACCCAGCCACCTACCACTCCCAACCCCAAGTGTCAGCTCCCTTCCAGTCCCCCTTCAGTACATCCCAAGTGTCAGCTCCTTTGCAGTCCCCTCCTTCCCCCATCTCAGCTCTCCTTCCCCTGGCAGACCCTCTCAGTATCCGCTCCCTTCCCGTCCTATTCTACCATCCCCCCGCATCAGTCCATTTGTAGCACTAGCCCCTAGTTTTCTTCCAGGACCAGCAGCACTCTCCTCCCCTCCCCATTAGCCCATTTGCAGTCCTACCCCCCTTATCAGCCCACTCCAGTCCTAGCTCATTTCCAGTGTTAGCCTCCCCCATCTGCCCATTAGCAGTTCTTACCCCCCCCCAATAAATCCATTTCCAGTCCTAGCCCTCCAATCAGCCCATTTCCAGGCCTAACCCCACCAATCAGCCCATTACCAGTCCTAGTCCCCCCTCCCGATCAGCCTATTTCCATTCTTAACCCCCATCAGCCCATTTCCAGTCCTAGCCCCACCCCCCATAGCCCATTACCAGTCCTAATCCCCCCTCTCGATCAGCCCATTTCCAGTTATAACCCTTCATCAGCCCATTAATATTTCCTGTGCTACCCCCCCCCCCCCAGGCCAGGGAAATTGAAGAAAAAAAAAGAAAACCTGGCTGCAGAAGCTGCTGCTGCAGTGGCAGAATGAAGTGCCCCGCAGCTATGGCCCCCCGCCTCCCCAGAAGAGCCCTGACAGCATTTCCCCTCTGCGCCGGCTCAGCTTTGCAGAGATGCATGAAGGGAGAGTGTTTCCCTTTCCCGTGGTTCTGTTAAAGCTGAGCCCGCCGGCTCTGATGGGAAACAAGATCACAAACAGAGGACACAGAAAAGAATACAGGATAAAACTAAAAGAGACAGAGAGAAATAAGGATAGCAAAAGCAAAGATGGAAGAAAAGATAGCTAAAGATGTGACGTGTTTAGACAAAACATTTCTCAGGAATATTCAGGAGAAGAGAAAGATCAGAGGTGGATATTGCAAGACTCAAAAATGCCAAGGACAGATTCGTGAAAAAAGACATTGAAAAAGCGAAAATGCTAAACAAATTCTTCTGTTTTGTATTCACTAAAGAAAATCCTGGCAAAGGACCACGTATGATTGACAGATATACAAATGGGAATGGAGTAGACACCACACTATTCACAGAAGATGATGTATTTGAACAGCTTGAAAAACTGAAAGTGGACAAGGCCGGTAAGCCTTTCCTCGGTGATGGGAAAAGTAATGGAAGCACTCCTGAAAGAGAGAATAATGGACTTTCTAGAAACCAATAGGTTGCATAATCTGAAGCAACATGGTTTTACCAAAGGATGATCGTGCCAAGCAAATTTGATTGAGTTCTTTGACTGGGAGACCAGAGAACTAGATCAAGGGCATGTTAATCACTTGTTTCAGTTTAATGCCTGTTCTATGTAAAACGGTTTGATTGTTCATGTTCAATGTAAACCATGCTGATTTTGAAATAATGCAGAATATAAAAGCAAATAAATAAATAATATATACTGTTCCTCGTAGGAGGCTTATCAATAAACTGAGCACCCTGGGGATGGGTCCCAAGGTAAACTGGATCAGAAATTGGTTGACTGACAGATGACAAAAGGTGGTGGTAAGTGGAACTCACTCGGAAGAAAGGAAGGTGAGTAGTGGTGTGCCCCAGGGATCGGTCATGGGACCAATACTGTTCAATGTATTTTTTAATGAAATTGCTGAAGGTTTGAAGGAAATAGTCTGCCTTTTTTGCAGATGATATGAAAATTTGCAACAGAGGACTTGTCTGAGGGAGTGGACAACATGAGGAAAGATCTACAAAAGCCGAAAGAATGATCTAATGCTTGACAGTTAAAATTTAATGTGAAAAAGTGTAGTGTCATGCACTTGGGATGCGGAAATCCAAGGGAATTATATGCGATAGGGGGCTAGAGGTTGGTGTGCACGGACTGGGAGAAGGACCCTGGAGTGATTGTTTTTGAGGATCTCAAGATGGTGAAACACTGCGACAAGGCAGTGGTCAAAGCCAGAAGAATGCTGAGTTGCATATACAGAGGACTAACCAGCAAAAAGAAGGAGGTATTAATGCCCCTGTACAAGTCGTTTGTGAGCCCTCACTTGGAGTTTTGTGTTCAGCTTTGGAGACCATGAGCCCAATTCTGGAAGCAGGCCATCCTGGCCATCCAGACATCCCAGCTGAAGACGGGGCCATTAGGACCTGATTCGGGTCCATGGGAACAAAATATTCCCATGGGAGCCAGAATCGGGCCCAAGGATGGCCCAGTGTGCCCCTCTAGCCTGCGGAAACGTCCTCCCTTCAGGCGCCCCAGACTGCCATGGCTCCGGACCCCAAAATCCCCTCTGCCCATTCCACAGCTGGCCTCCTGCAGCCTGGATTGGGTGGTGGCAACCCCCTCACATCCAACTCCGATGGTGGTTGCCATGCCCCGATTCACCAAAAAAACCCTGCTTATACCACCTCTGAGATGGTATAAGCAGTACGACCCCTGCTCCACCCCCTATCCCGCCCCCTTCCACTGGTATTCCCCGTCCTGAAGCACAGGATGTATAGGGAGAGCTGGTGGGGGAATAGGGTTTAGGTGGATTGCGGGGCTGCATGTCCCAGGGGGATGTACAGCCCTGCAACCCGCCTTATAGAATGAAGGCCCATATTTCATAAAGGATATTAAAAGACTTGAAACGGTTCAGAGGAAGGCAATCAAAATGATTTGGAGCCTGTGTCAGAAGACTTTTGAGAAGAGACTAGAAGACCTAAAAATATATACCCTGGAGGAGAGGAAGGACAGGGGAGATATGATACTGACCTTTCTATACTTAGAGGGTATTAATGAACAAACAAACCTTTTTCAAAGAAAGGGAAGTTGTAAAACTAGAGGGCTTACGATGAAGCTGCAAGATGGTAAACTTAAAAGCAATATCCTGGATCCTTTTTCACTGAAAGGGTGGTGGATGATTGGAATGCCCTCCCGATGGAGGTGGTGGGGGCTAATACAGTGGCAGAATTCAAAATGGCATGGGACAGACATAGTGGATCCCTTTATAGGAAGAGGATAAAATCAAAGCAAACGTAAATATCTTTTATACTTTAGTAAATAGAGGAGGAGGGGTGACCTGCACAGAACAGGTACACCTACTCTAGCCACCTTAATGGGCAGACTAGATGGACCATACTGGTCTTTATCTGCTGTCATATACTATGGGGTCTATTCTGACACGCGAATAGTGGGGTGGATGTCCTGTTGGAATGTCCATCCCCCCTATTCGCCCCCTTGCCGTCCCCAAAGAAAACCTCCCCGTACAATCAAGGAGTTTGTACGGGGAGGTTTAGGCAGGGGTGGGGGAGGGTGTCGCGAAGGAAGGGTGAGGGTGGACAGTGGGCAGTCTGCGGCCCCGGACGTACAGGGCCGATTCTGAAGTCAGCCCTGTATGTCTGGGGTCGGCAGACTTGATGGGCGACTTATTCCCCCTCAGAGGTGGAATAAGACCCCCTGGATGCCGGGGACGGCGGGCCCGGGCAGCACCAAAAGGGTGAGGGGGTGCAGGGGATTGCCCACAGCCTTACCCTGGCCATGGTAGGCCAGATTGGGGGTCGGGCTGTGGGGAAAGGAATTTCTGGTCGGTGGCAGGGGATTGTGGTCCTGAATGGAGCTGTGGTGCCATGGTTGAGTTAGCTGGGCATGGCTCTGTACGTGCAGGCCAATCGGAATCGGGTCCCGGTCTGCACGTACAGATCCTAGACCCGATTCTGATCCTGCAGGTCACATCTTGCCCCTGCGTGATCAGAATCGGGTTTGTCCCTGTGCATCCCGATTCCGATCCAGCACACAGGGTCCTGGACTCACACATTAGAATATGCCTCCACGTTACTATATTACTGCCTTATCATAGAATACTGTCCCACTGTTTGTCTCAGAAAAAACTCCTCCTTACCACTAAGTTGTAAATTTCATAGATTAGCAATTTAATAGATTATGAAATTTCATGTGCCTGATTCTATTAAATAGCAGTACATAGCAGGCTCTTTGAGGCTGCTTTTCCACCTCCTCATTCTCCTGCTTAATACCCATGTGTGTTTTTCATCATTTCCCTTAAAGAATTACCCTAGTGCCCCGTTTGCTCTATTTGTCTGGAATAAATGTCAAGCTCTGTGGAGCAGGAACTATCTCTTACATGTATGTTAACAGCGCGCATATGCTTTGTAGCGCTACACAAATAAGTAGTAAGCAGAATAGTGTGTTATAACCAATGAAGTATGACTCGGTATATTTTGAGTTGTTTTATCAGATTATTGATAGAGTATTTTCTTCACCAATGGAGATTTGGGTTTTATAGATAATGATGAAGGAAAACAGCTAAAGGCTACACGGCAAGAAATATCAAAAAGAAAACAGAGAAGGATCTTGTCCTACTGCCAAGCTCAAGCCAGATTTAGATCTGAAAAAAATACCAGAAAGCTATGAGGTTTGTCAGCACAGACACAGCAGGATATTTTTCTTTTTTAAGATGAAAAAATTGCTGTGGTTGAAAACCACCATGACTGCCTGCAGCTTGTTCACCTGACTGACCCGCCTGGCTCCAGCTCACACGCTGCCGTATTTGATACTATTTTTGACTGGTTTGTGTTTCATAAAAACACAGCATACTTTAGGTTATTTGGACATCTTTGAAGGGGGTGGGGATCACCAATTCCCATGACTGGACGCTGACAAAAAATGCCATGGCTATCGTACTCTGCCATAGACGAGTTGCAGAAGGGACATAACGAAGGGCTGCATCTCGTCATACGACCACTAAATAGTCTCTGTTGCTTCATTTTGGGCTAGCTGATATGCAAACAGAAATTGCTTTTTTCCAATTTGGTTAAGTCTGTCGATGAGCTCTTAGAGACCATTAGATGTCCTCTTCCTGTGAACACTGATTCTTGCCATTGTGGATTTTCTAACAACTATGCCCAATTAAATATTTAGTCATTCCTCAGTCCAGGTCTAAGAAGCAGAGACTTCTATTTGGCCTTTATGAGGGTAATTTCATAACCGGATTCTTTAAAGCATGGGTGTATTTTTGGGAGGAGGGGCAAAGGAGGGCATTGCCACTCTGCAAACAAACTGCCCCCTCACCCATGCCACTTCCACTACCGCTGCCTGGTCTGTGCCTGCAGGGGCAGCGACTGACTGGCCTCTGATTTGAAAAAAGAAAAAAATTTGGGGTCAGCACTTCCTTGCTAGGAAGGCTAGTCTGGTCCCATTACTTCTGCCACGAAGCATGGGGGTTTTTTTGGTTTTTTTTTTTCAAATCAGAGGCCAGTCTGCCGCAGCCGCTACTGCAGCCGCTGCAGGCACAGAAAAGACAGCAGTAGCGGAAGAGGTGCGGGTTAAAGGGCAGGAGGGTGTGTGGAAGGGTGGAAGGGAAATGCTGGGCAGATGGACATGAAGGGGAAGGGGGGATGGAATGACTGGAAACCATAAACCAAATGGCAAATGCTGGACAAATGTACACAAGGTTGGACAGAATGGCCGGAAGGGAAATTCTGGGCAAATGGACATGAAGAGGGGAGGTATAAAAACATAAGAAATACCATTCTGAGTCAGAGCAAGGTCCATCAAGCCAAGAATTCTGTTTCCAACAGTGGCCAATTCAGATCAGATCTGGCAGGTTCCCAAAAGACACACAGGTTCCACAATACTTTATTGGGGCAAGCAGTGGATTTCCTGGGTCCTCTTTAGCAATGGTTTATGGACCTTTTCTCCAGGAACTTTTCCAAACCTTTTTTAAACCCAGCTATACTAAAGCACAGTTACTCACATATGGGTGATGTCGGCGCCAATGGAGCCCACGCGGAGCATTTCCCAGCTTTCAAAGAAAGCCTTGGGACATGCTACCATGCATGCCTGCTCCTCTTCCCGCCCAAGGGTGCCATCTTGCTCAGTCAGATGACATAGCTAGGACAGAAGTAAAAATAACACAAGGTATGGGAGGCCTCTCCTATGGAAGGAGGGAGGGATGTGCGGATGATTCCTGCTGTCCCTGGAGAACACCTGTTAGAGGTGAGTAACTACGCTTTCTCCAGGAACAAGCAGAAAGTCAGTCCTCACAAATGGGATGCCCTAGCTCCAGGCTGCCGAAGACCAAATCATGACAGCATCAACAGTGACCAATCGGGTAGCCGTGAGTTGCAGAAAGTGAATCCTCACTGAGAGACTCTGCAAGACCCTAGTGCCCAGTGACACTATCACTCCAGTAGCCTGAACACAGAAGGGTCAGAGGGCAGGAATTGCCTACACCCCGAGAATATTATGAAGTTCTGCCTGGTCAAAGGCACTGTCCCTGTGGGATTCACTCTCCAGGCAGTAGTGAGCTGCAAATGTATGAAGTGAAGACCACGTGGCAGCCTTGCATATCTCCGTCACCAGCACTGAGCGGAGGTTGGTCACTGACGTGGCTATTGCCTTCATGCAAAGTGCTGTGATCTGGTGTTCCAGGGACAGGCCCACTCTCTCATAGGCGAGAGCAATACAGTCCACCACCCAAGTGGACAGAGCTCACTTAGTCACAGGAAGCCCCAGTCTGCTAGGGTCATAAGAGATGAAAAGCTGAGGAACTTTGCAATGGGCCTGGGTTCACTGTAGGTAGAAGGACAGGGCCCATTTGCAATCCAGTGTATGAAGCACTAGTTCCTCCCTGCCGGTGTGAGGCCGCAGGAAGAAGGTAGGGAGGACCACCCCCTGGTTGAGATACCCACCTTTGGGAGGAATTTGGGGTGTGTGCAGAGCATTGCCCTGTTCTTATAGAACCTTATATATGGTGGATCTGCCACTGAGGCCTGGAGTTCACTCATTCTTCGAGCGGACATGAGGGCTACCTGAAAGGCCACTTTCCACAACAGCTACCGCAGGTGGCAAGTGACTAGGGGCTCAAATGGCATCTTGGTAAGCTGGGAGAGCACCAAATTGAGGTCCCACTCCACTGCCGGAGGATGGAGAGGGGGCTTAGGTAACAGGAGGCCCAAGAGGAACCTGGAGTCCAGGGGCTGGCTCAAGAGGGGCTTCCCTTTGATAGGGTAATGGTGAGCGGCTATGGCACTCAGATGCACCCTCACTGAATTAGACTTCAGCCCGGTGTGGGACAGGTGCAGTAGGTATTGGAGTACTACTTGCACATGCCAGGAGAAGGGGTCTTCCCCTCTTTCCGCATACCAGGTATCCTCCACATAAAGGCATAGGCCTGTCTGGTGGAGGGCTTCCAGGAGGCTAGCAGAATCTCCTTGACTTCTCTTGAAAGGTTGAAAGGGACTAGTGCTACCCTTTCAGTAGCTACGTTGTTAGTGTTAGAGACCCCAGGTTGGGGTGCAAGAGTGAGCCCCTCTTCTGAGACAGGAGGTCTGGCACTCTGCTCAGCGGGACTGGAAGTGCCAGTAACAGGGAGAGCAATAGTGGGAACCAGGGCTGTCTAGGCCACATGGGGACAATTAGGATGAGTGACGCCCCCTCGCTCGGGACCTTGAAGAGGGGTTTGGTGACTAGGAGAGTCTGAGAGTCAGGAAGGCGTCTGTTGCCACTTTCTCTGGGTGCAGTTGGCGCAAGCAGAAGCAAGGCAGCTGTGTGTTGTTCAGAAAGGCAAACAGATCCATCATGGGCCTGCCCCAGAGGTGGAAAAGTGTCTTGGCCACCCTGGGGTTCAAGCGCCATGCGTGTGGCCAGAGGACTCTGCTCAGCCTGTCCGCTAGGCAGTTGTCCTGGCCTGGGAGGTAGACTGCTCACAAGAGCATGCTGTTGCAAGCTGCAAAAGATAGGAGGGCCACCGCCTCCTGGCAGAGGGAGCACGAGCCTGTGCCCCCCTGCTTGTTGATATAGAACATGGCGACTTAGTTGTCCACCTGGATTAGCATGGACCGGTGTCGCAGGTGGTGGCAGAATGCTTGCAGGGTTAGGAAGATTGCCTTGAGCTCTAGGAGATTGATCTGTAAGTCACTCCTTCTAGAAGCAGCTGCCTTGTGTGCAGCGGTCCCCACAATGCACCCCCAACCTAGGAGGGAGGTGTCTGAGGTGCAGGTGCCTGGAAGGGCATTCTCGCCTGGAGGTGACGAAAGTCCTGCCACTAATTGAGGGATTCTGCCAGCTGGTGGATTACTCTGACCCTTTCCCGCAGCCTGCTTGTGGCTTGAGTCCACTGAGCTGAACCACCTCAGACCAGGCGTAGAGATATTGGCACTCCTGCTGGTTATGTAATCCTCTATGCATTTCTCTGCATTGGGCGCAGACCTTATTAGCATGCTATTTTAATATTTGCAGCTGATTTGCATACTATTTAAATATGCTTGGTGTTAATGTGTGCGCATATTTTTCTTTGTTTTTTATTTGCATTTATCCAAGTTATAATTGGAAAGAACGAAGAAACTGAAAAATATACAGTAAACCCAAAACTTAACATCCATGCAATCATTCATAAACTCCATCAAATAAGAATAAATTGGGAGCATATACACAAAAGATAATAGCAATCAAAGTACACAGAAGCTGATCCAGAGCATAAACAATAATACCCCTCTTTAATCATCGCCCACCGGGCTATATTCAACCATTTTTCCCCTTTAAGAAATCCTCAAGTTGGGAAGGATCGAAAAAAGTATAAGAAACACTCTGCAATGAAACTAAGCATTTGCAAGGAAACTTAAGAAAGAAATTTGCACCATGCCAAAGTACGTGGTCGCAGCTCTAGAAAAGACATATGCTGCAGCTGCGTGGAGCGACTTATATCTAGGAAAACTGAAATAGGTTTCCCGCAAAATAATTTGCACCTTTTTTAAAGTATAGATTCAAAATTTGGTTCTTATCTGATTCAGAAAAACAATATACTAATAATGTAGCCCACATAGGAATCTCATCTATAGATTTCTAGAAGGCTGTTAAGTCTAAGCTTTCAGGAGGAACCAACTGGTCTAATTACCCTGCCACCTCTGAATTAGCAAATAATAAATATTATTGGCCTGGACGTTGTCCACACTGGGAAAGGATAACACCTCTTTTAAGTATTCTTAAATAAGATCAAAGGTGACAGAAGACAGGTACATGGAAAATTTAAACACCTGAGATTTCGTGCCTTGGAGGCATTTTCCAGTGCCTCCATACGTCAGTGAATCAGTAAACTATCCTTAACAGATGAAGTAGCTACGGTTTGTAGCGTGGTAATCTGGCTATCTACTTTAACACCATGGGCCTCTGACTTAGTCAATGGACCATCATATTGATTAAACTTTGCAACAGAATCAACAGTGAATGTGGAAAACTGCTGTAGTGAGCCAGATAAAGTCGCCTCAAGGCGAGAAATAAGGTCCCAAAGAACTTTTAATGAGACCTCCCCCATCACTGTCCGGGGCATCTGAATCTCAGAAACCCTGGTTGAGACCACATTAACAGGAAATATCACTGGACTCGGTACTGGCACCTGAAAGGGGGTCAGAGAGGTTTTGGGAGAGTTCCTTGTAGTTGCAACAGAAGCCAAGCCTTGACCGGCTTCTCCCATTGCCACTGCCTAACTCAGAACAGCATTTGAACCCATGGGTAGGGCTGGGATAAGATCCCTTAAAACCAAGGATGAAGCTACCGGTGAAAGCAAAGAGTCCATCACAGAAGACGTCGCCAACGCCTGTGACACTGTCAAATGTCTATCCATAGGACCTAACACTTTAATAATTTCCTGAGATATACGCGGGGCTGGCAGAGACAAGCACACTGGAATCGAGACCCTATGCTTTTGCTTGTGATGGCAGTTTGGGGTATGGAAGAGCAACCAGGTTGTGCATCAGTGGGGGAGGGGGGCCAGAGATGGAGGGTATATGCTGGACACAGAGGGTAGGGAGACAGATGTTGCATAAGGGAGTGGCAGGGGGACAGATGCTGGATAAAGGGAGGTGAGGAGAGAGATGCTGGATAAAGGGACCAGAGGAAAGATGCTGGCCATGGGGGTGGGACATGGGGACAGATGCTGGCCAGGGGGGAAGAAGGGCAGGTGATGGCCGCAGGGGGGAGGCAGAGGGCAGATGCCAGTCATGGGACGAGGGGGCAGTGGGCTGAAGGTTGCTAGAGGAAGGATGGAGAAGAGATGTTAGGTATGGGGGGATAGGGGAAAAAGGACAGATGATGGGGGGACATATAAGTAAAGGGCAGATATTGGGCATGATGGGGGGCATGGGGAGAAAGGCGGATGCAGGACATGGGGCATGGAGGGCAGATGCTGGTCATGGAGGAATAGGGGGTAAAAGGGCAAATACTGGGCATGATGGGGGACATGGGGAGAAAGAACAGATACAGGACATAGGGGTATGAAGGGCAGATGCTGCAGATGGGGGGAATAGGGGTAAAAGGGCAGAAGGGGGTTATAGGGGAAAATGACAGATACTGGGCATGAAGGGAGGCATAGGGGAGAAAGGGAAGATGCAGGACATGGGGGTATGGAGGGCAGATGTTAGGCATGAAGGGAGGCATAGGGGAAAAAAAGGCAGATGCAGGACATGGAGAGAGATGGGAAGAAAGGGCCAATGTTTGGCAGGGGGGAGATAGGAGAGAGAAAGCAAATGGGGGCATAGAGAGAAGATACTCGGCATGGGGGGAACAGGGGAGAGAGAGCAGATGCTGGACATGGGGGTGCCAGTAAGGGGTACACACAGGAGAGATGCTGGACATGGGGAGGGGATAGGGACACAGAGGGGAGATTTTGGACAGGGGAAAGATAGGGCCATAGAGGGGAAGTGTTGTGCATGAGGGAAGAAGGATAGGGACAGGAAACAGAGGGGAAATGATGGACATGGGGAGGATAGGGAAAGGGACACAGAGAAGAGATGCAGGATATAGGGTGAGAAGGAGGAGGAGAGTTAGTTAAAGACTGGGAAATAAGAGGCTGGGGAAGGAGAGAGAGGGAGGGAATGGGAGGGTTGAGATGAAGGAGAAGATGGAAAGCTGCAGCTAAATACAGTAAAAATAAAAAAAGTAAAATTGAGAAGTGGTTGATAAGGAGGAGTGAGATTTGGATAGAGAAGCAGAAAAATAATCAAGGAAAACTGAAAAGAAAAAATCAGTGTTAGAAACTGACCTAAGGAAGGAAGTGAAGGCAGGAGGAGAGAGAAGATATGGCAAATGAATAGATGATCATGAAAAGAGAGGTAAGAGAAGACAGAGGAAAACAGACACCAGAGAATGGGACCAAAAACAATTCAAAAAAACAAAATGCCCCGACATGAAAGGTAGAAAAACGAATTCTATTTTCTTTTTAGTAATTGGAATATGTTGTTTTTGGAATATACATCTGCCAGGACTGGTGTTAGACATGGCTGGGGCCCAGCCCAGGCAAACGTTTGGAGGGGGGCCCAGCCATTCCTTCTTCAGCATCAGACTGGTCTGGGGGCCTTATCTGTCTTGAGGGTCCAGAGCAATTGCCCTAGTTATATTCCTCCTAACGCCGGTCCTGACATCTGCTTTTTTTTTTTTGTACAGTACAGCGTCTCTTTCTGTTCCTCTGCTGTTGCATTGCATGGAGGGTCTGGTTTTTTTGAAGTTCCTGTTTCCTTTTTGTGTACACATTTCTATTTTCCCTCTTTGTTAATTTATTTTTATTTTGTGACAGTCCATCTGTGTTCTGCATGTGCAACTAAGGCGGGGTATTCCAGAGTTGCTAAGTTACCCAGTAACAGGAGTGAGATTTTTGGCCAGTTCTGGTTTTAAATTTGCCTGGCAATGCAGTATGGTGTTTGTTGTCCCTGATTTTACTCATTGAAATCGGTGCTGCAGATCCCATAATGCACCAGAATGATGTGGTCAGAAAGCCAGGACTGGCTTAAAATCTCACTCCTGGAACCGGTAACTTGGTAACTGGTATTCTGTTAGCATGTAATTTCTGTTTAAGAATGTGTAGTAATCTGGCTTGTTCAGCTTTCCTAATAGATTTACTGATGTTCGAGGGCCCTCTGCAATATTTACAATGCTGCCCTTTCCTTGGGTCCTTGGGTGAGTTTTGGAAGTTAGTGCTGGCATGGTAGATTTGCTCTTGGTTCTGAAGGATTTTTTTTATTAATTTCCTATAGGCCTGGTACATGGAGGGTTTGTATGGCTGTTATTGAGATCTTTGTTTTGTATGGTTGACTGTATGGGGAAGTGACCTAGCTCTACTCTGCACAGATTGTTGGGGAAGGGGAGGGGGTGGGAGAGTTTGTGGATGCAGAATATATATCTGGATTTAATACCATATGGTTAAGAATATGTGTATTGGGGGTCTATGACCGAACGGATGCGAAAGAATGCAGCCTTGTGTACGTCCTCCCCCCATATGGACTGCAGATACTTAAAGCCTGCAATGCTACCCTCTCTGTAGTTATTGGTGGTGAGGCAGGGGTGGGGCAGAGGTGGAACAGAAGGTGGGGAACAAGTAGCCACAGGTGGTGGGTTTTTCCCAATCAAAAAATTGGCAACTCTACCCAGGATACTGAAAGAGCTCAGGGAGTTTTTGGCAGGACCTTTAAAAGAATACTGGGCTTGATGGACCTTGGTCTGACCCAGTATGGCATATCTTATGTTCTTATGATGTGTTTAATAGATCCCTGGAGACTGTAGAGGTACCGAGGGATCGGAGAAGGGTTGATGTGATCCCTCTTCACAAATGTGGCAGCAGAGAAGAGGTTGCAAACTACAGGCCGATAAGCCTTACCTCTATGGTGAGAAACGTCATGGAGACGCTGCTGAAAGAAAGGATTCTAACTTCTAATTCTAACATGTACTTTTATACCGCTATGATCCCAAACTTTGTGGTCCAGTGCAGTTTACAATAAGAAAGAAGTCTATACAGCATTGAACTAGACAAAAATAAAATTAATTGAAAAAAACTAGGAATCAAATAACCAAGATTTCAGATATCTCCGAAATTGCAGAATAGATGATGACTTCTTAATCCTCGCAGATAATTTAGAACAGGGTTCCAGCACTTTATAAGGACTGGTGTATATGAATCTTGGCTTTAAACTAACCCCTCTACAGGGTAGGGGGGGGGGGTGGAGGGCACATGAGGACTGCAATCACTTTGAATTAGCTGCCAAAAGCAGAAGTAGCAATCAGGAAAAACGTAAAGGAACATAATAATTAAAAAATGTATACAAAAACATATTAAAACTTAAAAAGAACCCACTTGGAAATCTTAAGCCAATGTAGTTTACAAAGAAAAGGAGTCACTGCAGTGTGTCTAGAGACTTCAAAGATGACGGGCTGCGGTGTTTTGGTATAGTTGTAGACACTTTACTTGCCATTGTGAGCAGTTTAGAAACAGCATGTTACTATAATCAAAATATGCAAGGATAGTACTTTGCATTAAAAGTTAAAAATAATTAAAGGAGAAATATGGTCTAAGTCAGTGTAGTTGACGCATTCAAAAAAAATTAGATACCACTGAATTAATACAGGCCTCAAAAGATAGTTTATCATCTATTAATACCCCCAGAACTTGAAGGACAGGTTCAGCACAAAGATGTAATCGATTCAGTGCATTTACTAGTAATTCAGGGGGAGGTTTGGAATTATTAAAACAGAGAACCTTTGTTTTTCACATATTCAATTGATGATATAAAATTCTCACACATTGTGGAGCCCGATTCCGAGAGGGGTACGTCCGGGCCGTCCTGAGTTCCCAAGCAAGATGGGCACATTTGGTCCTGATTCTGAACCACGGGAACAAAATGTTCCCGCAATACACAGAATCGGGCCCGAGGACAGCACGGTGTGCCCCTGCCTGCCTGCAGGGACATCCTCCCCACAGATGCCCCTGGCTCACACAGCTAAGACCCCCCTCTTCCCCGCTGCCCGACCGTCTATCCAGCTGGGACCTGGATTAGGCGGCAGGTATCCCACTGCACCCAGCACCAGCCCCAGGGGGAGATCCCCAGGCCAGATCACCAGGTCAGTGCTGGTGGACTAATCAGCATGTCCCCACGGACCCTGCAGGATGTACAGGGCCATGACCTGAAATGGCCCTCTACGTCCTACCAGGCTGGTCCACCCACGCTCCACTCCACCCCGACCCCACTCCCTCTTGTCCTCCAATGGCTCTCCCCATCCTACTGCTCAGGACGTGCAGAGAAAGCAGGAGGGGGAATAGGGTCCAGACGGTTTGCGTCCCACGTCTGTGAATCGGGCCCATAGTGTCATTCAATACTGAATAAAAATCACTTATTGGTGATGGAAAAGTCAGAAATATAGAAATATCATCTGTGTAGATATATTATTATAAGTAATCATCAAAGCATTAAAAAGAATCAGAGAAAGTGGCGATCCCTGCAATACCCTCCAGTCAGCCCTCCACTTTTCAGAACAGTCCTCCCTTATCCAAACTTGATATATTCTATTCTTCAAAAATCCTAAGAAACATATGTAAAACATTCCCAAGACCCTCAGATAATACAAAACAGCCCACAAATTATCTTGCTCAGCTAAATCAAAAACTGCAGTCAAATCAAATTGCAGTAAAATTGCTATATGTCCATTTGCCAATATTGCATTAATGTCTGAAATCAAAATCCCTAAAGCAGTTCTATAGTATGGGCTTTCCAGAAGCCAAACTGCGAATCACTTAGATAATCAAAATTATCCATATGCCATACCATTTACCTAGTGACCAAGGCTTTCGTCACTTTTATCATTAGTGGAATATTGGCAATATGAAAATTCATCACATCCTTAAGATCGGTCTTTTATCTTTAGGGATCGGAACAAGAAAAATATCACCCAGTTCTTGAGGATAAATACCCTTTGATAATAGTTCTGTAGCAAGCCAGTATGCTGGAAATGAAAGACAAAGAAGCAATGGTGTTGAATTTATAATTAAGAAGAAACTTGCAAGAACCGTAATGAAATACAATGCAATGAACGCTTAATTTCTATTTGTCTACGAGGAATGCCCATCAACACAACTATAATTCAAGTATATGCCCCAACAACAGCTGAAGAGGATGAAGTTGATGAGGTCTATGAACATGTACAAGCTGAAACTGACAGAACATGCAAGCATAGTTACTCACCTGTAACAGGTGATCTCCAGGAACAGCAGGAATTGAGTCTTCACATATGGGTGACGTCGGCACCGATGGAGCCCACACGGGAACGCTCCCCAGCATCCTATAGGAAAGCTTTTGGGAGCATCCCACTGCGCCTGCGTAGCTGCCTTCCCGCCTTTCCAACTCTCCCTCCTCAGCTGGGTTTGTACCTGAGATAAAAGGAGAGAAGGAGAGAGAGAGAGCAACTCCTAGGGGAGGAGGGTGGGTTGTAGAGACTAAATTCCTGCTTTTCCCGGAGATCACCTGTTACATGTGAGTAACTACGCTATCTTCAGGAACAAGCAGGAATGTAGTCTTCACATATCGGACTCCCTAGCTTGGAGATGCCAGGGAGATGACCATAGAGAGAGTGGTGAAACACAGGATTAAGTGGGACATGTATCCTCCCAAGGATCTCTGGTATCGAAACCCGGGATCGGGGGTAGGAGTTGATCTAAGTCTGAAAGAGAAGCTGGAGAACAGCCTGGCCAAATGAGGCATCCCGACGGGAGTCCTTATCCAGACAGTAATGGGCTGCAAAAGTGTGGACAGAGGACCAGGTTGCTGCCCTACATATTTCGTCAATCGCCACTGAGCGTAGGTTTGCCATGGAGGCTGCCATTGCTCGCACATTGTGAGCTGTGACATGATCTTCAAAAGAAAGTCCCCTACTCTCATAGGTAAAAGATATACAGTCTGCAATCCATTTGGAGAGTGTTCTTTTGGAAACTGGTAGACCTAGGTGACTGGAGTCAAAAACAAGAAGAAGCCGTGAAGCCTTTCTGTGCTGCCTAGTTCTCTGAAGATAAAAGGCCAAGGCACGCTTGCAATCCAGAGTATGTAGAATCCTTTCTGCACTAGAGGCATGAGGTCTAGGGAAGAGAACAGGAAGGTAAACCGACTGGTTTAAATGAAAAGGCGAAACCACCTCTGGCATAAAGTGAGGATGAGTCCTAAGGACTACTTTATCATGGTGGAACCGTGTATAAGGAGGGTCAGCCACTAAAGCCTGGAGCTCACTGATGCATCTTGCAGAAGTGAGGGCAATTAGGAAGATAACTTTCCAAGAAAGAAATTTCAGAGATGTAGTGGCTAGGGGTTCGAAGGGTGGCTTCATGAGCTGTCCAAGGACAAGATTGAGATCCCATGCCACAGGTGGTGGCCTAATGGGAGGCTTAGTTAAGAGTAGACCCCTCATAAAGAGCACCACAAGCGGCTGAGAAGAGACAGGTTGTCCATCAAAGGGTATGTGGAAAGCCGCAATGGCACTTAGGTGGACCCTTACCGAATTGGTTTTGAGTCCAGAGGATGAAAGGTGGAGGAGATACTCAAGTAACGACTCCACGGGAATGGAAAAAGGATTAAGTTCCCTTTTTGAACACCAGATTCAAAACCTTTGCCACTTAAAGGCATAAGCACGCCTTGTGGAAGGTTTCCTTGAGGTCAATAGAATATCTTTAACCTGCTGAGAGAGGTTGATATCTTGGAGTTCTAAGCTCTCAGCAGCCACGCTATCAGGTGCAAGGACTGGGGGTTTGGATGCAGAAGTGACCGTTATCCTGGGATAGTAGATCTAGAGCACATCCCAACTCCAGAGGTTTGGCTTGAGAGAGACATAGAAGCAGTGGATACCATGTTTGACGTGGCCAACGCGGGGCTATGAGGATCATGTAGCCCCTGTTTCTCTGGAGTTTGAAAAGAGTCTTGGGGATAAGAGGAATGGGAAAGTAGGCATATAGGAAGTCCTGACCCCAGTGGAGATGGAAAACATCCATCGCCTGGCTATTCTAAGCAGGTATTCTGTAACAGAAGCGGGGAAGTTTGGCATTCTGAAGGACTTGCAAATAGATCTATGTCTGGGGTTCCTCACATCTGAAAGATTCGAGCAATCTGATCCGAATGGAGAGACCACTCGTGTGGCAATAGTACTCGACTGAGTTTGTCTGCCAGGAGATTTTGTTTGCCAGGGAGATATACCACTAGTAGGTGGATCTGATGGTGTATGGTAAAAGACCAAAGATGTAGGGCTTCATTGCACAATGCCTGAGAACCTGTTCCACCTTGCTTGTTCACGTAGAACATGGCCACCTGATTGTCCATCTGGACTAGAACTGTTTGGGAGCAAAGGTGGTCTTGGAACACTCTGAGAGCATTGTGGATGGCTCTGAGTTCCAACAGATTTATGTGAAGTCGAGCCTCCTGCTGAGTCCAAAGACCTTGAGTGGAGAAATTGTCCAGATGAGCTCCCCAACCTAATTTGGACGCATCCGTCGTCAGGGTAGATTGGTGTGGTGGCATCTGAAAAGGTGACCCTATGAGAAGGTTTTCTGGCGATTGCCACCATTGGAGGGACGAAATTAGATGTGCAGAGATCATGATTATGTCCCCCAGATGACCTGATGCTTACGTCCACTGCAAAGCCAGGCTCCATTGAGCTGCCCGCATATGCAGGCGAGCATAGGGAACCACATGTACAGTGGAAGCCATATGACCCAGCAACTGAAGCATTTCTCGAGCAGATAGGAAAGTCTTCATACCTGCCTGAGAAGCTAGTTGAACTATTCAAGCACAGCAGACCTGTGGTAGAAAAACCCTTGACTGCTGTGTGTCTAGGAGAGCCCCTATGAACTCTAAGGTTTGAGAAGGGGTGAGTTGCGATTTTGGAAGATTTATTACAAATCCCAAGTGTTGAAGAACCTGCATTGTGCGGGAGAGAGCAGAGCTGGCCTCTGGAGCTGACATTGCTCGGATGAGCAGTCGTCTAAGTAAGGGAAGACAAATATCCCTAGAGTTCTTAGGAATGCTGCCACTACTGCCATACATTTTGTGAAGACTCTTGGGGCAGAAGCCAGGCTGAAGGGTGGAACCCTGTACTGGTAATGTCTTTCTTGAAAGAGGAATCAAAGAAACCTCCTGTGTTCTGCGTGAATAAAGATATGTGTATACACATCCTTTAGATCTAGAGGACAAAGCCAGTCCTGACCCTGGAGGTAAGGGAGAAGTGTTCCGAGAGAGATCATTTTGAATTTCTCTTGGAGCAGATGCTTGTTTAATTCTCTGTGGTCCAGAATGGGCCTGTATCCTCCTGTCTTCTTTAGGATAAGGAAGTAGGGGGAGTAGAAGCCCAGGCCTTGCTGAGAAAGTGGCACCTCCTCTATCAGACCCTGATCAAGAAGGGTGGTAATCTCCTGGCACAAGAGAGTGGTGAGAGGGGGCCGAGAGCTTAAATCTCTTGGAGTAGATGAAGGGGGCATACTTTGGAAGTGAAGTTTGTACCTCTCTTCCACTATGGAGAGAGTTCAATGCTCTGATGTTATCTGGTGCCACCTTTGGGCAAAGTAACATAGTCTGCCTGGAATGTTTATTGGCTCTGGAATTTCCAGAAGTAGGACAGCTAAGTTCTCTAGAAAGGAGTCAAAGATCTTGTGGAGGCTGGGTCTGTTGAGCTGGCTGAGTTCTGGGGGCCTGAGCCTGCCTTTGTTGCTTCTGGGAAGCATGGACCGGACAGTGCACAGCATGGGTATAAGAAGGATAAAAGTTATTTTTCTTGTTGAAAAAGGGCTTCTTTACAGCCTTTTTCTTAGCTGGGTTGGCAGTGGTTCTAGAAACAAAAAAATGTGTTTTGGGTCTTAATGGAGCAAAAAATCGTGAAATAAACGAGCAATACTCCACTCCTCACCAATAAGAAAATACTGATCTTTGGGAACAGGTCTCAGACCATAGTGGGGCGGAACCCAGGAGGTAAACCTCTGCTGTGGTTACCCTAACCCGTTTCTTGCATCAAGGACCTAACGTTCCCAAGAAATTAAAGGACATTCAAAAAAGCCTCTCTGGGCCGTTGAACGCTGATAATCTTAGAAGTGGATAAGTGTAGTCCCTTCAATTGTATTGTCCAAGTAGATTAACTACAGTTTAAACACGTAAAAGCTGAAAATTGAAGGTCATTCCAACTTATCACAAAATATATTAGGGTAAACTCAGTGTAGTCAGACTTATCTTCAATCCCGACGTCAATCCCGCGCGCTAGTACGTTTCACCGCACTTCAGCGGTTTCTTCGGGGGATCCACTTCTCACACTGTGCCAGTTATACATACAACCCCATGGCTATAATCATCCATTTTTCATGTGGCCAACTCGGTTCCTTAAACGCTAAAAGAAGACAAAAGTAGTATTAAATCAGTATTTTTCTAACAAAAAGCAAATACTTTGCAAGGTGAACTCAGTCCTACCGGTTAACTTTCTCCTCCACGTTTTCACCTGTGAAAAAACGCCACGCATGCGTTATCACCAGCTGCTTACTACTATTTAAAGAGAAACCACATACTATCTGAATGGCAAATGTGACATAATCAGCTCAGGGGGACGGCTTATTCCTCTCCAATCAACTGTAAAATCCATTGACTAGGATGATTCACATGCAGACGGTCCAATCAGTTTGGGCATTCAACCCTCCCGGGTACACTGTATCGAGAGTGTAAATCCAACGCTGCTCGATGAACAATAGGCTTTGATCTCTGGTTCGATTAGCAAAACCATGTGAAATCTGATCAATACAGAAAACCTGCAGTTGCTCAAAAGTGTGTGAATGCTCCAAACAGTGGGCTACAATAGGTGCTTCCCTTCGTCGACACCATAACTTACTGCGGTGCTCGTTAATTCGAACTCTTAATGATCGTGTGGTTTTGCCTACATAAAGCAGTGAACAGGGACAGCGCAAGGCATATACCACATAACTCGAACCACAATTAGTAAACTTTTTAAGAGCGTGTGAGACGCCATGATAAATAAATTGTGAAGTCTCAACTGTGATAGCACAGATATTGCATTCGCCGCATCTGACATGTCCTCTCATAGCTGATGAATCACTTGAGGCAATCGGTCGCAAGGCCGCTGGACTCAATAACTCTTTGAGGTTCCTATGCCGTTGCCAAACGCAACGGATCTTTTTATCTTCCAAGCCAGTGATACCTTGCAAGCCAGTGATACCTTGCAATACCTGAGACCTGTTCCCAAAGATCAGTATTTTCTTATTGGTGAGGAGTGGAGTAGTGGTTCTAGAAAGCCTATTGAGAGTAGTATTCTCGGACCCCAGCTGAGAAGCCTTGTCCTGCCAATCCTTGCCAAAGAGGTTTTCCCCTGTGCAATGAATATTGCCCAGCTTATCTTGCACCCACTGCTCAAGATCAGATGCTTGTAACCAAGCAATCTGACGTGCACTGATGCAGATAGCAGAAATTCTGCTAATACACTCAAAGAAATCGAAGGTTGCCCTGTCATGAATTTGGAAACATTCTGGGCATGTTTTACAACTGTCAGATAATCAGCCCTCTTGTCATCAGGGAGAAGAGAAGCCATTAGTTCTAAATCTTTAGCCACCTCCCAAAGGAACATACCCATGTAGAGTATGTAAGAACTTATCTGGCTGATAACATGGAGGCTTGAAAACATTGACGACCGAAGGCATTGAGAGTTCTCGCCTTGCGGCCCGGAAGATTAGATGAATGTGTCTTGACACTTTTGATTCGACACATTGCCGATTCCACTACCATAGAGTGGTGTGGTAACTGCATCTTCTGGAAACTGGGACACTGCAGTACATGGTATTGAGTCTCCGAGGATGTGGAGAGACCGTTAAGGGTGTTTTCCACATCCTAAGCATGAGGTCATGCAATATCTGGTGAATGGATAAGGTAACAGCCTCCTTAGGGGCTGCTGGATACTGAAGAATTTCAAGTTCTTCAGCTCTCTGTTCCTTCTCGGAAGTCACCGTAATGGAGAGGCCCCGAGCCACATCCCATATAAAGTCTTGAAAAGACATGTCCTCTGGAGGAGACATACGGCATTGTGGAGAAGGAGAAGGATCCTCTGGAAGAGCCTCCATTTCCCTGGTACCGACCGATTCATCTGACGAGTCGGAATCGGAAGACTCGAAGTATCGACGGTCTGGGTGCTCCTGCCCAGCCCGCCGACGGTACCGATCAAAATCAGCATCGGAATGCCTCGGTACCAGACCCTCTATGCTGGACACTGACTCCAGGGCTGGCATAGGTGGTAGCGTGGAGAGCGACGCAATGGTCGATGTAGATACATATGGTACCGGCGCTGGTACCGATGACTGCGGAACCGATTGCAGAGGCTTTAGCGGTACCAAAGCTGCTAGCAAGGCCGCTAAACTCTGCTCAATGGCCAGTTTACGTTAATCCATGGAACCAGCTGATGCTTGGGTATCGGTACTGGAACAGCAGGCAACGACCCCAGAACATGGCACCAAGAGCTCTCCAGAGGTGGAAGCCTTGGGGGCATCTCTGAACCCCACTAATGCTTTGGAGGCAAGGACCTCCCACCGGGGTTGTTTGGCTGGTGTATTCTCCTCTAGGGCAATGCCTAAGGCATCTTGATGCTTAGAAGGAGATCTACCCCTTGAAGACCGGCCAGTCTTCGAAGAAGACCTAGATTGCTTTACCTGAGATCCATGGAAGGAAGATGAAGCCTTCAATGACATTGATGCAATGGACATTGCATCCGAGGCAAAAAGGGTGCCGAGTTTCATAGCTCTATTCTGCAGGCCCCTCTTTGTCATCTTCCTGCAGAGAAGACATTCTGATGGCAGATTATCTGGTCCCAGACATTTAAGGCACCAGTCATTGGTGTTGGTAGCAGAAATGGTGCTGCTACATTTGGAACACTTTTTGAAACCACTAGCTGGTTTCTCCATTTTGAGGAAAAAAAGGGCCTAAGGCCCAAAATGGCACCTAAGCACCTGGAGGGCAAGGATCCTCAGAGAAAAAGAAGTTTATTTCCCCTTTTTTTTTTTAGAAGAAAAGAAACACCGACGATGCCGGTGCTAGCGTCGATAGGAAGGCAGATGCGACCACAAAAGAAGTAACTTTTCTGCGGTGACAGAATTGCTCCCTGTCGGCTCCACGGAAAACAAAATATTGAGGAGGGAGAGTTGGAAAGGCGGGAAGGCAGCTACACAGGCGCAGTGGGATGCTCCCAAAAGCTTACCTATAGGACACTTAGGAGCATTCCCGCACGGGCTCCATCAGTACCAACGTCACCCATATGTGAAGACTACATTCCTGCTTGTTCCTGGAGATAACAGGATATCCTGATAGTCATGTGTAACTGGAATGCACGTTTGCAACAAAGAAGAAGGCAAAGTGGTTGGGAAATATGGACTTGGCAACAGAAATGAAGTTGCAGAAAGACTGATAGAACTCTGCAAGACCAATCATCTATTCATCTCAACACCTTCTTCCAGCAACACAAGCGGCAACTGTACACATGGACTTCACCCAATGGATTATACAAAAATCAAATTGACTACATCTGTGGAAGTCAATGATGGAAAAGCTCCATAACATCAACAAAGACAAAACCTGGAGCTGACTGTGGTACAGATCACCAAGTACTAGTATGCAAACTCCAGCTAAAGTTGAAAAAGAGCAAGCCACTCATGAATGTAGCAAAATATGACCTTGAGAATATACCACCAGAATTTAAAGACTTCCTGCAAATCGATTTGCTGCTTTAGATACAAAAGACAGAGCTCCAGAAGAGTTATGGGATGACATCAAGAAGGTTGTGTTGGAAGAAAGTAAGAAGTCTCTATAGACCGGGTGACGTCATGGAGCTGATGGCGGCTTAGTTGCCTAGCTCCTATCCGATCCCCGAATTTCAGCAACTTTTGGATTCCCCCACAGTTCTAAGGTGGAAGGAAAGCGTGCATCTGGGTCTGCAATGGCTGCGCGGAAGAAGTTGGCGAACTTTCAATCATCATATGCTCGGCGAGAGCGGCAGGAGGCCGTGTCAGACCCTGAGGAGATGGAGGGGACGGAGAGCCCAGAGGAGGAGGAGCACAATGCCGGGACGGAGGAGATGCCGTTGAAATCTTGGTTGACGGTGTTTAAAGCGGAGATGCAGGGTGCGCTGAAGGAGATAAGGAAGGACTTGAAGGAGGCGTTGGTGGCTATACAAAAAGAGGTGAGCTGCATGGGCAGCGCATGGAAGACCTCGAGGGCCACGTGGAGCAGCAGGAGGAGGAGATGCGGGAAATGGCGGCTGAGCAGGACCGAGTTAAAAAACTGCAGGAAGAGATGCAAGAAAAGCTGGAAGAGATCGAAGATAGAGCGAGACGAAATAATCTACGGATAAGAGGGGTGCCGGAAACGGAGTTGACAAAGGACTGTGAGAACCTGGTACAGCGCTTGTGTAGTCATATTTTAAGACTTGGAGGTGAGGGGGAGGCCCGAATTGACTCCATTGGCGTGGAGAGAGCACATAGGAGTCTAGGCCCCCGGAGGGAGAAACAGGGCAGAGACATTATCGCTTGCCTGAGCAGGTTCCCTGTTAAAGAGCAAATACTCTCACTGGCACGGAAGTACGGCAGGATTGCCTGGGAAGGACATGAGGTAGAGGTGTTTAATGATCTTTCAAAGGGCACTCTGGAGCGGAGGAGAAGTTTGAGAGAGGTCACTACATATCTGCGAGGGAAAAATCTTCGCTACAGATGGATGTTCCCTTTTGGCCTGATTCTCTCTGTAAATGGGGTGTCTAAAAAAGTTAAAACAGCGGATGAAGCCTGGTCGGTCCTAGAAGGGATGGGGTGTGCGAATCTGCCCCAATCGCAAGCGTGAATGCAGCGAGAGCAACACGCAGCAATGTCTGAAAAGCAGTGCACGAGATCGCAATGGCAGAGAGTGGGGGAAAAGGGGAAGAGACTGAAGCGGCTGGCCCAAGAGCAAGAGAGTGAGATTGCGGGGACTGACGATTGACAACCTGCAAGCGGCTGATATTGCGTGGAAAGATGGAGGGGTATGGGCGTTAGAGCCCTCCCACCCTGATAATGTGGACACTGGACTAATAGGGCTGTGAAGGGGGAGGGGGAGGGTGGGAGAGGGGGTACGGGGATGTTGGTTGGCAGAAGGTGAAGTGGGGGGCACATTGTCTCTGCACTGATATATGCACTTTCTATGGGGGAGGGTGATAAATGCAGGGGTAGGATATGATGGTCTCGGAAGGGAAGGAGTGTGGTGTGGTGGAGGGCGGAGGGGTGGGAGGGGAGGGGGGGTGAGGGGGATGGGGAAGTGGTGGGGGGGAGGGGGGAGGGAGGGGGGAGGGGTGGGTAAGGGTTAAGGGCACAACATATGGGGGGGAGAAGGAGTTGTTGGGGGGGAACTGTTGCGGATAGGGACAGTCAACGTGAAGGGGTTGAATTCACCTGCTAAACGCAGCCTGTTATTTCGGGAGGTGCAGCGTAATCAGTGGGACGTCGTGCTACTGCAGGAGACCCATTTAAGGAAGGGGGATGTGGGGAGGATGAGGAATAGGCTTTTTCCTGAGCAATTTTTCTCTTGCAATAAGGGGGGGGCGAAGAAGGGGGGGTGGCTATATTGGTGAGGTCTGGGTGTGGAATTCAAATAGGGGGGCACTTTAAGGACACGGAGGGGCGGGTAGTGGGGATTAGGGGGAGGTTTGGAATGGTGGATATAGTGTTGGTCTCGGTGTATGGGCCGAATGGCAACCAAGGGACATTTTGGAAAGATTTGGGGAGGTTGTTGGAAGGCGAGGGGGGGGAAGTTGGTGGTTGGGGGGGACTGTAATGTAGTCCTAGACCCTCGGGTAGATCGGGATTCGAAGGGGGGAGATGGGGGGAGTAGGAATAGGCAAGGCTTGAGAAGCTTGATGCAACAATGGAATTTGCTGGATGCTTGGAGGGTGCTTCACCCCAGCAGGCGGGAGTATACCTTTTTCTCCTCGCCTCACAATAGCTGGAGTAGGACTGACATGATCCTACTGAATAAGAAATGGATGTTAGAAGTGGAGAGTGGGGGTATTGTCCCAGTAGGGTGGACGTATCATGGAGCAGTGGAAATAGCAATACGGAGCCCTTCACAGGGGGGGGGGGGTGGCTTTCTGGAGGCTGAACAAAAGCTTGCTGCAGTGTAGGGAGGTGGTGGAGGATGTGCGGGCGGCAGTGAAGGAATATTTAGCCTTGAATGATACAGGGGAAGTTCGGGATGTGATGGTCTGGGAAGGGTTGAAGGCGGTCATCAGAGGGCGGTTTCTTATGTGGGGGGCTAGGCAGAAGAGGGAGAGAGGAAAAAAGGAAGAGGGGTTGAGGAAGCGGTTGCAGGAGGTAGAAGAAACTTACAGGGAGGGTGGGGCGGTGGGGGACCGGCGGGAAGTGGAGAAGGTGCGGGCGGAACTACAGCCCTGCCGCTGCAGCAAGTGGCCCTGCAGCTGGAGCAAGTGGCCTTTGCTTTACAAAAGGTGAAGCAGGTTCATTATGAGTTTGGGGATAAGGCGGGCCGTTTGTTGGCCAGGCGCTTGCGATAGCAGAAAGGGGCCTCCACGATCTTCCAGATTAAGGGTGAGGATGGGGAGATATATAGGGGAGAGGGGAAGATCCGGGAATGCTTTAGGGATTTTTATCGGCCATTATATATGGGGATGGAGGGGGTGGAGGGGGAGGCCATCTCGGATTATTTGGATGGGATACCGCTTACGGGGTTATCGGAAGAGGCGAGAGAGGGGCTGGAGGTTCCCATCACTAAGGAAGAAATTGGAAGGGTGGTGAAGGGTTTGGGGGGGGGGAGGCGCCAGGGTTAGATGGGTTGCCAGGAAGTTTTTATAAGGTTTTTTTGGGGGAGATTGGGGGGATATTAGGGAGGGTATTTAATGGTGTTTTGGAACAGGGGGGGGAGCTGACGCAGGAAATGTTGACGGCTGGGATTACAGTATTATTGAAACCGGGGAAAGATCCCTTGAATTGTGGGTCTTATAGGCCTATCTCCCTGTTGAATGTTGATGTCAAAATTTTGGCCAAAGTTTTGGCGGATAGACTAGCGGGTTGGCTGCTAGGGTTGGTCCACGGGGATCAAACGGGTTTCATTAAAGGGAGGCAGGCAGCGGATAATGTAAAGAGGGCAATAGGGGTGGTGTGGGAGGCCAGACAAGGGGTGAGGAGCTGATTCTGATGTCTATTGACGCAGAGAAGGCCTTCGACAGGGTTCACTGGGGGTTCCTGATGACGGTGTTAGAAAGGGTGGGGTGTGGGCCGAATTTCTTGAAGTGGATACAGGGCTTATATCGGGAACCGCGGGCTCGAGTAAAGGTTAATGGGCGTTACTCGAGGGATTTTGCAGTGGGACACGGGACAAGACAGGGTGTCCAATGTCCTCACTGCTGTTTGCTTTATTTTATTTTATTTATTTATTTATTTAATTGGATTTTTATACCGCCTTATCATACAATCAAAGCGGTTCAACAAACGAAAATATAACAAGTAATAGTGAAACATACAGTGATAAAAGATACATAGTTTGTAAATATATGATATAATGTACTGGAATAAGGCACACTATCTACATTGTGAGCTATACTATAATGTGAGCTATTATACAATATATATATATGATTTGCTTTCTAAAAAATTAATTAGTTGATTGCATGACCGTAGTTTTCTATAAACAAAACCGTTTTCAGTTGCTTTCTAAAGTCATTGATGTCCTGAGTTGCTCTCAGATCATTAGGCAGAGAGTTCCAGATGGAAGGCGCAGCAAAAGAGAAAGCTCTCTCAGAGGTGTCCTTACGTGTTTTTCTGACGTCATTTGAGGAGCTGACTCTATTGTCAGACCCACTTCTTCTAGGTCTGTTGCTAATATCTGACTGGATGAGATACGTTCAGGCTTTCTGCAGAACATTGTTGCTTTATCTTGAAAATATAAATTATTGTTTTATATTTTATACGAGATTCTATGGGTAACCAGTGAAGCTCCTTTAAGATGGGAGTTATATGCTCTTTACTTGATAGACCAAAAATTATACGTGCAGCGGTGTTTTGCGCTAACTGTAAAGGCTTGAGTGACTGCTTAGTTAAACCCAGATATATTGGATTACAGAAGTCAAGTAATGGTGTAATCAATGCTTGACAAACATTTCGGAAGTGAACAGTTTCAAGAAGCGGGCCTTAGACTTCTGATGATCTTCATTCTATAATATGCGTTTCTAATTGTCTTATTTATGTGTGATTTAAGATTCAACTCATTGTCTGGAGTAACTCCAAGATATTTCACTTCCGATTTAAAAGGAATAATTGAGTGTCTATCTTGAGGTCAGGTGGATGTGCAAAATTATGGTTACGAGATACAAATAACGCCTCTGTTTTGCTAAAATTAATTTCCATGTTGTTGGTTTTACACCAGGTGGACATTTTTGAGAGACAATCTGTAATGCTGGAAAAATCAGGGTTCTCAATAGAGACAGTTGTGAAAATCATAATGTCGTCAGCATAAATTGTATACTTTATGCCACTTTTCAACGGAATATTGCATATTGGCTGCATATAAATATTGAAAAGAAGCGATGAAAGAGCAGAACCTTGTGGTACACCTTGTAATACTCTTAGGGGCAGAGAAGTTTTTTGCCCTATCTTTACTGGTAAAAATCTCTCTGTCAGATAGGAATGTGATCCTTTGGTAGTAGAACCCCTGGCAGAAAGGATTCGTAGGAATGGGAGGATCGTAGGTCTGGAGAGGGGGGAGACTTCTCATAAGATTTCACTATATGCGGATGACATTCTTTTGTACATGTGTCAACCACAGCAAATGCTCCCGGAAGTGCTTAGGGAGGTGGAGGTCTTCGGGGGAGTGTTGGGGTTTAAAATGAATATTGACAAGACGGAAGTAATGAGGGTGCAGCTGGGCGGGGAGACTGAAAGGAGTCTGAAGGAGACTTATCCCTTGAGATGGGTACGTAAATCCCTGGGGTACTTGGGGGTTAATTTGACAGGCAGGTATGAGGAGTTGTACAAAGCAAATTACCCTAAACTTCTGGGGACCATTAATACAGATCTAGAGAGCTGGATGGGGTTGGAGACATCATGGTTGGGTAGGATTGCTGCCATTAAAATGAATATTCTTCCTCGCCTATTATACTTATTTCACGCCTTGCCAATTGAGATTCCAGAGGGCGCGATGAGAGGGTTGCAAAGACGCGTAGTTAGCTACATCTGGAAGAGGAGGCCCCCTAGGATTTCTCGGAGGGTTATGTGCACTAGCAAAATGGAGGGGGGGTTGGGAGTACCTAATCTAAAGGAATACTATAGGACAGCACAATTAAAGCATATCATGGATTGGAGGGGCAGAGGGGGATTGGTACCATGGGTTAGCTGGGAGCGAACTAGTGTGCAAGGGGGGAGGTTAGATGCTTGGATATGGGCCCCGGTAGGGGAGAGGGTGCTGTTAAGGGGGGGGGGGCTCCCCAACAATGAGGCAAGTGTCGAAGATTTGGGATGCAGTTAGGAGACCTGAGGTCAAAAGGAGGGGGTCTTGGTTCTCGGTGATGACGCCATGGAGGGGGTGGAGGGCATTTAAGCTGGGTTGGGAGGGGGGTCGGTTTGATATTTGGAGTGTGAAGGGGCTCAAATGCGGATTCCAATTGATGGAGGAGGGGGACTTACGGGGGTTTGAGGAGGTGAAGAAGGAGTATGATTTGGACGACGGGGATAGGTTTGCTTATGTTCAGGCAAGCTCCTTCCTGCGAAGGACCTTGGGGAGGGAGGGGATGGAGAGGGAGGTTTCGGAAGTGGAGGCCATCTGGTACGGGAGGGGAGGCTCGAAGGGTATGATAACGGCACTATATGCGGCGGTGCACGGGCAGGGGGAGGGGAAATTTAGATATATGATGGAGTGGGAACGAGATTTGGGGCAAATCATTAATGGTAAGGGCTGGAAGTCTATTTGGGATCTGATAAAGAAGGGGCCTTGCACTAGCCAGATAAAAGAAAACAGCTATAAAGTGCTGTTGCGGTGGTATTACACACAGGCGAAATTGCATAAGTTTTATTCAGAAATTTCCCCTATGTGTTGGAGAGGGTGTGGAGAGGTGGGGTCTTTTTGGCACATTTGGTGGGGGTGTACAAAAGTGCAAGGGGGTGTACAAAAGCGCTGATACAGAAATGGATGCAAGTGAATCTAGGGGTGGTGGTGGATCTAACCCCGCAAATCGCCCTGCTATCCTGGTGGGGGGAGGGGCGGATGAAGCAAGGGGGAAAGATGGTGATGGCATGCTTATGTACGGCCCGATGTGAAGTGGCTGCGGCCTGGAAGAAGAGAGAGATGCCGTCCCTAGAGGACTTTGTGAAAAGGCTCAGGAATTTGACCCTAATGGAAAAGTTGACAGCTATCAGGAGAAGGAGGGGAGTGCGATTTGAGGAGGAATGGGGCATGCTGTGTCGGGTGTTAGGGCTGGATTGGGGAGGGGGGAGGGGTAGGGGGGATAGATAAGGTGGATCAGGGAGGTATGAGGGGGGGTTTAATTGGATGCATGTCTCAAGGGTATATATTACTCCATTTAGGTCTGGGTTTTCCTACGCCAAAAATTTAGCGGGAGGGGGGAGCGGAGTAAGACTAGGGGGGGGGAATAAGGGGGTTTTAAGAAGGAAATGAAAATATTCAATACAATGGACGGACATGTTCAGGGGTGGTTTATTACATGATATATGTACAGTTTCTGATTCTATAATAGTAGCTGGTTGGTAAGAATGTAAACCATGTTCAGCTAGTGGTATTGATGTAACTGTTATACATAGTTGGTGTTTTGTACCATATAAGTATTGAATAAAAACTTAAAGTACAAAAAAAAAAAAAGAAGTCTCTATAAAAGGTGAAAAAGCAAAAATGGCCAAAATGGATGACCGAAGAAACTCTGAAAATTGCTAAGGAATGCAGGGAAGCTAAAGCCAGAGGAGAAAGAGAGGCAATTGCAGAACTCAACAGAGATTTACAATGTGCAGCAAAACAAGACAAGGAGAAGTACTACAATGACGTATGCAAGGAAGCAGAATCAGAAACTATTAGAGGAAGAACAAGATTGGCTTTCCTAAAGCTACGAGAGTTAAAGAAAAAATTCCAGCCTCAAATTTGAATGTTACAAGATGCTCAAGGATCCATGTTGAATGATATTGAGAAGATCAAGAAAAGGTGGAAAGAATATACAGTCATTATTCCATAAAGATCAAGTGGATCAACAGTTGTTTCAATCTGTACCTTATGATCAGGAAATACTGGTGATGAAACAAGAAGTCAAAGCAGCATTGAAAGCCTTATCAAAGAATAAAGCTCCGAGCATTGATGGCATTCCCATTGAAGTATTACAGCAAGCTGATGCAGCAGTTACCATACTTACAAGGCTCTGCCAGGAAATTTGGAAAACAAATTCATGGCCAACTGACTGGAAAAGATCTGTGTTTATCCCAGTACTAAAGAAAGGTGATCCAACTGACTGTGGAAATTATCGCACAATCGTTCTGATTCCATATGCCAGCAAGAGTCTACTCAAGATTATTCAGCAGAGACACATACCTGGAACGAGAACTGTCTGAAGTGCTAGCAGGGTTCAAAAAAGGGCGAGGAATGAGAGATATCATCGCGGATGTGAGATGGATCCTTGAAAAGATAATAGAATACCAAAAGGATATCTATGTGTTTTATTAACTACAGTAAGACTTTTGACTATGTAAACCATGAGCAACTTTGGGCCACATTAAGAAGCATCGATATACTAGACCACCTGATCATTCTCTTGCACAACCTTTACAGTGCTCAAGAAGCAACAATTTGAATGGAACAAAGCTGCATACTTTCCTCCTACCTATTTAATTTATATGCAGAACAAATCATCAGAGAAGCAGAATTGTTGAAGACAACCAAGGTGTGAAGATTGGTGGAAGACTCATCAACAACCTTTGCTATGCTGATGATACCACATTACTGGCTGAAAGTGAAGACAATCTGAAACATTTTCTTCTCAAGATTAAAGAACATAGTCTTAAAATGGGTCTGCACCTTAATGTAAAGAAGACATAGATCTTGACAACTGGCAAAATCAATAAGTTCATTGTTGATGGAGAAGAAATTGAAATCATGGACAACTTTAACCTACTTGGATCAACTATCAATAAAGAAGCAACAAGCAGTAAAGAAATCTGACAATGCATTGCTCTTGGCAGAATGGCTATGAAAGACCTAGACAAGTTCTCAAGAAAAGGGATGTCTCTCTCCATACAAAGATTCGACTCATTCAATCCATGGTATTTTCAATAACATCATATGGATGTGAAAAAGATAGACAGGAAGAAAATTGATGCCTTTGAATTATGGTGCTGGCGGTGAATATTGCATATGCCATGGACTGCCTGAAGAACAAACCAGTCAATACTAGAGGAGATCAAACCTAAGCTTTCTTTAGAAGCTCAGATGACAAGACTTTGACTTTCATACTTTGGACACATCATGCGAAGAGAGAGATCATTAGAGAAAGACATCATGCTTGGCAAGGTAGAATGCCAATGCAAAAGAGGAAGACCAGCAATGAGATGGATCTACTACTATTACTACTACTACTACTACTGAATATTTGTATGGCGCTACAAAATGTATGCTGCATTGCACAGACACATGTAAAAGACAATCCCTTAGCTGTAGACATGGGATACATCTAGGGAGAATACAATAACAGCAGCTATGGATGCCACTCTGTCAACATGAGCCGCCTGACTGAAGACTGAACATAGTTTAAGACAACTATCCAGAGAGTCGCCATGAGTCGACACTGACTCAACGGCACAACAACAAGTCAATAAAACCAAGCATGAAACTCTAAAGGTACATGACCATATAAGTAGGTGGGACAAGGGTCAGATGACGAAAAGTCTTGGACTATTTCCTAAAGAGATTATCCACTTCCAGAAATGTTGGTTGCAGAAAAGTAGGCCAAGAACGGTCTATAGAAACTGGACCACCCAGATCCGTACAAAGTATTAAGGTCAATAAATTTTCAACCCCTTTCTCCTTAAAAATCTGATTACTATGTATTTTCCTTACTTTCTGTTGGAAAAAATCAGCGAGATGTTTGCAGATACGTAGGGATCGGGTTTTAACGTGATTTTATCCTTTAATGTTCATAATGCCAATCAAAATAATGATTGAGATTAAGACGATGCCAGAGAGATCTCCCTCTCATAATGTTGTTTCCTATTTTGATGTATCAAAGCTTTGTATATTTTATATTTAACCCTCTATTTGTGTTTATCTTCATTATCCTGGGATTTTCTCCATCTTATTTCTAAAGCCCTACACTCTCGTTTAATCGCTATCAATTCTGGGGGTTTTTTTGGAAGCCAACATGTTGCAAGATCCGAGACAACATAACTTTGCCAAGGGAAGATCATGTCAAACAAATCTAATTGATTTCTTTGGCTGGGTGACCAGAGAACTAAATCAAGGGCATTCAATGGATGTGGCCTACTTAGATTTCAGCAAAGCTTTTGATATTGTTCCTCATAGGAGGCTTGTGAATAAACTGAACAGCTTGGGTATGGATCTCAAGGTCGTAAACTGGATCAAGAACTGGTTGACTGACAGATTACAGAGGGTAGTGATGAATGGAACTCACTCTGAAGAAAGAAGAGTGAGTATTGGAGTGCCTCAGGGATCAGTCCTGGGATCGCTAATCTTTGTGGGTGAATTACAAAGGTTTAAAAGGAAAAGTTTGCCTTTTTGCAGATAATGCGAAGATTTCCAATAGAGTGGATACATCAGAGGGAGTAGACAGCATGAGAAAAGATCTACAAAAATTAAAAGAATGGTCTAATGTTTGGCAATTGAAATTTAATGCAAAGAAGTGCAGAGTGATGCACTTAAGATGCAGAAACCCAAAGGAGCTGTACACAATAGGGAATGAGAGGCTGGTATGCACAGACCAAGAGAGGGACCTCAGAGTGATGTTGTCTGAGGCTCTCAAGGTGGTGAAGCTATATGACAAGGCAGTGGCCAAAGCCAGAAAAATATTAGGCTGCATACACAGAGAAATAACCAGCAGGGAAAAGGAGATATTAGTGCCCCTGTACAGGATGTTGGTGTGGTCTCACTTTGCGTATTGTGTTCAGTTTTAAAGACTGCACCTTGCAAAGGATATAAAAAAATTTGAAATGGTTCAAAGAAAGGCAACCAAAATGATATGTGGCCTGCACCAGAAGGCGTATAAGAAAAGATTTGAAGACCTAAATACAGTATGTATACCCTAGAAGAGAGGAGAGGAGGGACAGGGAGGATATGGTACAGCCATTTACTGTAAATACTTAAAGAGTGCTAATGAATAAACAAACCTTTTCAAAAATGGGTAAGCTGTAGAACTAAAGGACATGAAATGAAGTTGCACGGAGGTAAACTTGAAAACAACATCAGGAAATACGTTTTCATGGAAAGGGTGAAGGATGCCTGAAATGCTCTCCATAAAGAGGAAATAGCATAAACAATGATGGAATTCAAAAAAGGCATGGGACAGACACAGAGGATCACTATATAGCAAAAGGATGGAATAAAAGCAAACATATATAACTGGAGTGGCAGTTACAAACGTAAACAAAGGCATAGAGGGGGAGTAACCTGCAGATGTGCAACTCTACAACTCTACAACTCTATCACCTTACTGGGCAGACTAGATGGACCATGATGTTCTTTATTGGCCATTATTTACTATGTCACTATCTACAGTTCTCTTATCCTTCCCCAGTGTGAGTGAGCCTACCCTGCGGTGCTCCCAATGTAATTATCAACAGAGACTGTGGGTAGAATACAACCAAGAGAAAAGCTGTGGGAGCTCTTCTCTTTCTCTTGTCACAAAAAGAGAAGAGGTGAGCTGGGGGAAGTTTCTGTGCTATATGAGTTTAGTTTCAGCATATAATGAGAGTTAGAAAAGAAATGAAGCCACTACCCCCAAAAAAAGATTTAATGCATTTTTACAGGGAAAGCAGTTCCAACAGCTACAGGATACTAACATTGATTCACAGTGTGACAAGCCAGTGGCAAAAGCCAGAGGATGCTGGGTTGCATACAGAGAGGAATTACCAACAGAAAGGAAGACATACTAATGCCACTGTACAAGTCATTGGTGAGGCCTCACTTGGAATATTGTGTTCAGTTTTGGAGACCATATCTCGCAAAGGATATAAAAAGCTGGAATCGGTTCAGAGGAAGGCGACCAAAATGATTTGGAGCCTGCGTCAGAAGACTTATGAGAAGAGACTTGAAGACCTAAATATGTACACTCTGGAGGAGAGGAGGGACAGAGGAGATATGATTCAGACCTTTAAATACTTAAAGAGTATTAATGGACAAACAAACCTCTTCCAAAGATAGGAAAGCTGTAAAACTAGAGGGCATAACATGAAGTGCAAGGGGGTAAATTGAAAGGCAATGTCAGGAAATACGTTTTCACTGAAAGGGTGGTGGATGCTTGGAATGCCGTCCCGATGGAAGCGGTGGGGGAAAATACAGTGACGGAATTCAAAATGGCATGGGACAGACACAGTGGATCCCTCTATAGCAACAGGATAAAATCAAAATAAGCATAACTATCTCTTATATCTGAACAAATAGGGGTGACCTACATGGAGCGGTGGGTACACCCCTAAACAAAACCAATAACGCTGAAACCAAGAAATGTTCATGATTCTGTCTTAATTTGTAAATAGTTACCCCTGTTATCCAAGTTATTTCTTCCTGTTCAAATGTAAACACAAAGTACCATCGGAAATGTGTAAATTCTTTGTTCAATGTAAACTGCGCTGATGCTGAATAGTGCGGTATAGAAGAGACTTTAAATAAATAAATAATGGGAAGAGATGACCTGCATGGAGCGGCAAGTGCACCTACTCTTGTCGCCTTGCTGGGCAGACTGTACTGGTCTTTATCTGCCATCATTTACTATGTTACAGTAATATAGCAATTACAGAATTGCACCTGTCAGACATCTCTCCCATCTCACCCATTTATTTCAGTCAAAGCAGTTTACATTGTAACTTAAACTTGATAATGTACATTAAACATGGACATTCATAACTTAGATTTTTCTGAGGCCATAAAGAGTGCTAATGGGAATCAAACTCTCATTGCTTGGTTCCCAAGCCAGTGCTCTAACACTATGTTTATGTTTATTTCGCTTGATAGACCGCCCTTCTGTGGTAATCAGAGCGGTTTACAATACATTTTTAAAAAAAAAAGGAGAGGCACAAGGCCAGGAAAATGGAAAAAGAATTTACAATCCTTGACAGAATAGGGGAGAAAAGAGGAAAATAGGACAGTAAACGTAGAAGGAGAGACTCACATGAGAGGGGAGGGAAGATTAAAGGCCAAGGAAAGGAGGTGGGTCTTTAGGTCACGTTTAGAGTTGGTATGATGGGGTTCTAAACGAAGGGAAGTAGGGAGGGAGTTCCAGAGGGCAGGGCCTGCGAAAAAGAAAGCTGAGGAGCGGGTGGACTGGAGGTGGGCACGGGAGGGGGGGGAGTGTAAGGCGGTTAAGGTGAAATGAACTGGGCGTGTGAAAGTGGATAAGATCTGCCAAATATTGTGGGGTGTTAATATGAAGTGCCCTGTGGACAAGGGTGAGCAGTTTAAACTGGGTGCGGAAGGAAACGGGCAGCCAATGGAGGTGGAGAAGAAGAGGTGTTACGTGATCTCGAGGGGAGGAGTGAGTGATGAGACGGGCAGCAGTGTTTTGGATCCTCTGAAGTCTGTTCAGTTGAGCTTTGGAGAGACCGGTGAGAATGGAGTTAGAGAAGTCGACGCGTGACATAAAAAGTGATAGTAGTAAAGTAGCGAGAGCAGGTGGAGAGAGAAAGGGTCGAATTGCACGGATTTGGCGAAGGAAAAAGAAGGAGGTCTTGGTGATGTGAGAGACATGTGATTGAAAAGTAAGATCGGAGTCAAAGAGTACGCCTAGGTAGCGGAAGGTAGAAATCAAAGGTGGGAGTACCAGAGAAAGATGGGGCCAATGAGGGGGATGGGCTACCATGAGGAAACCAGATCGCAGTGGTCTTGGTCAGATTGAGGTGGAGGCAGTTCCGGATCAGCCAGTCAGCAACAGTAGAAAGGCAAGAATTAAGTGTAGAAAGGTCAGGGTGGGTAGGGGAAGTGTGAAAAAACAGAACTATATCATCTGCATAGTAGAAAGCGGAGATCCCAGATTGTTGTATCAGTAAAGCGAGGGGAGCTAGGAAAAGATTAAAGAGGAGGGGGCCAGGACGGAACCTTGGGGAACCCCATAGGGAAGAGGAAATGGGTCAGAGGAAGGGATGGAGGGAGAGGAAGAAAGAACTGCACAGGACCGAGAGGAGAGAAAGGAGTGGAACCAGCGATAGACTGTGCTACATAGGCCTGCATCCCAAAGGCGAAGAAGGAGGAGAGAGTGGTCAACTAAATCGAAGGCAGCAGAGAGATCAAGGGCTACCACCACCGAGATGTCACCACGGTCGTGAGCTACATGCAGTGCGTTGGTGAAGGCGAGGAGGACAGTTTCGACGCTGTGGCCCTGACGGAAATCGGACTGACGAGGGTGAAGGAAGTTGGTGGAATCAAGGTGGTGAGAGAGCTGTGCAAAAACAATTTTTTCAAGGAGTTTGGAAAGAAAGGGGAGCTTGGAAACTGGGCAATAATGGGCAGGATCCAGAGGGTCAAGAGAAGGTTTTTTAAGGATGGGGCGAATCAAGGCTACTCCTCCACTCTTATCCCATGTCCTGATCATGAATACACAGAGAAAACCATAGATTCAAATAATTGGATAACTAGGATCTGGATTGGTAAATGTCTCTGATAGTATATTTAGACATGGTTTCACGGAATAACATGGCAAAAGAAAAGCCTTTGGAGTAAGGGAACCTTATACTAAACACTTAGCATGTGCTATCTGCTGCATGGCCCATTTTATTTCTATAGGTTTTCTAGCAGTGTTCGTAAAAGGGGACCCAAGACTCTAGAGCAGGAGTCAATAGATTCAACAAGGCAAAATATTCAGGAAATCTTTTTTTCAGAAAACCTTTGACAAGGTCCAAGTTAAAAGGTCATGGGATAGGAGGCAGTGTACTATTGTGGATCAGGAACTGGTTAAAAGATAGAAAGCAGAGGGTAGGGCTGAATGACCAATTTTCCTAGTGGAGAAATGTGAATAGTGAAGTACCTCATGGATTTATGCGGGGTCAGCTGCTTTTTAACATATTAGTAAATGATCTGGAAATGGGAATAACGAGTGAGGTAGTCAAATTTGCAGATGACACAAAATTATTCAAAGTTATTAAAACCCAAGAGGATTATGAAAAATTTCAAGAGGACCTTAATAAATTGGAAGACTGGATGTTCCAATGGCAGATGAAATTTAATGTGGACAAGTGCAAAGTTATGCACCTAGGAAAGAACAACCCAAACTATGGTTACATGATGCAAGGTCCCACATTAGGAACCACCACTCAGGAAAAAGATTTAGGCATCATCGTGGATAACACGTTGAAACCATCCACCCAGTGTGCAGCAGCGGCAAAGAAGGGAAATAGAATGCTAGGAAACATAAGGAAAGGAATGGAGAATAAAACAAAGGATATTATAATGTCTCTGTATCGTTCCATGATGTGAATGCACCTTGAATATTGTATACAATTCTGGTCGCCATATCTTAAAAAGGATATAGCGGAATTAGAAAAGAGTTAGAGAAAAGTCACCAAAATCATAAAAGGGATGGAAGGATACTCCTATGAGGGGAGGCTTAAAAGGTTAGGGCTCTTCAACCTGGAAAAGAGACGGCTGAGGGGAGATATGATAAAGGTCCATAATTAATGAATAGAGTAGAACGGGTAAACATAGATCAATTCTTTACACCATCAAAACGTAGAAAGATTATGGGACATGCAATGAAGCTACACTGTAACCCGTTTTAAGACTAATAAGAGAAAATATTTTTTCACTCAGCGTGTAATCAAGCTCTGGAATTAGTTACCGGAGGATGTAGTAAAAGCTGTTAGTGTAGCTGGGTTTAAAAAAGGAGTTCCTGGAGGAAAGCTAAATACACTATTATTAAAGAGGACCCAGGTAATCCACTGCTTGCCTCAATAGAAGCATTATGGAACCTGTGTGTCTTTTTGTGAAACTGCTAGGTACTTATGACCTGGATTGGCCACTGTTGGAAACAGGATACTGGGCTTGATGGACCTTTGTCTGACTCAGTATGGCATTTCTTATGTTCTTACATACAGAACTCCAGACCAAACAAACTTTAGGCCAATCCCCGCATCCAGTTCCCTGCAACCAGTCCATCTCCCTCCCTGGCCCCTTCCCTTCCCTCTGGCCCCATTCCATTGACATATTCGCTCCACTATCTTGGGGTTATTTTAGACTCTTCTCTCACTTTTCACGCCCATATCTCAGCTTTGATCCAATGCTCCTTTTTCTTCTTCATCATATTCATACTATTTGCCCTTTTCTGCCACCTCTTATCTTATGACCCTTCTCATTGCATTAGTCATGTCTAGGCTAGACTATTGTAATATTATTCTTCTTGGTCTACCGCAATACCAGATTCACTGGTTACAGTTAGTCCAAAACACAGCCGCCTCTATCATTGCCCATGCCACTCGTTTCCATCATTTAACTCCATTCCTCATCCGTTTCCGTTGGCTTTCCCACTGCTACCATCCCCAGTATAAGCTCCTGATTTTTGTACATAAGGCCTTCCATACCAATACTCCAACTTACATTTTTGATCATTTGCACTTTTATGCTCCACCCCATACTCGTTGGAGTCAGGAGTGGTGCCAAAGGACTGGAGAGAGGCACACGTGGTCGCCTGTGAGGAACGGTGTCAAAGGCTTTACTGAAATCTAAATACCCCACATCTAGGGCTCTACCTCGGTCCAACTTCCTGGTAACCCAGTCAAAGAAATCAATCAGATTTGTCTGACAAGACCTGGCTCTGGTGAGGCCATGCTGCCTCGGATCCTGTAATCCACTGGACTCCAGAAATCTCACTATTTTCTCTTTCAGCAGCATTTCCAATAATTTACTCATCACTGAAGTTAAACTAACCATCCCGTAGTTTTCAACCACATCCTTACTTACGCTTTTGTGTAAAGGGGTCACATGAACCATAGCGTTCTCCTTTTCCTTTTACCTTTATTTACCATTTTAACAAAAAGGTTGGTTGCCCTTAAAATATCCCCTTTCAGTTTTGCCCACTGTTTTTCTACATTCCCCAGCTATTCTCATCCCGCTAATGACTCCCTGAGGTATTGGCCCATCTTGGCAAAGTTTAGTTTTCCTAAAGTCTAAGGGGTATGTTTACTAAAGTCCGGAAATTTGCGCGCTGCAAATTAGCGCACGGCAACGCACCACTTAAACGGTGACAAACGCTCCTAAACGCCCCGCACAGGTGCGAGGAACCCCCGTGAATGTGCGCGACACACTAACGGGCCCCGCACAAATACGGGCCCGCAAATGTCCGAAAGAGGCGTGTAACGGCGACCGGTGGGCGGAGGACGGTCCCCGTGGGGCGGAGAGAGGGGGTCAATGGGGGGGTATGGGGTGGGGAGAGGCTCCCCGCACATGAACGGGGCCGAATTTCCCATGAAAAAATAGCGCGAGTGAAACAGTCGCGCTAGAGGTCATATAAAGGCAAGAGAAACCATTTCCGTTAGCAATGTACAGCAAAACAGGGGAAACCTGAAAAACGTAAGCAGTGTGATACATGTGCACAGCAGAAAGGTGAAAGTAAAAATAGACAATGACCAGAAAATCAATAATAAAAATAGTAATGCAGCTTGTGAACAGTTACAGTAATGGGCAAATATAAAAATCACACCCAGGACAGTCCCAGAAAAAAAGAAATGAATTTTGGAAGGGCCATGGAGCTGAGACTCCCCCAAAAATAATTCCCAGCCTTGTGGCTTTCCTGGGTGTCTTCCAAATGGTTGCCCACCAATATCACTGTTGCCCAGCTTATTTAAAAGTAAAGCCCCGGTGTATGTGTCTATTTCTGGGGTTTAGCTGCATGTTTGTCACCAGACAAGGTGAATGAGGCCACAGTAAAAGACTGAAGAGCAAGCTGTGCGTCCCCATCCTGACAGGTGTCCTATCACCAGGTACTGCACTGCCTCTGCGGCCACAGTGTGGTGCAGCAGACAGAGCCAGCACCTCCAAAACAGGAGGGTCACAGGTTCAAATCCCAGCTGGGGCTCATGCCAGCCCAGTCCCAATATTTTAACCATCACCAAACAGAGATAGTAAAGACACCCCATTATTGCAGAGAGCATAAACATGTTGCAAACACCCATATTTTACCCTCCAGTGCACATGCACCTGAACAATGGGCATCACCCACAGCCGAGTTCCCCAAATGCAGTCCTGGAGTGGCTCAAACTAATCAGGCCATATGCGTTTGCTAAGATGAGGACATGCCAGCATGTTGGTGGAACAGTACAGAGGGTGGAGGGGGCAGGGGCTGTGAGCCACAGAAGACAGTGGCCTAGCCATGTGCAGTCTGGCACCGTCCACTGCTACAGACAGGCCGTGATGGATGTACAGACATGGACCTCCCAGGGAACCCAGCCAATCTGTGGCTACATGGTGCAGTGCACACAGACAGTGTATGCAAGAACATAAGGTCACAGGTTCAAAGCTCAGCTGTGGCTATGGCCAATTCCACCCACATTTTTGTCCAACAACTAAACTGTGCTGGTAAGCACAAACCTGTAATGCAGAGGAGATAGGCATTGTCTATACGGCTATCATTTCCCATCCAAAGCACATACACCATTAACCGTGGCATCACTCAGATCAGAGTATCCGAAATGCAGACCTGGAGGACCACACACCATTCAGCATCCATGCTGCGGCTAATACTAATGATTGTGCTGCATATCTATGCACCACCCCCATGTTATGCAGATGTAGCACATGCATATCCATGAGGGACATCCTAAAACCAGAACAGTGTCTGACACACCATGACCTGATGTGTGTAACCCATATGAAAGGCATCAACCAACAGGCCATGACACACCCACACCCACAGGCCCCATTGGACAATGCATCCTGGAGAGGCAGGACAGTGGGCCCTGCCTGTAATCCCCAAAAGTAGCAGATGTGTACCTTAGCAATGCCACCCCACACCTACGTACATGGTACACAGCTATCCAAGGTCCCATGTGAAAATATGTTCATAATGATTCAAATGCTCAGTACATGTGTCCCATTGAGCACCACCATAACAATCATTCAGATGTGTGTGTTGTGTGCAGCAGGTCTTGTGTCTGATAGTGCGTACCGCCCTGGGGAGTGACCCCCAACAGTCTATGCCTAACATATCCATGCCTGTAGTGTCACCAGGACTGGTGTGTTGGCCAGAGCTGTCAAACCTCTCGATTGTAGCACAAAAGAGGGTAATGGTCACAGCAATGTGAAACATCATCAGACACTCCCAAGAAAGGCAGGGCCAAAATATATGAATGTTGGAAGGGTCACCAGCCCCTGCGGCATAAATGTTGAATGATCACACATTGATGTAGGATAGAGCAGGGTTCCCCACAGCAATGGACAGGTCCCCTATGGCATGCACATGTTGCACAACAGCATGTGTGAGTTGGGGGGAATGTGCAGTAGAGGTAGTTGCCTACATGCACACTGTATGGTTTAAAACTGTGCGCCCCCAGCACCAGTAGCAGAAGGGCCTGTAGCATGTTGGCAGAACTTTACTGGTATCTGAGGGGGCCAGTGGCAGGTGGCCAGAGAAGATGGAGGCTGAGCCAATGCCATGTGGGTGCACCGGACCACAACAGAAAGGCCCGCTATGACAAACAGACATGCCATCTCCAGGGTCCACATTCACTCTGTGACTGCAGTGTGGTGCAGGGGACACAGCCAGTGTGCTGGGGAGCCAAAGATTACCAGTTCAACTCCCAGCTGGGGCCAGCAGCAACACTGTGCACATATTTTACCCACCAGTAAAACGTGAGAGGAAATCAAAACATGTCTTGCAGATAACAACAGCATGTTCAGAGGACCTCTATTTTACCATAAGGATCACTTACCCCTCAAATATGTACAACACCTACAGCAGAGTCCACACAATGCATCACTGGAGGGCCACATGTCAGTCAGCTGTGATGCTGTACCCAATATAGGCCCATGTCAGCATGGTGGCGGATGCCAACTGCTGGCAGAGGGGGCAGAGGCTGCTGCCCCACAGCAGATGCTGGCCTAGCCACCCTCATGTGGCTGCAGTACAATCCAACAGACAGGCCCTGTGTGACAAACAGCCATGGACTCCCCTGGGAATGTACTGTTGCTGTGCTAAGACGGTGGTGCAGTACATGTAGCAAGTGCCTCCAAGCACAGAAGGCCCCAGGTTCAATTCCTGGCTGGGGCACCTGCCATCCCAGTCCCAATGTTTTACCCATTCGCGAAACCTTAAAGTAAAGAATGGAACTCCCGTGCTGAGAACATAAGTGTTGGTCACGATACCATAGTTTGCTATAAATACCACACACCACATAAACATATGCCTCACCCACAGCAGAGTCCCCCATATGCAGCCATGGAGGCTCACACATCAATCAGGTTGTCTGATGTCTGCACGAAAGATGTGTGTGATGCAGGTGAGTTGAACACCACCATGGTATGCAGCTGTATCACAGGCATATTAATCACAGATAGCATGAAAGCCCAACAAGTGTTTGATTCACATTGACTGTAGTTGTGTAAACCTCCCTAGAGCAGTGGGCAACAGGGGCAGAAACAGTTGCACCTGCAGGCACCATTATTGGAAGACCGATGAAGTGGCAGGATGTAGGGCCTTGTGTGGCGTTCAGAAAACTAGCATGTGCATACATCAACAATCCCACACTACACATTTGGAGATGTCACACATATATCCAAAGCAATATATGATCACTGACCGATAAAAATGCTCATGCTACGCACAAGCAGAACAGCGAGCTGTCACAAACCAACGTCTCTGATGTATGTGCAATGTGTGTCAAGTCAGATCTCCTCCAGAGAGTAGCACCCTGGGAAATTACTCCAAAAGTACATCCCAACGTTGCCATGCCCACACTGTGCTCATCACTGTTATGTTGGCCATGGCTCCCAAATAACACCACATCTGTTCAATGTTGTCCTAGGTGTGGGGAGTGTGTGTCTGTCTATCCAGTGTGTGGTGGCTGTCAACACCTCCCACAGACCACACTAATAGCACCGTTGCCATTATTGGCCTGCCAATGTGCATAATGAGGAGCAAAGTACTGTGGATACACAACAAACAGGGTGGCTGGAGCAGGATGCAGCTACACAGGGCAAATGTGCATGCCTAGGACCATGCTGTGCCTTGCCATCACCCCCACAGACATGGTGTCCATAGCATGCCTTGTGTGGAGGTCACTCTCACCCTGAACGATCAGTGACCATGGCATGGCTAGGTCCCGACATAGTGCCATATAATAGTTCTCTCATGTGATATATATGGGTTCTGTGTATATGTGAGGCCCAATCACTGAGGTAACTGTGCGGTGGGTGTGCTGACATCCCAGTTATGGGTGCACACAGTCTCCCTGGTAGCATGCACCATGGACTGGCCAGTGGCCTGTCTGCAGTTTGCATGTGTCTGGCTGGAACACCATGCAGGGTCAGGAGCTGGGCACACAATGTGCCTGCTGCTGGAAAATGTCAGATGGTGTTGGTGAGCTTAGGCTCTCAGGCCATTCTGTCTGCCGCACCCTGAAATATGGATGCGTTCATAATAGCAGTGAGTGACCTGTAGGTTTTCTGTACCACAGCTGGACCCAGTCTGCTGATGGTGGCAGCTACACGCACCATAGCTGGGATGTAGAATGTGGATATGTTTTGTTTGGGGAAACTGTGTTGCACAGGGAAGGTTTGGTGGTCAGACATACCCGGCCTATAGGTCCTGTAACCACCTCTCCCCCACCCCCCCTGCAAATATATCATGAAGGGCAGGCCACCCACACAGGATATGCCCCCTTCGGTGAACATTGTAGCTCACAAGGCCCAGATGGGTCTTGGAGACAGAAATGGTCAGATGTGCCAAACTATCAGACATTGGCAAACAAATTGATATGATGTATAGGCCATCTCAGCCAGGATAGGTGCTGTGTGTCTCACCTCACCCTCAGGGTGAGCAACAGACACACACACTAGGATGGTCAGTACCCACTCTGCACAAGAAACACAGAAGGTCAATGTCCAACACGAGGCCGAGGTGCTGTGGGGTTGCACACCCTATCACTGGACCATCACTAGACTGCTGCCTTGCATGTGCAGTGCATCATGGGTGCGACTGGATCGACTACACCCTGGTAACTGCAGCACAAAGTCTGCAGAGGTTATATTCTAGCCAGACAGACCTCTCATCACAGCCACAGAGCTGTAGTCCCCTGGTGACTGCAATGCCTCTGAAGTGAAAGGTTGTTGGTTCAAATCCAAAGTGTGTGTGTATAAGCAAAGTGATTTATATATTGTCCTTGGCCCCTATACGCCGCCAGTCAGCAGCAGTGCAGGTCTGAATCTATATAATTATGCATGTCCTCTATACCGCTTTTTCCAAAGATCAAAGGCGGTTTACACTTAACATATAATGAACATGGTTTTACATGGAACAGCGCCTACATTGCATAAAAATAACATACATTGAAGATGACATTGTAACATATAGCAAACATTTTGAAGGTTCATGGGGACTGTCAAGCCTGGAATGTGTGTAATGTCCTGTAGTACTGGCAATTCGGAAACCATCACAGTGCATTAACCCAAGTCCACCCTATACGGTTGTGTAAGGAGCACATGATGCAGACAGCACTGTGAGGATCACAGAGATTCCAGCACTATTTCACAGTCAGGGACCTGTCACTGGCTGCACTCACCAATAACCACACTGTGGATGGAAACATGCAACCTCTGGCTCCACAGGTATCAAGGTTAGGTGTGGGCCACAGCTCGATTGCTAAGAACAGATGCCTGTCTGGTGAAAGAGGCAGGCATGCAGACAGTGTGCAATGGTCACCAGGGGTGCGCTGTTCCATTGGTGAGAATGGTGTACTGCACATGATGTATGTAGCAGTGTGAGGGTCTTGCCAATAGCAGCACCTCTGTAATGTGGAAACCGGTCTGGGGCAGGTAACAATGTTGCAATGTATGAAGATATATGTCTGGTGCAGCACAGATGTACATGAAAAAAATCATGGCTACTGTTGCACTCAAGTATGAGAATGTGTGATGCCTGAGACAGGCAGTCCTGAGCTCAACTGGAAGATGTAACCCATGACGGCTGGTTAAGCAGTCCATGTATCAACCATTGAGCTATTTTTCAAAAACCAGGACTGTATGCCGTCACACATACCAAAGGATAATGTGCAGTGTGGTGACATGCGGACCCACATAGTCCTGTAATGTCCAACACGCAACCTACTTTGCGTGTGCAATGCTCATATATGAATCTCCCCCCCAACCCCGATGGCAACCACCACAAAATGTCTGTCCAGACATGGAGATACACCACACAACATATTTCACTGGCACACACAACCCCCTATCACCAGGTTGAGTGACACCTGATGCTGATGGTCTGTCTGCACCCATAACTAGTAGTGTCTGAGCACTACCTGCTATGTGACACACATAGCACACCTCATCTGACAATGCATCAGCAATCAGTTGCTATGTGTCCAGAGGTTCAATACCACACTGTGTGAACAAGGGTAAACCATAATAATAATTGTTTGTTAAAGTGACATTAGAGACACCCCAGTAACTATGTAATTAGGCACAGAACAGTAAACATATTTTGAGCACAACCATTACAAATCAATATGAATGGTGCGTGTAGATAGTATTTGCAATTTGCAGACGCACAGCCATGCGGAGCGCACGGGCGTGCAGAGATCTGACGCGCAGCCATGCGAAACGCACTGTGCGCGATACGTCACGCGCAATTCCGGAAGTTGCGCCGGGAGCATCCGCGCGTCACCACGCCCAGAAACAAACATGGCGTCCCGAACCAGGAAGCCGGCTTTTAGCCACAGAGAGCTGTGCCACCTGGGCTCCCTGATAGCCCAAAAGCAGCACAAGCTGTTCCCAGGGCCCTCCAGGAAAAAGAACATGGGGAGGGTCCTGAGGGCCTGGGAGAGGGTGACCAGGCGTTTTAACAGGCAGGCAGACCATCCACGGGAGGTAAGTGAATGGACCTAGGTCAAAAAAATCATACACACATACAGGGTTGATGTCAGCTGTCCATGCTGTTGTGTGTAAGTAGTCTGTATAAGTTTAGTGTAGCAGGTGAAACACATGCCATATACATGTGGTATCACATCTGATTGTGTGGCCATGTAGCCAGGTGTTGACGGTTTGTGCCACAGAGGGCATGATGGCCCCCTGGCGTCATGACAGCTGCTGGTGTTGATACAGCAAAGCAGACTGTAACAAACCTAGGCCATGCATCTGCATAAGGAGCGTATGCAAACATCCTGTGTTGATGGCGGTATCTGCATCAGCAGGGTAACACATAGGGTTAACCATCAGGGGTGGTGCAATGTTAAGCACATGGGGCCTCAGACATACAGGTGATCTGGGGTTGTCTGCCAATGTTGTTTAATACATCCACCCTATCCTCAGGGGTCCAGAGAGCCCCTCAAAAGTGTGCACTCAGTCACTCTGTGGATATGTGTGTGTGTCAGAACGTTCTGGGGATCACCATCACCATCTCCAGGAGTCTACAGGGCCCCACAAAGCGGTCCCTCATACCCACTGGGGATATGGCTGTGTGTCCTGATGTAGTTGGAAGCATCTCCCTACCTCCAGGGGGCCAGAGAGGCCATCCAAAGTGGGCTCTGTGTCACCCTGGAGATATGGCTGTGTGTATTAATGTAGTTGGAAGCATCCCCCTACCTCCAGGAGGCCAGAGAGGCCATCCAAAGTGGGCTCTGTGTCACCCTGGAGATATGGTTGTGTGTACTAATGTAGTGGAAGCATCCCCTCCCTCCAGGCGGCCAGAGAGGCCATCCAAAGTGGGCTCTGTGTCACCCTGGACATATGGCTGTGTGTACTAATGTAGTTGGAAGCATCCCCCTACCTCCAGGGGGCCAGTGAGAACATTCAAAGTGGGCTCTGTGTCACCCTGGAGATATGGCTGTGTGTACTAATGTAGTTGGAAGCATCCCCCTACCTCCAGGAGGCCAGAGAGGCCATCCAAAGTGGGCTCTGTGTCACCCTGGAGATATGGTTGTGTGTACTAATGTAGTTGGAAGCATCCCCCTACCTACAGGAGGCCAGAGAGGCCATCCAAAGTGGGCTCTGTGTCACCCTGGAGATATGGCTGTGTGTACTAATGTAGCTGTAAGCATCCCCCTACCTCCAGGAGTGCAGAGAGGCCATCCAAAGTGGGCTCTGTGTCACCCTGGAGATATGGTTGTGTGTACTAATGTAGTTGGAAGCATCCCCCTACCACCAGGGGGCCAGTGAGAACATTCAAAGTGGGCTCTGTGTCACCCTGGAGATATGGCTGTGTGTACTAATGTAGTTGGAAGCATCCCCCTACCTCCAGGAGTGCAGAGAGACCATCCAAAGTGGGCTCTGTGTCACCCTGGAGATATGGCTGTGTGTACTAATGTAGGTGGAAGCATCCCCCTACCTCCAGGGGGCCAGTGAGACCATCGAAAGTGGGCTCTGTGTCACCCTGGAGATATGGCTGTGTGTACTAATGTAGTTGGAAGCATCCCCCTACCTCCAGGAGTGCAGAGAGGCCATCCAAAGTGGGCTCTGTGTCACCCTGGAGATATGGCTGTGTGTACTAATGTAGTTGGAAGCATCCCCCTACCTCCAGGAGTGCAGAGAGACCATCCAAAGTGGGCTCTGTGTCACCCTGGAGATATGGCTGTGTGTACTAATGTAGGTGGAAGCATCCCCCTACCTCCAGGGGGCCAGTGAGACCATCCAAAGTGGGCTCTGTGTCACCCTGGAGATATGGCTGTGTGTACTAATGTAGGTGTAAGCATCCGACTCGCTCCAGGCGGGCAGAGAGACCATCCAAAGTGGGCTCTGTGTCACCCTGGAGATATGGCTGTGTGTACTAATGCAGTTGGAAGCATCCCCCTACCTCCAGGAGTGCAGAGAGACCATCCAAAGTGGGCTCTGTGTCACCCTGGAGATATGGCTGTGTGTACTAATGTAGTTGGAAGCATCCCCCTACCTCCAGGAGGCCAGAGAGGCCATCCAAAGTGGGCTCTGTGTCACCCTGGAGATATGGCTGTGTGTACTAATGTAGCTGTAAGCATCCCCCTACCTCCAGGAGTGCAGAGAGGCCATCCAAAGTGGGCTCTGTGTCACCCTGGAGATATGGTTGTGTGTACTAATGTAGTTGGAAGCATCCCCCTACCTCCAGGAGTGCAGAGAGAGGCCATCCAAAGTGGGCTCTGTGTCACCCTGGAGATATGGTTGTGTGTACTAATGTAGGTGGAAGCATCCCCCTACCACCAGGGGGCCAGTGAGAACATTCAAAGTGGGCTCTGTGTCACCCTGGAGATATGG